>OY978224.1:10362633-10752633 GCA_963854785.1 Vaccinium vitis-idaea
TCAAGTATTTTAACTTTGTTGACTATTCAAATACCACTTCATTTTTTATTTTTCTCTTCTTAGAATTAATTGATTTTCAATTTCTCTCCTTTCACTCACATGGCTGCAAATCCTTCTCACCTTAATTTTTCTATTTCAGAATAATATTTGCGGTCATTGAAGTTCTTGATTTTTCCGTTCTTCGCTCTAAGTCATCGGAAGAAAGGTAGGGTTTTCGAAACTTAACTTTTACTTAGGAATACTGTTTACGTGATTCGTGTGTATATCATATATTGTGGGGTGATTAGAGAAGTTATAGTGTAGTATAACTTCTGCGAAAATTGAATCGTTAATGAATCGTGTGGTTAGAGTTGTGTGAAAAGTAAAAATATGTGAAGTATGTGCACAGTTTCTATTTTTAAAATATTCGGACCATTTTAGGTCAGAACCGAGGAAAACTCATAACAGTAAAGTTGTAGATCTCGAAAAGTTAAGCAACATTTATATAGAACTCGTCTCAATCCGAGATTCGTAGAATTAGTTATGATTTTTTAAAGTTGACTGAACTGCACAATTTTGGGACAAATTCACTGTTGACTTAAAACACTGTTTTGCTCCGTTTTGGATTGGATTTAGGTTTCGTTCAAAACAGTGAACTTGTGTTAAATTTGATGAACTATTTTACTGTAAAATTTCGTGATTTTTTGGACCCCGTTTGCTATTTTTAGTGACTGGAAAGATAATTGACATGTTTGGTATGTGTTATTCGATTTCATTATTAAACTTTTAGTTACATGCAATAACTAGACGCTTGTGATGGTTTGGCTTACTGGTATTATTACACCCTTTATCATGTGTTAATTAATTATTGTGATTAATTAAATAAACGGTTAAAAGATGTGTGGTTGTTTATCGAATGTGGGAATGAGACGTTGTATCTGATATGGGTCTTGAGCCAATTATCGCAATATACTCCCAGGGGGTATTGAGCCATGCCATAGGTCTGGAGAGTTAGGAATGGTGGACGGGATCCCAAGACATTGTTTATATTGTGGATGAGAACCGATATCGGATAACCTTATGAATTGGTATGAGATACTGAATTCATGAGGTGCATTAGGTTTTGGGTTGTGAAACCTTGAGATTGATAATGAGAATTTTGAATCTACTGAATCCACTATTTTTTTAAGATATGTTGTGCTAATCGGGATGCCCTATGCTTTAAAATTAATGTTTTATATGTTTGACTGTTGCATGAATAATCTTTTGTAAAGGGGTAGTTTCGGTTCCCTATTAAGTGTAATTTTATCACTCACGGTGCTACTTTTGTGGCCCTGGCGTCCCTAATGCCAGGTACACAAGGAGAGGAAGAGTCGCCTGTTGAATTCGAGGCGATGGAGCAGCTAGGTGGGGATCAAGTGGCGGACCTGTAGCTTTATCAGTAGGAATTTAGCTAGATGGCTCTGTCCTTTATTTCAGTTGAACTTTTAATAAATGTTTAAGTTTTTCAGACTGTTAGAATTTAATTCGTTTTAGTTGTAATAAGTTGGTTCACTTTTAGTTTTTCGTAAAAAAATTTAAGTACTCTTTGATATTTTTAATAAAGTTGGCTTTTCTATTTAAATAAATTATTATATTAATGTATTAATGTACCCAATTTTCGGGACATTAGACTGCCACACAAATCCACAATCAGAAACCCCACCACCACAAAAATACATGGTGAGTAATCTCAATTTTTGGTGTTGAAATTTTTCTCAAATGTCAGAATACACTACCACCGGTCCACCACCATTATACATGTTGAGAATTTTCTCAATCTTAAAATTCCTTACCACCATTCCGCAATCACCAACTTAACCACCACAAAATTTATGTTGAGAATATTTCTCAATCTTAAAGTTCATTGCCCCTATTTTAAAATCATCAACGCCACCATAACAATATGTTGAGAATATTTTCAATTTTTAAACTTAATGTTTTTCTTGAATTTCACATCCACTGTCACCACTCTACCAAACACTTCAAGAATAAAGTCAATCAAGAATGTTGAGAATTTTTTTCTATCTTTTTGGGTTGGGTTGAGAATTTTCTCAATCTTTTCGGATTAAGATTTTGCAATGTTAAATCTCCATCACTACTTCAACAAATCCAAAACACGTTAAAATTTTTCTAAATCTTTCAGGCGTGAGAATATTCTCAACATTACAATTTATTGACACCACTTCAAAAACAACATCTCCACCGCAACCAAAATACATTGAGAATTTTCTCAATCTAGAAAAATTAAAGATTTTCTCAAACTTTGAATTGAGAATATTCATTCATTGCCTCCACCTCCACTGCCGTTGAAAAATATATTGGAGAATTTTTCTCAAACCGGGAAATTAATTTTTTTTCTTTATCTTTATTGATTGAGAATATTCTTTAACATGTTTTTAGTGGCAGTGGAGGTGGTCATAGTGAAGTGATGAAGATGAGAAAAACTTGGAAACTTGAGTACTGGACGGGTACCATGTGGCGGTACCCGTCGCACATTTTGGCTGTCCAAAAGTGTTTTGAACGGCCCACATTTCACCCACCCTCTTTCTTTTTTCTCTCCTATTTCTCTTTCCTTGTTATCTCTTTAAAACGTACCTGAATCGTCCAAAACACTTTTGGATGACCACGTGTGCCCCTACCTGCTCGACACCCAAATTTTTTTCATTCAATCTATGGTGCTGGACTGTACTTTGTTTCATCTCCATGTGTTACTGATTCTCTCCCACCTTTTGCTTCTTCTCCCACTTTCCTCATTTCTCCCTTCTACAACAAATCCTTTTAATCTCTTCAATCTCTCATCCTCCAATTAAACCATGATCTCGTCTCTTCATCTCAATTTATCCTCTCATCAACTTATGTTGAGCACATGAAGGAAGGAAGCAAATCACAGAGAGCATAAAGGAAGGAAGCCAATTGTGTGAAAATAATCTGTTTTAAAGTGTGAGGGCATGGATGTTATTTTATAATCTGGCTAGAGCTACCGGTAATTAAAAAACCTAAAACATATTTATTGCCTGAACCTGCTTATTGCGCTTTACAAGACAAGTCATTCTGTTAGAATGCATCAATCCATTTTCATTTAATAAGCCAATTTGCGAGTAACCCAATTAATTGGAACAACCTCTATTATTCCTTGATAGGAACTAGATACCACTTTTCTGGACTTAGAGATAAAAAGCCAACGAAAAAAAGTCACCAATGAAACAGAGTTAAACCAAGTAAGCAAAGGTGTAATATTGCAAAGGTGTAGAGAACCATCCCTAGTTTTAATTTATTTTATTTCGTAGCGTGGTTATATGAAATATAATCCACAATTTGGCGAGCCATGAATTTTTTTTTTTTTTAAAACGCATATACGTACAACTACATGAGTAGTTGATTGTGACCCATGTGTAGTGGCGGAGCCACTACCAGACCAGTGTGGGCCAGATTATTTTTTGCATTCTTATAGAAAAATGTATTAGAAATTTCACCGGTACATCATATTATTTCTACAAAAGATTAATTATTGCTCTTGGGGCACCACTATATGGTGTTATAACATCATTCTCCTATGCATATTGATGTGGGACTTGAGACTAAATATATGAATTTTACTTAACTATGAGATGATGAAGGCCGAAAAAAAAAAGATCATGGAGAAGGATTTTGGGGCACCACGCAGAGATACCCCAAAACCATCGAATTACTAATTACTGCAAACAAACTTCAATTCACTGAATTTTTGCCTCGAAACTATTAGGTTTTTATGGATTTATAATCACTATATTACCATAAAATGTAAGTCTTTTTTTTCCTTACGATATACATCAACAAGGGTTAGTGAAAAAATTAGTGTGTTAACAACTAGAGAGTTGGAAATCTCTCAACTAACTCGAACCACAGACCTCCCCTTGGAATTCAAAGGATACACCCAAATAGGCTGAGGCACATTTTTACACTAGAAAGTACTGGCGTCTATGGTCTAATTATGCCCTCACTCGTGTGATTTTCTGGCTACGCCACTGCCCAAGTGGAAGGGTTTTTGTATCAGTACTAGTAATTTTGTAGCTTTTTAGGGGGGTTAGTGTAATGGCCTACAACATCATAAGAGATGGAGTGATAACTAAGTAGTGGGAGGGGGCATAGTGCAATTCTACAATTAAATTCGAGTTCCAGAACTCTTCGTGTTCTCTGCTTCTTTCTATATTTTCCATGCTTATTTTTTGACAGTCCTACTCTTCGGGCTTAAACGTTGACGTTTTTTTAATAGAATTGATCGAGCCCAGCTTTCGTGTCTCATCGACGGGCGTGTTCTTCTGTAATTGAAGATGGTGAGTTTCAAAATCTCTCTTTGTGGGTGTGTGTAACTATATCTGAACTAAACTGTTCAATAAAGGGTTGCTTCTGTATTCCAGCATTCGATCTTCTTTGTCGCTCATCTCATCAAATATTGGTTGGTTTCTGTTTTTTTATATATTGCATTTTCTGGGTTATTCCACCACAGAATTTTGCACAACCCAGTAACCTCAACTAACACAAACCCATGAGCAATCCTCTTAATTAGGTTTTTGAAATCAATGAAATGTGTTCGTATGGAGATGGAAATAAAACAAAACTGATGAGTAGTGGGGTTTGATAAACGTTTCAATGACAATAGATGTTCGAATCGAATTGGGTGCAGTGCATAAATTTCGACATAGGAGAAATGCGGATCGTTCCGGTACGAGAAACAAGAACCGGAACGTGGTATTCCACATGCCTAAATTCCGGAATGAGAGGGGTAGGCTTCTATAGCTTGCAATCCAAGAAATGCTCTTATTTCAAGCGAAACACATCAGATGAAGTAGAGTATTGTTGGTTTAATAATTCATTTAAGGGGAAAGGCTAGAATACACACACCCAATTTGGATGTGTATCATATGCACCCCTAAGAATGTTACGAATCATAGAGAAAATGTTATGAATCATATTGTGAAAAGTTACAAAACACTAAAATATGTTACGCTTGGCAATAAGGTGGCACAATATAAACCATACAGTAGGTGCATATGGTACACACCTTTGATAGGTGTGTATTGTAGCCATTCCTTCATTTAAGACATACTTCTAGAAGCTTTACGACCAACTTGTCTTATCTTTACAGGAAAAATGCTTGGTATAGCTTTGGATAGATAGTAGTGGAATGTAGGTGTACCACATTCTGAAACTCTCATTTCATAGCGTAATTCCCTAGGGTATTAGCGTTTCTGGTAATGTAGCATAGGACACTTGAAGGCCCTCCATTAAGTGGTCAAGAAGTTACTCTTATTTCTATTCTACTTTTTATGAATGTTCATTTTGAAATTCTGTCCTAGTCATGAAATTAAGGGGACAACATAATGTTTGATATAAAAACTATAAGTGAATGCCATGACTCTATGGTTAACTTAATGCAGATTCCCTTTAGAAGATTCCACCAGGGAATGATTGCTGCAGCTACATGTGGTTTTTCATTGTTTCCTTGCTCCTCTCACTCAAACAGAGCTTGTGATTTGGCCCGACCATTTCGGTGGATGGTTGGTCGCACCACACTGATCTGACACAACGTATGTCATACGCGTCTAAATATATGTCCTATACCTCTTTTGCTGTGTCTTTTTGGTTGGACTAGTTAAGGAAAAAACAGGAACATGTTATGGTTGGTCTAGAAGTTGGCCTTAAGTTAAAATTCCAAGGATCCTAATTGATAGGATCAATGTTGATACTTTCATATGGATTCATAAGAATATAAGATAAAACTTTACTGTAAATATTCATCTTGCCTGTACCGAGTTTGTGTCCTAATTTTCCAAAAAAAAGAAGGCACTTTTGTGTGTCAAGTTTTGTGTCCTGTGTTGGTATCCATTACTTCTTAGTCCTGCCAAATTGCCATCAAACAACTGGCCTATGTTGGGTTGTTTAGATTGGTTACTGACTTACTGTCGTTGTTGTTTGAGGCATATTTTGTAAATCTCGTGTTTGAAGTTGTTTCTTCGTTCTTAGTTACATTATTTCTTTATTTTCTAGTAAGGGATGAAAGTGGTACCAGTTTGCCGTGAAACTTCAAATCTTTAAATTAATCGAAGTATACATCATATCCACTCAGGTTGTCAGACTGGTTTAGTATGACCTGCATGCTCTTGGATTCAGAAACAGTTGATAGATTGATTGTGAAATTGATACATCAGTGGACAAAGGCACTGCAAAAATGGCAATACTGTTTCTCCAGAATGTGGAATGTTGTAGTATCATCGTTAAGTATCTAACACACTGCTGGCTTTATCTGGCGAATGCTTAGGTTACTTCCACTGAGCATTTCATTGATGAGGAGGATCATGCTTTTCTGCAGCTTGAAGAGGAGTTGAAGACTGTAGAAAGTTCAGTAACTATGCTGATCAGCAATGTGGAACAACTGGTCAGATCTGCTGTTCTTGTTGCATGTACTATATACTCCCTCTGTCTCAAAATGGCTGTCCATTTGAGGGATTCTAAAAAAATTAGGAGACACAATCATTACCCTTTTCAAGTTATAGCTTTCCAAGAATGCCCTTCAATCATTACTTCTTTTGTCCTTTTTTGTATGAATATTTTAATTGCTTAGAGAAGGGCAAAGGTGGAAAATAATTGGTTTTGTCCCTTTGACTTTTGAAAACCATAGCTTGCTAATTTTTGTTCTTTTGTTTTAAAAATGTTGGAAAATTAATCATGTTTCCTTTTGAGGAAGAACAATTAAAGGACGAGATGATGCAGGTTTTAAATTCTTGTTTTCTGTTTTGTAAGTTAATTTAGTTGCTGTCTTTTCCTTGTGCTGTTCTCTAGAATCAAAGAAAGGCTCTTTCTTTGAATGAGATGCAACATCTACAACAAAGTATCAGTAGGGTGGGTGCTGATGCGTTGGTACAGAGATTGTTATTACTTTCACAGTCCCTGAAGGTCATTTGATGTCACTTCCTATACTTCCATTTTCTAAGTCATGCATTATTGCACCAAAGTTCATGTGTTTGGTGATTTTTTTTTTTTACTTATTTGACAACTGAAAGGAAATTTCCATCCTTGGAAACACCTCTTTCATACCAAAAATACACATTTTTATCTTTGAATAAGAAAAATAGTGATGACTAACAAGTAATGATACTTTTATGATTATAATACGATACACAATATGTCTGTTCTTATACGATACACAATACTTTTACCTTGTAGCCATCCCTTTTTTTTTTTTTCCAGCAGTTATCTGTTTCTTTATGGTTACTTTATCTGTTCCTAACTCACTAATTGAAGGTTTCCAGGATCTGGAGAGGCAAGAATCTGTACTCAAGTTGGATTCAAATGAAATATATTCTAAGTTTCAAGCTGAGGTTAATGAACTAGAGAATATGATATCGTGTGGCAATGATGATGACTCCGATGGTTCCAATCATTCTTTACACAATGTACTTGAGAGATTGAATTTGGGAAAGAGGGTAAGTTTTTATTTGCTACCTGCAAGTACTAATCGAACTGACAAACACATAGGACTGTTAGGTCCTTCGCTATTGTCATTTGTTTTCTATATCCTACTATAAGGCAGCATGTCTAGTGGACACTACTCGTGTTTTTTTTTTTTGCATAGTAGCATCACATTACTCGTATCTGGAATAGAGAATGTGTAGGTCAAGATTTTATTAAGCTATCACATGCATGTGTGGGACAATCTCTGAGAACACTTTATGAAGTGTATTCTCCTTCACCCATAGGTGAAATCTCTTGAACTACCAACGTATGGCAATCAACCCTCTAAGCCTATTAATCACCCTGCCTAACTACTGCACTCTGATTCTACAGTTTGATACTTCACCCTTATGTTATCTCATATACTGTTTATTACCAAACTTTATAGATGTGAAGCACCTATCTAGGTTCGTTTGTTGCATCTTCCGCGTAATGGTTACTATTACCATTTCTCTCTTATACTTCACAATCAAAGGTTCTCATATCTATTGAATCTACTACTAGCTTTTAGCTCAAGTGCTATCTCCTACTACCTCTCAAATGGATGGATTACATCCCTCTTCTCGGAGTGAGAACATGGAGGTTGTTTTACATATTCATTGTGTGCTACTTCATATCCTCTCCAATTGCACGTCCTACAATTGCTTGCTATTTCATACACATTCCAACTGCAAGTCCAAAACTTCTCCCTGAGGCATAAAAAGCCTCAGTTTCTTTTTGTAAACTGAAGGGCAGTGAATTGTTTGGTGCAGGAACTTGCTGTTAAGCTTCGGGAAATTGTATTGCTCAAACGACAGCTTGATGATGTGCCAGCGCAAGCAGAACTCATCCAGTATGCCTCTTTTATTAGAAAATTTTGCCTCATAAAGTATTGTCTATTGTTATTTTCTACTGTTTTTGTATCTTACTATTTATGTTGTTTCTGAACTTGTATGAAACTCTCTTAACTAAGGACATGGTTCCAGTTTCAAAACGGAGAGAGAACGCTATTGTTTGAAGATTTAGGGAATAACTTTACCTTCTCTATGATTTATACCACGATATATTTCTAATATTACATTTTTGCTTCCAATTTTGTTTTTTCAAAATCACGAGATTGGACTTGTCTTGGGGATGTACTGCAGACACGTTGGAGACATTTGCATAATTTGTACTGTCTAACTAATTCTCTTTCTGCAGGTATGAACACCGGTTTTCAGAACTCTATGCTCATATTCAGGTGTAAAAAATTGCGGGTGTTTAATTCTTTGATCTTTGTTTTGAATATGTTTTATTGGCTCAAAGCTTGACTAAATTAAAAATGTTCCCTCTCCCCTAATATGCAGGAAAAGCTTCGAAAAACTCGTAAATTATATGCTACCTTTAATGCGTTGTTGGAGATAAAAGACCTGATGCTAAAGGAAACATCTTTGTTAAACTCTATAAGTTCACAGGTATACGCCATGGCTGCAACTTCCATATCATACAGACTATATTATTTTTCATTTGTATTAGCTTTCTTCACAAATGTGACTACGCTGGTTTGGTTTCTCATCATGTTAATGTGGCTATGGAATTTCTGAATACTGAGAGTCCCTTCGCACTTATGCCATATACTTCCCTTACACTTTTACAATATCAAGAGGAGCAGTTTAGTGTTTTTGTTTTTTGCCCCCCGATGTGGATTAGGGATGTAAGAAAATCCTTTATTTTACGATTTACTGTTCTCGTGTCACCTGAATTATGCTGCAGATTTGTATTCTATCAGGGTATCCTTATCAGAGACATCCCCAAGTTTGCCTTGTTTCTGACTCATTTTGTCTTTATTTTGTATAGTTTCAAGCTGCTATCAGTAGCACTGCTGGTCGCATGAAACTTATTGATTCCATGGAGGGAATAATGAAGGGAACTCAACAGGCAAGCACTTGTTTTCCTATTGTCTACGTAAACAATTTGTATCAACTAGTTTATACGCAAGATGAGATGCTCGAATACAACAAAATTCCTACTGAGTACTATTTAAATCTGGGAAAATCGGTCAAGGTCTTCAAAAATATCATATTTATGTTTCACATATTGACTACTTTATATTGGAGACAAAAATTGGAGAGATCAAGTTAGTCTTTATCCTACAAAAATTCAAGAAACAAATAGAGACAAATAGGAAGTAAATAGAACAGAAAAGAATCATATTCCTGATAGGTTGCATTTTGATACCATGAACCTCCAAACACATTTACAGCATTCATCTGAATAGATAAGAAAAATTGGGATATTTGTATGTTTCTTAAAGTAAAAGTATGATAGTCTTGGTACATGCGCGTGTTGATGTAGCATTAGTGCTCATTTCTTGTTAGGTAGTTAAGTATTTTTCAGTCTTCAGTTCAAAAATATTGCTGTGTTTTTACATTTTCGGCAGATTATCCCACCCAAATTTGAGCAAATTGGTCCCAAAAAAGCCAAGCATCTTACATAGATTACGTATCCAGTCTTGGATTATAGTTGATTTGTATCTTAGTTGCATAAAGCGGGGGTGGGAGAGAAATGGGGGAATGGGAACAGAGGATGATAGAAGCTCCTCATTTGTGAATGAAGGGTATCATTTAGGAATAATGTATAAAAGAGCCCAAGCTTGGCAAAACCCATCTGATTAATTTAATTACCAATTATAGAATCTCCTTTTTTAGGAAATTCCTTCAGCTAACAATGAGTCAATCTAGTAAATGTTTTTTTTGGTAAATATTTTTCAAGTATCCTAATCGTACTTCATATTTTCTCACTTTGTAGTTCTTCGCTACTTACTTTTGGGTTTCATATACTTGAGATGGTGCACAGGCTGAGTCGGGTCGTATTTCTTGTCAACCAGTCACCGAGCCGACCACATCATATTTGGAATCTGGGTACCCGATTTCAGACCGTAAATCATCTGGAACTGAACAAATCGGTCCAGTCGTATGACAGTCGGTTGTTATCAGCCTTTATTATTATTATTTTTTAATTTATTTATTTTTTGAACGGGAGATGCGGTCAGCTTGATCGAGGTGATTTTGTTGAAACATTAGGTAAGTGACTCGAAGGAGAAAAAAAAGATCTATGATTTTAAGGGCGAGGAAGGAGAACATCGGGAGTGATCAAAGCGCCGCCGTGAAGAGATTTATAGAGAGGGGAAACACAAAACATACCAATATCCGACCGTTACGAGTCAAGTGGTCAGTGAGAATCGTGCTTGTAAGCCAACATTACATTAAATTTCTTTTTTAGACAAAGCCCTTGGAGACCAAATTCCTCGTCATGAGAAAGATGATTCCGATGTCTGGCCAAGACCCCATGAATGATTAATCTCTAAATTACCTCAAAAAAACTCAACCACCTTAGTTCATTTGGATACCAACATTGCTTCTACTTCATTGTTTGCTTAAATTGCACATCTATTTGTTTGGAATGCTTTCCTATTGGTGGGTATTTTACCATTCGAATTTTTTCTTCTATAGAAGCTCGAAAAGGTGGCACTTGCCATGCAAGCAGAACAGCAAAATTGTGATGCTGTCAAGAAAAGGTATGCTGCAGCAATTGCGGAACAAAGATCCTGCTATTCTCTCTTAAAAGATTTGCAGGTAAGCAGAGTCATTAGCGAAAGTGCCGAGTAGTTGAATTTAGTTTCTCATGATTTTTCTATTTTTCTGTGAGAATTTGGAAGGTGGCAATCCGCTATTGATAGATATTATGACCTCGTAACGTCAGATTTTTTTCCGTAGATTAGTGTCCTGAATTAAACTGGAAAGCAATCCTCCAGTTTCAAGTGAGGAAAATGCTGTTCAGTTAGAAATTGAAAAATCTCTCCAATAAGTACAGAATTCTAAATTGTTAAATTAATAGTATTACATTACTCAAATGAGTCAAACTATAATTAAAGTGTGGAGTGTGGACTAATCTAATGGCTCCATTCTGAATCCCAAGAAAGGTAAATCAGCTAGAAATGAAACAAAAATACACAAACTCAAATCATTAGCATGTACGAGCAACATTTATCTGGTGGCATATGAAACAAACTTAGTGAAGCAGATAATGCAACTGGGATCTCGGCTGATTTTTTCATTGTCGAGGGATATTCTGGTTTTATTTCTAATAACTAGTCGCGAGTTAGATGTTTCACAAGCATAAAAGGTGCTCAGTATGTTCGGTAATTGGGTGCAATTGGATTATTACTCAACATAACCCGACACTTGGAAAGAGTTTAAAAGGAAAACTTACTCAAACTGGTTGTCCTAAATAGACCTAGTGCATGGGATAGTAAGAAAACGTGCTTAAGATTTTAGTCTTGTGTCACCAAATTCAATGCCATCATTGGAATGATTAGCATTAGTACCTATTGTCGTCAGGCATTTCAATTGTAGTATGAGGATGGAATAATACTCCAAGATAGAGAATATTGCTGAAATTTGGTAGGAGTCATGGAATGTTATGCTGCCTAATTTGACTTGAATGTTGGCAGGTTTTGCTCTCTTCTAGAATCTCACTCAAGTTTCTAACCAGATTTATCACAATGTAGGAGGAATGCGCAAAGAACGAGCGACTTCGGAGCCAATCTTCTGTGGTAAATCCCTAGTGGAAGAGGCGGCAATCTAATTTCCTAATTCTGCATCAGGTTCAATGAAAGCTCCAATTTTTTTTAAAGTCAAGACCAATACATGATTGAAAAGTTGAATCGGTAGCCAAGTTTGAAGCCCAGTGTACATGGAGTAGCAGCAGAAATCATTGTTCATCTATTTTTTGGCCTTTTTTTTTTCCTTAGCCAAGTTTGAAGCCCAGTGTACATGGAGTAGCAGCAGAATTCATTGTTCATCTATTTTTTTGCCTTAGTTTTCTTTTTTTGTTAAATATACCGGTAATTGATTTTCACACTCCATTTTTTCCATGTGCAGTTTTCTTTATTTGGGTCTTCATTCATTGTGAATTTGTATCATTGCCCTTTCATGTATTGAAACTGAACTGGTGAAAGGACGATGCTGTAATTTTACATTTTTCTTCGTAGGTCTCATCTTGTGTTCAAAATAACGACTCACGCAGCCCGAGCGTTCAAAAATTAACATGTGTTAATAGTTGGGTAAAGTCTAATTTTTCCAGTTGTGTCTCTGCTGAAGCTTCTTCTTTTGTTGTTTTCAACTTTTTATTATTCGTAATGAATAATCATACCCCTATATTATTTTATATTTGAATATATTCTTGTAGAGATCATCCAATAACTTTAAAAGGACAAACCAACTAACACAATTCAATATTGCAAGCTTCAACCTGCCATGTTTTGTTTTACTCTTCCCAATTGTTAACTGATAGTGACTGTCTTATTCCTTGGATTGGTATATATTTTTCAAATTGATATCTAGTCTCCATTATTATCCAAGTGAGCATATATTTTCTTGATTTCTTTTCCCACACAACACCAAATCTAACTCTATCATGTTGTTGGCACCTAATAATGCTATTGACACAACATCTAAATATAACATTTGGACACAACACTCACATGGGGTGGGACTCATACGGCCTGTGGGTCCCACCCCATGTAAGGGTTGTGTCGGCATGGTTGCTTGTAGCATTTTGGTAAATTTTACATAAGGACTACTCTATCGATCTCACTGAAATATTCCAGCTTATCATCTACATAACAAACTGAACTGCTCATGAACAGCTTGAGTTTGGCTTGTTTAATGTCCGTTTCTCATCAGTTTCCAACTTTCCCACATAAACAGTACTCCCTTTTTAATGGTCGGCTATTCCATTTTGGTTTGTGCTTTAATAAAGGTGTATTTTGAAAAATTGATGGATAAAAGTTTGTACAATTATTATTTGGGAAATGATAATGCCAAAACCATTTACTCTTTTGAAAAAGTTAGTATGTAGAGAGTTAATGGGTAAAGTGGAAGATAATTTTGGAAAGTAGAGGTAAAAGTTGATGTGAAAGGTATAATAATGATGTATAATAATGATGTTTCTTTAATACTCTCTCTGTCCCGTAAAGTTACTTCTCTATGAAATTATGTGCAACTTTCAATCTTAAAAGTAATGTACTTACCCAAATTTTATTTTGTGCAATATGGATTTTGTTTGACAGTTTTCGATGAGGTTTTTTAAACGGTGAAAAAAAAAATCAACAAAAATTATTTTAGTAGATATATTATTTTTAAGTTTGAAAATTGCACGTACTTTCGTGGGGGACCAACTTTATGAGACGAAGGGAGGAAGTTGAATTTACGAAACAACACACTAAAAAATGGACGGATAGAGTAATAATAACACCCTATATAAGCGTCAGCGGTGCCTTCAACTTGACAATTTTCCGTAAATAAACCTTAATAAGGTTACTAATTTTATTAAACAATATAGCAAATACTATGATAGACCAAATTTGCTAATAACACACAAGTTAGACTCCTATTTACATACGCTGACATGTTTCATGGATCCACTCCCCTTTGGGCGTCGTTTGGATGCAGTTTTTACACCCGGACTAAATAAACCCCCTTCCTCTCATCCCTCCTCCACGCCATATCCACCGTTTGGCAACGATTTTCTCCCCCTGCTTCGCTCATCTGCCTTCTCCAATAGCCAGGCTTCGCCCCGACTAAATACAAGCAGGGGGGTACCTATGTTTAATCTGGGTTGTTGGGAGCTCATGGAATGACTTGGCTACCCTTCGATCCCCTCTTTTGCGTTGTTTCTGGAGCCCTAATCTAACAAACGAAGAGAGAGGGAAAGGCCGAAAGGGTTGTGGTGATTTGGGCGATTGTCACCAGTTGTGGGTTGAACCGATTAACACCTACCACTCCGGCGACTTCGCGACCTAACTCCGGCGACTCCACGACCTAGCTCTGGCAGGCATGGGTCGGATCTGACAAATGTATGGGTTTTCTGTGTTGTCAGTTGATTTTTACCCCAAACCCTAATTATTTTCCCCTATTTTTTGTATATTTTCTTTCTGTTTCTTTGTTTCTTTCTATAGGAGAGGCATGAATAGGTGCATTTCATGATCAATACGTGCATTTCATGAGTAGTGTTCTTGTTTTCCATTCTCACGATCAATGGTGCTCTTGTTTCTTTGTTGCTCTTGCATTTCATGAATAGGCATGAATAGGGTACCTGTTTTTTGTGGTACCAGGGCCTCCATGCCCTTGTGATGTGCAGTCCCAGAGAGCTCCTGTATCTTGTGGACAATACATGGACCCTTCCATGTATTGTCTCCACTGACCCACACACAAAAATATCAACATGAAGAGTACTGCTTGGTTGATTGTTGTTTGAGTGTTTGAGAATCCATTTTGCGGAACATTGTTTCTGAAATTGTTTGTTTAAAAAAATCATGGATTTGTCCCACATTTTCACGTAAATGATTTTAGAAGAAGTTAAAACGAATTCAAAATGGTTGATATCTTAAAAAGAAGTTGCTTTACAAAAACTTTAGGCATCAAGGTTTGAAAATTGTCCATAGCTACCGATTAAGTTTATGACCGTATTAAAGTAAGGAGGAAGGTTATGTGTATATCATATAAGTAAATTATGTCGTGGACTTCGTTTGTTAAAAACAATAAGAGTTTGGTCCAAATGCACTTGTCATCTTCAAATGAAACGTCGGTGAATTTTTTTTATACAAATGAAGCAACCTATCTAATCTATTAAATTAATTATAGGATGGCACGATTAAACAACACACAACTGACAAGAAGACAACAAGAAGAGGCATTGTTTGAAAGAATTGTTCAGTTCAAGCTGCAAAAATAGGAAAGGATCAAGAAAACCGATTTGTAGCATTGTTTGAAAGAACATAATTTTACATGCCATGCTTTTATGAGCTATAATAATTGTAATTGGATTTCATTATCATTTTTTTTGTACTTACTGGAGCTCATTGTATTATCGTTTGTTTCATTTTGTGAAGAACACAAGAACTGTAGTGCATTGTGCACATATGACTTGATAGAATTCAAAGGCTTTTAGTTAATTTGCTTCAATGTCCTAATATAATTCTTATTCTAAATGGGTATAGGGAAAAAGGGTAAGAAATGGTGCGGAATTAAAGCTAGAAATCCAAAATTTCAACAGGGAAAATTGTATACGGAAAGATCAAGAAACTCGAGTTTCAAACTGAACAGAGCATTGATCACAAAAAAAAAAAGGGGGAAAAAGAAAAGATCATTGTTTGTATAAGATCACGGTTCTATAGGAAAGCAAGATTGTTTAGGAATAACGATCACGGTTCTAATTAAAAACCAAAATCTCACAATATTAACAAAATCATGCATTTTGACTTTTTAGTGTTAATTTTATGTTGTTTCTAGTCACGGGTAAAAATCGTGATTGAAAATAAGGACTTTTACAAGCTTGATTAAAGGAAACGATCACTGCATTTAACTGAGATCTTTCACTATTTTTGTAGTAGTGAACTTATAATTTGGGTATTATAACTCAAATAATAAAATTATAAGTTAAAAATAAAAATAATTTTCGTTTTTTTAATATAATAAATATTACAGCTAAGTATAAACTTAAATGTTGAATATTATATGAAATTATGTAATTTTGGAATTTATTTATATAATTATATAAATACATAATCTAATATATGCATTACCAAGGGCAAAAAAGTCTATTTACATGATTTTACATCATCCACCCTCCTTATCCCTCCATTTAATCCTCCATCCAAACCTTTTATATTTTGAGCTACAAAATTTTGTACATCACCCCAAAAATTCGCAATTGAACGCTAAAAAAATTATATATTGAACCACAAAAATTCATAAGCAACTACAGAAAAGTTCGTAAACAAAACCACAAATATTCATAAACACTACAAAAATTCATATCTTTGAGCCGTCTTTTTCTAGCTTGCACTGTCTTTTTTTTTTTTTTTACCTCAATTCCTAAAAACACCGCAAAAATTCGTGAAAGTAACCAAAAAAAAATTCATATATCGACCGACAAATTAATATATCGGGCCACGAAAATTCATAAAATGAGCCACAAAATTTGTAAAGGATGTACCGTACACCCAAAAATAAAAAGAGCCACAAAAATCACAAAATGAGCCACAAATATTTGTAAAATGAGCCACACAAATTCGTAAAGCAGTGTGTATTAAATATTTTCCTAATAAATCATGTGTGAAAGAACAATGACAAGGACAAGAGAGGTGCATAAGAAACCTGTTTGTGTTGCTCTTCCTCTGTGGACTCATATAATTAGACTGTTGTGTTTCAACTTTCAAGTTCGTTGAGTTTGATGTTAATGTTGTCATGTGATTTTATTCCCCAAAAACCACTTGCAAACAAAGAGATTTGGTTGCGTGCTTAATTAAGCTGTAATTATTACTTCTTCATTAATTGCATTAAGGTCAGAAAACCAACAACGGTAAGTGTGAAGTACATCTCACTACAACTTCACATGACAATATAGAGAATAACTTATTTACGGATGTTCTACAAACACCAAGTTTACGGGCCTGGGGGGCCTGCTGTGCAGGTGCCGCATGGCACCGTGCCATGCGGCCATCCGAGCCGTCCATTGCAAAAATGCACGGCTCGGATCACATGACAATATAGAGAATAACTTATTTACGGATGTTCTACAAACACCAAGTTTACGGGCCTGGGGGGCCTGCTGTGCAGGTGCCGCATGGCACCGTGCCATGCGGCACCCGCACAGCAGGGCCCCCGGGTCCCAAATTTACAGCCAACAAATGAGGAACGTAAGGTCGTAGAGAGAGAAATAGAGGGGTTTTGAATAGGAGGAAGTGATCAGATACTGGCAGGTGGCTTGGGGAATTTTGATGTGCTCACAATTTAACGACGTGTCATTTCCTCATTGGTTGGCTGTAAACTTGGTATTTGCAGAAAATCCGTGAATAAGTTATTCTCGTCAATGTAACCTAATCAAATCCTCATCAGTTGATTTGGAAGGATCAGGAGAGCCAAACACAAGGACAAATTCTGTCTGGAAGATTGCATTCTTTTTATGCGTACGGTTGCAGTTCTAGTCAGGGACGGATCAAGAAATTTACGTCAGTGTGAACAGAAATTAGTTACAAAATTAAATCTTTTTAACTAAACTTAATTTATACGTTTGTAACTCATTACAAGAATACAAATTGGTAAGTGTTTGTAAAAAAAGCGGTGTGAAAATTTAGAACTTGAGAAAAAGTCTCACAAGTAATAATTACTATAAAAAAGAGATTTTAGAGAAATATTATTGTTAATTTAGTGGGTACAATTAAAATATATAAAAATATTAGTTTAAATATTCAGAATTGAGTGGGGGTATGCCCGCCTAGCCCCCACCCAGAGAATTGGGCTAAGGTCCAGAAAAGAGATCCAAAAAGGCATCTAGCCCAGCTTAATTTTTTGTATGATGAGGAGGACATTAATACATCTGTTTTAGAGTCTAAGGTCCAAAAGTGGACAAAAATGCCCTGTTGTGTGCACGCAAACGGGTAGCATTTTCTTGCTTCCCTTTTCGTTTTCCGTTTGACGTCACCACTTACCCCACCATTTCCAATACCCTGCCGTGTGCACGCAAACAATAGAAGAGGGTCCACGTTGAGCCCAAGATTTATTTGCATGATTGGTTTCCCAAGTTTCATTTGCTACCCATATCCACGTGGAGCCCCACCGTTCCTTGATCGATTCTATACCATTTGATTAATTAATTTCCCTCTCTTCAATTTTGGGGGTGGGTTCAATTTTTTTGGTTCAATTTTAGGAGGTTTAGGCACTTAGGGTGCACTTTTCAATTATAGGGTTTTAGCTGTTTAGGCACTTTCATAGGGTACCCTAGTATTTTAGTCACTTTCATGGGGTACCCTACTATTTTAGGCACTTTCATAGGGTACCCTAGGGTTTAGGTTTAGGGCGCACTTTTCAATTATAGGGTTTTAGTAGTTTAGACACTTTCATAGGGTACCCTGGGGTTTAGGTTTAGGCACTTTCATTAGGTTTGGGGGTTTAAGCATTTTCATTAGGTTTGGGGGTTTAGGCACTTTCATTGGCTAGTTGGGGCATTTTTGGAATGTATACGTGATTTGTCCTTTTAATATTAAAGAAAAAGTTGATGTCCTTATTGAAGTAAATACCCCTTTACTATGTCCTCCCAAAAAACGGACCCGCCCCCACCTAGGTCCATCCCTGGTTCTAGTATAATTAATACACACAATGGCGGCTCCAACATTTTATAGGAGGCTGTTCAAAAGTTACTTTGAATTTAACCACTAATTTATATACAAGATCTCATATGCTAGCGTATATAGTGAGATCAAATAACATAAAATTACATAGGATTATAATTATTCTCACGAGTTTTTAAATTTTGAGCCAAGCAGTGTTAAATCGGCACATTAATCTACTATTTCCCTTTTTAGAGGAGTTGATCAAGAGGCATCGGAATGAAAACTATAACCAAAATTCTTTTTATTTAGCGTTAACTTGGAACTGTCTAAAGCATTGAATAGGTTGGCGTGGACATTTTTGAGATATATACTTCTTATTTCATCCTTGTCATTAGAATTTATGAAAAGATTTCTTATCGTGTCCAGAATCTGAAGGAAAATTGTTCAAGTCAGAAGAAATTCGCTTAGGAAAATCTTGATTGCTACTATCAACAGAAGTTTTCATAGAATATGAATATTTAAGGCAGGTAATCTTTTTTGACAAAAAATTTGTCCATTATTTCATAAACAAAACAATTAAAAATAGTTAATTTATGGATACTAAATGTCAATACATTTATACTACAGTCTATAGGTAGTGTGCATTGAGTCGACTGTTGTATGAGCTAATGTCTTAGGTGTTAAACTTGGAAAAGGCTACAATACACACCCCTCATTTGGGTGTGTATGATACACACCCCTGTAAAAGTTACGATTTTTTGCGAAAAGTTATGAATTTTTTGGAAAAGTTACAAATTTTTTGTAAAGGTTACGAATTTTTTTTGTAAAAGTTACGAGACACACCAAAATGTTATGAATCATAGAAAATGTTACGAATCATATTGCTGAAAAGTTACGAAAAACTAAAAAATGTTACGATTGTCGATGAGGTGGCACAATCTGGACCATACAATAGGTGCATATGGTACACCCAAATAAGGGGTGTGTATTGTAGCTATTTCCGTTAAACTTAGGTAGTATGAATTGAGTCGACTTTTGTTTGAGCTAATGTGTTAGGTATTAAACTATGTGCTACTTGGACGATGAATGTTCATAATATGTTGAGCACTGTATTAATAAAGAAACTAAGATAATATTGCTACTAGTTACAAATTTCACCAATAAAAAAGTTTAGGATGTTCAACATACTGAGATAATTTTGGTCCAATACAATAGGCCAGATACAATAATACGCTTATGAAGTTATTTTTATTATTTTTATTTGAGTATCTGAATTACCTATGTTCTTATTTCTTGTCTGTAAAAACGTTTTTAATTTGCTTGAATTTTACAAGATGTCTAATATAGCAAGAGACTAACGTAGTAATTATACATATAACTCAGAATAGCATGTAATATTAGCAAAAAACATTCGCAAGTTCGGCTCGATCCCACATTTCTAACAATACTTCTGCCCCGTTTATTAAAAAAAAAATCTAGGTCCGCCCCTGTATATCACAAAAAATTCTACTTACACATGCACACAAGAAACACATGATAGTAGATGCACTCGGAATGTTTTATAGGGTCCACGGCCCATTTGGATGCCGTATTAGATTGAGAGGGATTAAATAATCAGGGGGGGATAAAATAGTAGGGGTGATTAAATAAGAAGGGTGGACCCACATTGATGTGACAATTAAGAAGGGGTTATTAAATAGCCCATGGTTTGGATGAAGGATTAAAAATGGTGGATATAGTAGTAATTTTAGGGGTGTTTATCGTAGCCTTGTCTTGTTCCCCTGGCTCTGATATCCACAACTCGAATCATTTATCTAGTGTCTGTTCACAGTGCGGACCCATATATTTTTTTTGGATAATTACGGACCCATATATTTGTATTAGTGGGGGGCACAATTTAGTAAACATAACCCGTATGTTTACAATTCCTTAAAATATAATACTCCCTTTGTCCCTTTTTAAGTGTGTTACTTTGTAAATCCAACTTATTATGAAGACATCATCATTATCGCACCTTCTACATCAGCTTTTACCTCTACTTTACACCTTTCACATCAACTTTTACCTCCACTTTCCAAAAGTATCATCTACTTTTACCCACTAGCTTTTCAAAAGGGCAAAATGATAATTATACAAATCTTTACTCCTTAAATTTTCAAAACACACAGTTATTAAGGAACAACTCAAAATGGAATAGTCCACTAAAAAAGGGACGGAGGGAGTATATTTTTTGCCGGTAAAATAAAAATTGGTGACTATATATTTAACTTTATGCTTTCACCAACAGAAAGTGATTTTTTTTTTCACAAATAGTGTGCCCATAACATTTTTTTGCCGAGTAGGCTTAGAGCATCTCCTACCCATCTCGCACTCTTTCTCCATTTTGGAGACTCAACAACTCCAACCCTAAGTCTCCATTTTTCATCTCCCAAATTTCCCTCCAAATTTTTGCTTGTATTCGTATTTCAAGTTTCAATTAAAGTACTCCTTTTGTGTTTAAATTAATTCTTGGTATTAGTAAATAGCATTAGTAATCTAGAAGACCACAATTTGGTACCGACTAAAGTGAGCTAAAATCACCATGAATGAAGCCATGGGAGTTGTTGGATAGCTCTGTTCTCCATAATTTCCATTTTTCCCTTCGAAAATACTCACGTTCAATTGAATCTTCGATAGAGTTCACATCCTTCTCCATGAATTCTTTTTCTTGACGCTCACGTTCAAGTTAATGAAAAAAAAATACAAACAGGTGGGTAGGGGTGGTGTGGACGGCCCACGGAGATGGTTCGGTTTTACATTTGAAAAGATTGTGGTTATTAGAGTCGCCACCCGGATTTGAGGTCCGAACCCGAGAAACCGATAAAAATATGACTCGTTTGCCCATTTAAAAAAAGACTTCACTGATCATGGCGGAACCAAATATTTCTCGAATTCGGGGGTTTGGTTACGAGAGGGGAAGGGTTTTACGGCACCCCTCTCGCCCGGTCCGTGAACCGGTCTCTACTCGATATTTTGTGGGATTTTGGAAATGTTTGAAATTTAATTCTAATCACGAAAATGGGGAATCGGGGATGGGAATCACGTAGATAGTAAGAGAATACAAAATGTGAACTTATCGTGGATGCTTGTACATGATGATTTACATGGAAATGGTGATAATGATAAAGGAAAACTACAACAAATATTTACAGGGGGCGATAATAACAAAAACTATATAACAACACAAGAAGTTATGAACATGAGACTTAATAAACTGACTTGCAATTTGGATCCCAGAATGGGGGTTGAGCGCTCAAGGTTGATGGCTTAAGCGCTCAACCTCCCAAACCAGTTTGAGCGCTCAAGGCTCATGGATTGAGCGCTCAAACCAGTTCCTGACTTCTGTGATTTTGACCCCTTTTACAACTTCTCTTCTCATTCTTTGCAAGATCAAACATTTGTAAACACTTTTCACAGATAAACAGATTAAAATAGAAGGGTTTGATTTCTCAAAGAATGATGAAACAACAAGGATCATCACAAAATTAGCAAAGGAAACACTTGAAAATGGAAGAGAGAGAAGGATTCAGATCACAAGTACAGGAATAATAACTCACTCACACCAGAAATAAACTAAACCATAATCCATCATCGAAACCACCAGCAACTAACAAATGAGCCAAGAACAGCTTGAGCGCTCAAAGGCATGACCTTGAGCGCTCAAGCCATCATATGGCTTTCTGATTTTTTACTTGAAAATAGATTTTGGGTGATTCTCAAGACCATAAATGTACAGATAAAAGATATTTGAAGTTGAACAGTCACTGTTTTACTCTTTACTATGAGATTTGCAAAGATTTTTATGTTTGATCATCATAAAATAGTTAACTTACACTCATGCACGTGATTTTGAGGTAGAAATAAGCTGTTTTGAGAGTTACATGAACATAGTTAACTATTAAATAACGATCGAAACCAAGAGGAAGCACAAAAGTCAGCAAAACAGAAATTGTTCAAAACTGGGCTTGAGCGCTCAAGGCCTGAGGCTTGAGCGCTCAACCCCTGTTGTAACTGCAGATTTTGAAAGTGTTTTGTTTGGTTATTTTAGACCCTGTAAGCCCAATGCAAGTACATAAAGCTTGCTTGGACCCACTGGTCTTCCTCAGAAGGACCAAAACAGTGAGGTCTTCACATATTTGACTACCTTTTTGAAAATGATCAAGGCTTGAGCTTGATTCTTGGCTTGGAAGTGGCTGATTCTGGGTGTTTTTGGTTGGTATTCTAGATGTGTGAGGCAATGTATGTGATTGATTGATGATCAAAGAACGAATTTAGAGTTTGAAGAGTGGTTTTTGTGAGTGGTTTGAATGGTGAGTGGGTGGTTTTGTAGAGAGAGAGAGAAAGGATGTTTGAGAGAGCTGGAGTATGAGAGTGGGTGTATTTCAGTCCGCAACCCCAAAACCAGGGGTAGAGGTTGGTTTTTATAGAGTGAGTGGGAGGGAAATGTAGAGAGAGAGAGAGAGAGAGTGGGTTTGTATTTGAAAGTGGGTTAGGGGTAGTTTTAGGTGTAGTTTTAGGGTTGTGTTAGAGTGTATTATATGTATTAGGATCGTAGAAGATCACCCCAGACGCTCCTATGCAGAAAATCTCATGATGAGATACTCTGCAGATTCTTGACTGGGATCAGAGTTGAGCGCTCAAAGCCGTAGGCTTGAGCGCTCAAAGTGTTTCTCAGGGGTTTGAGCGCTCAAAGCCTCAAGCTTGAGCACTCAAGGTTACTGGTGGCAGGTTGGTGGTTTTGCTTGGCTTGGTTATTTTTGGGTGAATTTGGACTGTTTGACGATGTTTGGTTGATTTTGATCAAGTTCAAGCCATTTTCACAAGTTTCGGGTAGTCATGATTGGTCCGTCTCATCATCGGGAATGCTCGAGCGCATCTCGGGTTCAAAATCGGGGTGTCTACAGGTGGGTAAATTGATAGGTGTAAATGAAAATATATATATATTATGAGAATTGAAATGGTTTGAATTTACATTCAATTTCATTTCAAAACGTATTTATACCTATTTAATATTAAGCTCATTTTGAAGATACTACTAATATCTTTTCAATGATATCAATTTTATAAAAATTGGTTGTATAATGTAAAAGTTATATGTCATTGAAGAAAATTTAGCAAAAAATAAATAGGATATGGTTGGCATTATAATATGTAAAATTGTGATTTTAAGAAAAAGAGAAGAAATGGAGATGGGTCTCCATTTTGGAGACCCCAAATAGAGATGGTTGGAGGGTATGAATTCTCCAAAATGAAGATTTGGTGCTAAAAAATAGAGATTTGGAGATGGGTAGGAGATGCTCTTAACTCTTAAGGTTGTGTTAGTTGCTACCGTGGGACCCCATGTACCGTTCATCAAATCTTCTTGAATAACTACTTTTGCGATTGTCGAGGTGCCATTTCCCTCTGGATAATGATACACGTATAGAAAAAATGGAACCGAAATTGTACCGATCGTGTTCGGGGACCCACTTTTGGTTTTATTTTGATTCAAACGGTGAGACTTTGGTTCGAGCACTTCCAACCGTCCGATTGAGCTGAAATTTTGTGGGGCCCCTCGGAAAAATGTTTTAAGAATAATGAACGGTTCGGATCACTCGTATGGGACCCAAAAGTGGGTCCCCGAACGCGATCGGTACAATTTTGGTTCTATTTTTTCTGTACGTGTATCATTATCCTTTCCCTCTCGGCTTTTGTTTAGATAGATAGATGGATTCCTTTTTGTTTGCTTGTGATCTCCAATTCAGTGTCACATAGCCCTTCTGGTCTTCCTTCATTGTTGGCTATATGTTTCATCCCATCAACGATGATCCATAACTACCTTTTTTATTTTTAGTTTTCTAGAGGGTATACGAAACATTTTGCCTCAGTTATCTCTAAGTTACATACAGTTTCCACAGGGGCGGAGCTACATAGAGGCCGGGGTGAACCCCCCTTATTTTGGAATATATTTTTGTATATCTTTTAAAAAAAATTAAGAAATTTAGACAATAAATGTAATAAGTACCAATTTTTATTTCGAGAACACTAAATTATATATGGTAAATTAGTCACGAAAAACTCGAATGATAGATTTAGTCATGAAAAATCTTCTTTCATATGTATGTCTCCCTCAGACTTTGATTTTTGGCTCCACTACTTGTCCCCTAATCCCACAGGTCACAAGTAGTGGCTGAGCCACATGGGGACCAATGTGGGCACAGGCCCACACTGGATTTTTTAAGAGGAATTTATTTCTTCTTTTTTTTTGTATTTTTGTAGACAAATATAAATTGTTACATCATTTTTTTTTATACTTACAAAAAAAATCATTAGTTCTGTTGGGGAGTAATTACTTGGTGTTATAATATAATTCTCTTGTGCATATTTATGTGGGACTTAAGACTAAATCTATAAGTTTTACGTGAATATGTGATGAATGCCCATAAAAAAAAAGTGATGGAGAAGAGAGTTAGGGCATCGCCATCGACCCAGAGACACTGAATAACTTATTACTCACAAACAAGTCTCAATTCACTGAATTTTTGCCTCGAAACTATATGTTTACGGATCCCAAACCTCCACTGACTTGAACCCCATACCTCTCCCTTGGAAGCCAAGAAAAACAACCAAATTGGCTAGGAGACACATTTGTCCATAAAATGTCCATCAACTGAGACTCATTTCAAATGAAAATTAAGACATGTTAAAAATTCTTTAAGAAGAGATTTTTTTCATAACAAAAGTACTGATATTTATGAATTGTGCCTTCACTAACCTAATTTTTTGACTGCGCCACTGGTCACAAGTACCAAGTGAAGGGAAAGTGAGTTTTGATCGATGCTCTCATTGACTCGTCGTTATCAACCCAGGGGGCACTAACTTGGACATTGGTGAATTTTCGTGGAGAAGGATTTTTGGCTTTTGGCTAATGAAACAAGTACGGTCAGTAATGACCTTATCAGTTATCAGCAGCTTCAGGTTGCTTACACATTCCATCGGGACCCTGGCCTTGTCATTTTCTTAAAAAATTACTGTCTGAGAGAAGTTAAAAATGTAACATCGATACCGTTAATATAAAAGAGAGAGTTGGCCGAAATTGAAGGCTGGCCACATTTTGTCCCATTTTTTTCAATTTTGCCCCTCAATTGGAAGACCTATAAGTTTAGTTTTATGGGTAATTCGGTCTATGACTCTTGACATTCTTTTTTTTTTTGCCCCTCTATCTTCCGTTTGCTTTCGTATGGTATAGATGATCGTGTGGGGCTCAGTTCAGGGTCTTACTAACTTTCTAATAACTTTAAAACAATTATTTGGGTGGCCTTGTAAAGAATCATCTGAATTGAATAATTGTAAACAATTGATCTAATTTTCAAAAAAAGTTAAACGACCGTGTACTTGGTATTCTCGTGATCTGAATCACATATTACACTAAACTACCGACAAAAATTCAATTCATATTCAAAGATACGAGCACGACACTCGTACATAGCGCGAGCCAGTTAATTAAAAGGAGTGTTTGTTAAGGCTTCATTGCCAAACTTGTGATTTTCCTGCCACCGTTTTTTTAATTTATGGTTCGTACTCAAAAGCAACTCAAAAAGTTCGAGAAGGAATAATGACTTTTAAGAAGCTTTATTTCAGAGACGGAGCCTTAAAGGGGAGGTGGCAAGTGCCACTTCCGGTCCGAAAAAAACTAATTTTGTATTATAAGAGCAGTGTTATTCTTTAAAACGCGTGTATTATTTTTAGTACTACGCATATAGATATGTGATTAATAGTTGATGAAAGTGTGTAATTTTTTGGTATAAAAAAGTATGTTGAAGGATAATTAACTTATAAAAATATGCATCCTTTCGGGTATGAGAAATAATTAATCTTAGAACACTTGTACCTTTTTTATACTAAATAATCTACTGCCAAAAAACCTCCAATTTTCTGAAGAAAAAAAAATAAAGCATTTTCGTATATGATTTCTTACATTTCTTGACACAAAATTAAAGAACTAATTGAGATTTTTATCCAAAAATTGCACGTCATTTTATACTAGACTATCTTTGTGGGGCATCCGAGTCGAAATCCAGGATCCTTCCCTGTTTTTTTTTGTTTTTTTTTATTTGATGCTTTTTATCATCTGGTTTTTAACGATTACGTTAAGCTGCCAATCACACAAGAAATTATGATCTAGTAATATAAAAAAGTATTAACTCAAAAAAAAAAAGTTTCATAATGATAATTAAAGGGGTGTTCCGCTAAGAATGTTTTTAAAATAAACTGATTTTTCAAGATTTTTTTATGTGATGTATTGTGAGAAAATGACCTATCTTGATTTTTGGAAAAAACTGTTTTTTGTTAATAAAACACCCCTTAATTTTTATCTCCATGCACAAAAAGTGCCACCCGATTCGGAGTCTAAGCATGACAACAAATGAGAACCTACTTCTTCAAGCTCAAAAATTCACAACCACTGCAAGGAAAAAATCCATGAAGCTACTGGAATTTAGCCGATTTTTAACTTCAGAATATTGTACACGTAAAATGATCCAGATACCTAGCTACTCATAGAGGAAGAAAAAGAAAAACTGCTAATCCATAAACATTTCCGGCAAAAATTAACCAGGCAGTAGCCTAAAATCATTCAGAAAATGTGGAAATTAATAAGAAATGTTTTTTTTTTAATTTTAAAAAAAGACATTTTAGATTGCAATCAAAGAGAGTGCCTCACCAAGATGCGCGGCCTTTATCCCAATGTACTCTTTAACTGTCAAAGTCCGATAACGCGGGAACCCAAGCTTCGGAAAAGGTCCAATAACTGAATCGGCCCGTGGCCCGTAAAAATACGCAACCGAAATCCGGTGCCGGGTCCCGTTCACCACTGCCCGATGACAAACCATTGGAAATCTCCCATTGGACAAAATATGTAGCAAGTCACCAACATTTACTGTAAGTGCTCCGGAAACCCGAGGAACCGAGACCCACCCAAACCCGTCTCGAAAAGTTTGGAGCCCGTTGGTTTCGCATTGGTGGAGGATGGTGAGGAGGAGCGAGTCGGTGTGTGGTGCGAGACCAAGGGTTCGGGTCGGGTCAGGGCATGAGGGGTAAGAATTTAGCTGGAGGGCATTGGATTCGGAATCGTAAACCGCAGCGGCCCAATTCTTTTCGGGTTCGGATAGGTTCAGTGAGTCGAGGATTATGAGAAAGAGTTTGTGGGCTAGGGTTTTCATATGCTTTTGGTACTCGTCCATCACATCACTGCATCCATGGAAACAACACAAAAAGTTACTAGAATGATCGAGTCCATAGGTAGGGACAGGATAAAAACAATTTTGGTCGGATTAGACCGATCTATGGTCGCAATACATTTATCGTGAAAATAATTGAGTTCCGATTCAGTGTGTTAGGTCTTTTTTTTTTTTAAAAAACAAATATGTTCCAAGATTTATTGTTTTGTATCCGATCAACATGATTCTTTGTAAACATGTTCTCAACAAGCTTTAAACTACGAACCGTCAGATCATTAAAGTAGGGCCCGGAAATGGTCCACGAAGTTCCAACGGACCATCTATTCTCTAAAAAGGGCCGTAGAGGATTCAATTAGTAGTTAACATAACATTTAGGGAGATCGACATTAACTACAATTCTTACTTTGATCCGTACCAATTTAATCTAGTAATTGAAAAAATAACTTAACCTAAAGTGCAAATATATACAAAAGCGTTAAAGGCACTGACTAGTATATAAATTATTAGGTGAATGTGTAAATGGCACAAAGGAATCATAATTATGCATTATTTTTTTAGTTACTTACAAATAAGTGTTTTGTGGGTTTTGTCTCTTGGATTTGGTTGGTTGCTGTGCTTTGATGCTTTTTGCTCGGTTTTGAGTTTTGTTGGTTGAGGTTGCCTTGAGAGTTGGCTTGGCTTTTCTTTTGTTGGGTCTTCTGTTTTGTTGGCGCTGTTTTTATGCGCATGTGGGTTGCCGCTGCTCCTTTAGTGTAGGCTTTGGCGCTTTTTAGGGAGCATGTTCTAGGTGTTTTGCCTGGCGGTATTCAGTGCGCATCTCAGTCGTTCAAAAATGTTTTGGACAATCTGAAATTTAGAGAAATTAAGAGGATAGAGAGAGGAGAGAGGAATTAGGGTACCACATGGCATACTCAGGGCGCATCTCGGCCGTCCAAAAGTATTTTGGATAGTCTGAAATTTAGAGAGAAAAGGGGACAGAGAAATTAAGAGCACGGAGAGAGGAGAGATGAAAAGAGAAATCTGAGCCGTCCAAAACACTTTTAGATGACTGAGATGCGTGTTTGGGCACAATGTGTGTGGTACCCTATTTGCTCCCAAAATATTCTCCTCTTGAGTTGTCTCCTCTTGTGATTTTGGTTTTTGACTGCTTTTCGATTGGGTTCAGGTGGTGCTTACGTGTAGTCTGGGTGTTTTAGGTGTTCCTTTTTTCTTTGGTTCACTTTTTGCTTTTCACGTGGTTGGCTTCTTGTCAACCGATAACTGTTGGGCTTGCTCTTTTTGAGAGCTCCTTTGCCCTTTGCATCTCTTTCTCCCTTCCATTTATATTTTTCTTTTGCCGATTAAAAAAAAAAAAAATTAGCAGTGCAACTGGCATGAGTCATTCTTAAAAAATTGGCCAAAATTGCAACCAAAAAAAAAAAGTCTACCCCAATGATGTGTTATTTCCTCAGTCATAGATGGCTCCACCCATTTTCACCTAAAAATGATCCCATCCATTTCTACCACATCACCAAACCAACCACCCAATTCTTTCCACCCTTTTTCTTCCAAAAATATGTGTATGTGTGTATGAGAGAGAGAGAGAGTACATGTTGCCGGAGCGAATACACAACTCCGATTTATGATTTCAGACAGACAGAGAATTAGACAAGAAAAAGGGGTGTGAATATCAATTTGGGGGTGTGGAAATCACTCCCCCATTGTGGTGATGTGTAATAAGGTTTTGACGTGGAAACAGCCAATGTATCTACCTACTTTTTTATGCATTGTACGTAATGAGTCGCTACACTCGTACGAGTATCATGCTGTTATCGGGCAATTAAAATGCGATTTATTGTTGGGTTGCATTTTACATTGTGTAAGGGCAATATTGTTGTATTTTTTTATAAGTCAGTAACCAATCTTAAGTGAGTGGAACAAGTTGGTTTAAGCTTATTGACTTAACTGTGCTAAAGCCATTTTGGCTTAAGTTAGTAATTGCGGAACGGACTCTATATTTGAAGGGTGGATTGGAGAGATGTTTGGATTTTCCTCTTTTGACATATTTAATGTTTATTTACCTCCATATGTTTTGCTAGCAGAAGATAACCTGAAGAAAAAGAAACTAGTTTTGGAGTTAGAAGTGTGAATTAGGGCTGATAAACGAACCAAGTTATTTGAGTTTGAGCTCATGTTTGTTCGGTGAAAGCTCGTTCAAGATCGTTTGGTTACATAAACAAAAGAACCTTTAACATTTTTTGAAGTTCGTTAAGTTTTCAAACCAAGTTCGAACAAACTACTTCTTTTCTCGTTCAGCTTATTATGTATAAAAAATTGTTAATCGAGATTGCCTCATATTCAACTTGATTAAAGCTCATTCGAGATCAGCTCGTCTCGTAAACGAATTACGCTTGAACATGTTTTGAATCTCATTCAATTTGAAAAATAGACTTGAACAAATAATTACTGCTGGTCTCGTTTGGTTGGCACCCCTGGTGTGAATCGAATGGAACTCCCCCAAACCAAAGTCTTATTCTACAATTGCACGGCTTAGGTAAGTACCACTTGTTGACTTCCACATTACCAAACCTTTTCCCATTTGAGAACAAAAGATAAAAAAGAGATGGTGGATGAACAAACGACAAACTAACACATTTCTGTTGCTCCAAAACAAAACCAAAATCTACCAGAAATTTTTCAGTGGCGAGCGGGTATATTCCACATGACAGTACCCCACGCACATCTCGGCCGTTCAAAAATGCGTTGGGCGGTCTGGATTTTAAATAAACTCTTCCGGAGAAGAGTTTATTTAAAATTCGTGATTGCTGAGATGGACGGTTGTGATGGTGTGTTACAGATACCAATTCAGAACACCACACACCATGTAGTATCCGTTCGGCAGTGAAAAATTTCTCAAAACCTATACCCTAACCTAAACCACATGCATATTTACTCACATTGTCTACGTGCATGAAAAGTGTATAGGAACTTACCAAAAGTGTTTATAGTCCTGAGGCCAAAGAACCCTGGCATGATCAACTGAGGAACCCATGATAGTGAACCCTTCATGCCACATAAAATTGGGGAAGAAAGGCGCAATCCGAGCGCAGCCGTATCCAGTGGCTCCACCAGGGGACCGCAACACCTTCCTCTTTTGTTCGGTCGGGAGAGAGAAGAGGCATCGGGCCGCGGACTCCACTTCCTCCAGTAGGCCTGAAGGAAGCCCATGATTGGTGACTTGAAAAATCCCCCATGTTTGGCATGCACGGCCCACGATATCCCCGACATTGGGATCCGTGAGGTCCACGATGGGTATGGAGAAGTTTTCGTCCGAAGGAGATGGCCGGAAGTTGTAGGACTCCGGCCATACGTGCGACTCCGGTACTGCTCGGAGAGAGTGGAAGTCAAGGGGGATAAGGTGGTGGAGTTGGAGAGGGTTGTTTTTGTAGGCCTCCAAGAGAGTACTCATTTGGGTATAGAGAGTTAGCAAAGACAGAATGGAGAGGTTTGGGACAGGTTGGCCAGGTGGTATACAAATCATATGGCACAGGGTTAGTAGTTATAAAATGAAACAAGTTAACCAAAAAAAATGGAAAATGACCTGCTGCACTTCCAAAGAAGTTCATTTGAAAACGATGGGTGGAAATGACATTTTGACATTATGTGATCGTGGGCATGGCGGAATCAAAATTTGAACTCGAGGAGTGCCTAATTAGAGAAGAGATTCTTTTGTAAGAGATGACATTGATAAAGTAGCTTGGTTTCTTCTTGCTTTTAGAAAAAGCTTTTTAAACAAATTACATAATGAAATCTCAAGATATTACTTTATTAATTGATACGTCATGTCAACGATACAAGTTATCATAATACTATATGACAGTAAAATATGATGCGTACGCATATTGGACCCGACAAAACTTGAGGTACAAAGACTAAATCTAGGATGGATATTTAAGTTATGGGCAAATCTATTAAAAAAATACTATAAAAGTATATTTATGGGTGGAAAATGACCCCACGTCAGCTTTCACAACACATATATATGACAAGAAAACCAGCTCAAACCTTAAGCAAAGCTCCGTATCTGACCCCACAAAACTTCACAACACCTAGCTAGAAGTTAGGTTTCAAACTCGAAACATAAGAGAGACTGAGAGAGCAAATATCTAAATCTCAAGATTGCTTTACAGTCTCCGGCCCTCAAGATATGGCTCAAGTCTCTATTGAGGGGGAGTGTGTGTGTGTGGGTGGCAACATGTCACCAGGTCCGTCTTGGCTCTTCTTGTCTCGCTCCCTACGGCCAAAGGGTTCTTAGTCATTGATTAGCCCCTTATACATATGATAATAGAATGTATAATTAAACAATAAGTTTAAAAAACAGGGCATGTGAGTGTGGGTGGCTATTTGGAACAAGTGTTGTTTCCAAGTGATTTTGGAGCCTTTTGTGCCCTACAAGAAGACAAAAACAAGAACAATTGTTAGGAAGAGGTGTGTCATTTGGAGGAATCCATTCTCTCTATATGCTTTTCTGCACAAAGGACATGTTTCTGTCCTATACCCAATGAAAAAATGTGAAGAGAAAAAAGGGGTAGGTGCTTCACTTTTTTTGGGTAAATTATAGTTGGTGCTTCACTGACTGACCTAAGGGGCGGAGCTATTAAGGGGCGGAATTATCTAGGGGTTGGTGGCACGGGTCATTTCTGAGTCCTAACCTCCCATCATACATATATTTTTGGGGTTTTTATGTATGATTGGTATTCGAATACGTGTGCTTCTCGAATATTAAATGCTCTATAATTCTAAAAAAAGGCAAAACAATGGAGTAACTAAAATAAATGTATTTTGGTTCAAAGAATTTCTTACTTTCTTCCGTAAGATACTTAAATATCAGCAAGTTCTTTTTTTTTTTTTTTTTTTTGAATTTTTCAAGTGAAAACATAATCATTTATATTTTCTCGATTTGACGAATCAGACATCGTTTTTGGGACAGTGATAGTATCATTTTTAGCGTTACCTCCAAGTTCAAACCTTAATTCCGCCAGTGCTGACCACTGTGGCACATGGAATTTTCCATGCAAAATAGATCCGTGGAAAGCATATTGTTTGAAAATTAGAAGCCAACCAAACATGAAACGTGGAGGAGTACTAGAAGTCAAAAACATAGGACGAGAAATTTGATTGTCCTCTTTTGTCCAATTTTACCAACTCTTCGAGAAAAACTATTGGGCTTCACATGCCAAACAATTACGACTTCAAGAAGAATCAATGCAATTCTTTTTGGTATTACCTAACTTTCTTGGAACTGCGAAGATTCAATGAAATTGGATTTGAACATTTTGGTCCTCAACCATTCTTTGGTCAATTTAATGAGGGCTTTATAATTTTATTCAAACTTGACTTGTTTATATGGAAAGTGATCTCAAACGCGATTTTCATAGTGCCTATTTCTTTTCTTTTTTTTTGGTTCGTCGGAATTTCCATAGTGCCTATTTCAAGTGACCTGAATTTCTAATATTTCATTAACTGAACGAGCCGAGTAGTAGCTTGTTCGAACGTAGTTTGAAAACTATCTCATTTCGAAATAATATTCGAGCTTCATTGACTTTATGTATAAAGAAAAAGTAAAACGGTTTTGAACGAGCGAATACAAGCTTAAAATAAAAACAGGTTCGTTTATCTGCCATAGTTCTCCTTGATGTTTATGTATCGGGAGGTATGTGTCAAGAAGTTTCTTCATTCTGGTCTTCAAAAGGGTGCTTTACACCAACATCCCCTTGAATGGAAACAACTGAACTCAGTTAGAAGGGAGTAACAAGTTGAAAGGTTGACCATTTGTGGAAAACAAAAAAAAAATAATAATAATGCAATGGGCTGTCCCATCCCCAAAATCTGAAATCCAAACAAAGCCCAAGGCTATATTTTGATTTGTGTAGAATCTATGCCAAGCTACACATAAATTACATGGTTTTGCATACGTTTGGTAAATTATATGAAAGGTAGACATCTTTATTATCTATTAATGGCATCCCCTGCGTCCCAGTTTGCTGGAGACAGTGCTAAAAGGCTAACCAAATGTGTTTGTGTATATTGTGGGATAATGCGATAGACGTCTAGCTTATCCACGCCGGGGACGCCTGGTGTTGTGCAACGATTCGGAAAGGGATGTGCATTATAAATGAAATCCAAACAAAGCCCAAGGCTATATTTTGATTTGTGTACGATTTATGCCAGGCAAATTGCAAGAAGCTAATGAAATACAAAACCCAAATTCTTGTATTTGGTTCTGAATCTTTTTTTTTTTTTTTTCCCCTCTCCTAGGAAAATACCCGCCGCAAATCTTTAGATCCAAATAGATTCTCCTCATCCAGAACTGGAGGATATATAACAAAAACTAGAAGCACAAGGGATTTCAGGAAGTTCTAATCTGGTGGTGATCTAACAGTTTAGTGAACTCTATACAAGTTCAAGAAGAAAACAAAAATGAAATGTTCAAGGTTGAGATGTTCAGTTTAGGTAAGATTTAAAGTAGGTAAAACTAAAAATATTTTCCGTTTAAAACTACGCCATTTTACTCTTCCTGTTTCTCTTCGCTCCTTGATTCGGCTGCTTGAACAGAGGCTTTCTCATCTTTCATTAACCCGCTGCCTTGGCGAACCAACCCTGCACCATATAGTGCAAGTATCAGCAATGATAATTATGGAATACGGGGACGGACACAGATACGGGCACAACAGGGAGCACGGCAAAATAAATAAATAATTTATAATATTGAAAATCTATTGTATGTATAAGCAATGAAGCATCGATTTATAAGCAAGCATCATATATACATACTATCACACTTTCAACCCAAAATATTTGAAGTAAAAAAAATAAAAACCAAATTGCATATTTACCCCGGCTGTGTCCCTATATGTTTCCTTCCCAGTTGCTACATTTATGTTAGCACTGTTACTCATCCAGTTCTAACTTGGGAATTTTGTTTGGATGGTATGACAACGTAGGAGTAATTACAGAAGATTTCCATCTGGTACTTGTTTCAAAGTGAAGCTTAAATGTGTAATTTGTCAGTATATCACAAGCGGATTACTCATACGTAGGAAAGATTAATGAAAGGGAAATACTATAATAAATAGTAACGTATGTCCATTCACAAACAACTGCGAATAAAAAGTACTTCCGAATAGATACGCTGTTTCTAACCAAAATGAGTCTCAAGGTAAAAACAAGTTAATAGGACTCAACTTCAGAGTTCAATATCTGCAGATTATTCTAGTCCCAAATGACATGGTATGAAAGAAATCAACTGGCCCAGTCTCATGTAATGAATCCAAACACCCCCAACAGATAAATTACCCACAAAAATGAAATTACCATCAGCTTGTACTTCGAAAGATCAGTTGATCACCTGAGGCTGGGGAGCCTGAAATTTGATCCTCAGTACAAAACCCGCGACTAGAGGTTCCCATATGGGATAACCTCCTTCGAAATTCCCGGGGAGATGCAAAATTACTAGCCATTCCTGTTTCATTCTCTCCACCCGGTACATAACTATCACCAGGGGCAGATGCGGCAGATTTTGGAAGATAAGTGGTAGACCAAGATCCTCCATTTGATCCAGCTAATGCCATTATCACATCCGCCTGAAATAGACACAGAAGCAAAGTGTTACTGGCATCAAATTAAATGTGACAAATGTTTTCCTATATCAAACACATAGGAAAAGCGATTGCACCAATATAGGTGACCAAACATATACACGTATAAGATCAATTGTACCAATACGAGGAGTGCAGCTTATCAGGAAAAAAATACAAGGAGTGCAATAAAGAACTGGTTAAATGAAGGACAATTCTCAAATCACATGGAAAGGGATTAGCCAATACCTTAGGGAAGGTGGTAATAGCTAATTCCCAAATTATTCCACATGCAGTGCAGGATAAGAGGAAATTCCCACAATCAGCTTTTTCAACACCCAGCGGACAACAGGAAGGTACCAAACATGACAAAGGCGTAACAACCGCATGCAATGAAAACGAGAATGTGCTGGCAAATGCAGGCATCAAACATAATGTCTCTCGATGGTCACAAAAAATTTGAAGCAGAATCTGGGCAAGAGAACCCTTGGGGAGAAGGACCAAAACAAGAAAGACTTCATCTATAAGGAACTTATCTACCCATCAAAAGACCCTTTTTTTTTTCTCCCAAACTACTCACATCAAACAAAAGGAGTTGGGTTCGGATGCCTTCCCTTTTTTACCACACCCACTCCACTCCAACAAGAAATTATCTCCATCACCTTCCCCAAGAAAGTTGGGTTAATCCCTACCCCAACCCTGTTCCCCGCACTAATCCCCGTATTCCCATATTAATTAACCTTTTTTTACCTTTCATGGTCGTGATTGTTATGGCCTTTTCCTTCGCTTTTCGTTTTCAAAACTGATTCTGGTTCTGTAAAGTAAAAGCTAGTGAGTTTGTGTTTACTTTTGGATTTTGAAAGAATGACGATAATAATGGTTTTGAAAGGTTCATGATAATGATGATATTGTTTTGTTTTTGTAGTGGAAATTTCAAATTAACTAGGTTTTCGTTTTTCATCGTGTCTTTTTGTTTTAATTGTGAAATGATTTTTTTTTTTAACAGCGCCGGAAGTATTAGAAGAATTTTTTTTTTTTATGTACAGATCCCTGTTCCCTTCTTAGAGATCCTTGTTCTCTGTTCAGGGATGGAGAGAAAATTCCCCGGTGGGGATCGGGGAGGGGAGATGGTTTTGGGGATCAGGAGGGAGACAGTGATATTCAACCCCAGCCCCACCCTGCAAACCTTGAAAAGCGGGCTTCTCGGACAGATGGGTTTGCTGGCTACATCAATGTTAATCCAAAATTTCTTTCTCATTCCTTGTCATTAGAGCTCCATCTGCTAAATTTCTTCCTAAAGGGGTTTATGGCAAGGTGATCCCCCTCCTCCAGGCTCCACCTCCAAAAGGATCTAACTTTTGAAAAAGTGACAACACATCATACTCCTATGCAAGCGTCGATTAGGGACAAGTCCACACCTACTGATGTTCAAGATAAACAATTTAGTTCTAGCCTCAGGTGCCACCACAGGCCCAGTGACTCCGGTCTTCTTAGAATAGTATCCAGGGGTGGCTCAATGTTACTTTTAGAGGGTCAAATGAACGCTCTCAACTCTGATGATTTCCAATTATAGACTCAGATATTGAACTGGTCAGAGCAGCCATTTATCCACGAGAACCCTCTGGATATTTCTGAGTAATAACCACTCAGATATTGAACTTGTCAGAGCAGCCATTTAGCCACGAGAACCCTCTGGATATTTCTGAGTAATAACCACTTGCCACCATTGTTTTACTTATGCATGACATAAATTTTAGACCACCAACCACCTGACTTCTAAGATGCTTTGATAACCCCGCGCCTAATCTTTCTCCAGTCATCTCTACTTCATAGGAGCCCCTAAATGCATCTTTTAACTTTCTCTTATAATCTTTTGTGGTACAACAAAATGGAAGTGCAGGTGCTAGGGAGTAGTTTCTCTATATACTCACCATTGTGTACTCGCATTAGCACCATGTCAACAAATTAGCATGGTCTAATGAGAGAGGGAGACTGAAGTTATTTCATGTCACCACTGGTTAGATATCCGGAGCCGCCTTTGGTAGTAGCTACGAACTCCATGGTTTGTAACTAATATTTCCTTACACAAATATTAAGGTGGTCTACAGCAACAATGGATCACGATTCACTTCCTAAATATGATATGACACTGTCTTCAAAAGTGAGCTTCCAACCAAACAGCAAAACAAAGCATCAGTTGCACACAAAATCTATATGTAGAGTTTCTAGCAGTCTTACAGAATATGCTTCAATAATTGTGCAGCCAGGAAACATCTTTGCATAACCAAAAGCTGGTTTCCCCTAATAGAAAGGACTAAGCAAGGATCAATGTCAAGTGTGTAGCATATTTGGAACTAGCGCAACCAGATTGCTCCAGAGACCAAAAAGAAACCTTTAGGTTTCATAAAGCTTTGAAAGGAGAATGGTCAAAATGGCCTATCTTGAATTTTCGTCAATTAACTCGCATATCTCATCGGTTCTTCAATAAGAAAGCAACACAAGAATGACAGTAGTACTTATCAGTTGCAATAAGTAAACGTGTTCCTTAACTACCCAGGACAAGAAAGCAGAAAGCAAACCTTGTTTGGGTGGACATCATCAAAAACATGGGCTTGACCACCATAAAATATAGTCATCTGGTGACAGGCTGATGATAATCCATGTCGGCTGCCAACAAAGAGAATGGTAGATGAAATACACGTGATGAATACCCACTTCATGTTCCAAAACTAAAAGGCTGGATATGAAAAACAGCCTGAATGATATATTGCACCATGTTAATTACCTAGGACTAATTGAAGATTCTGGCTCAGAATTGTGAGTGCCGGTCTTCTGCTTGGTACCAGTCAGCAGCATCTCAGACGGGCTTCTATCAGTGACTCCACTTCTGGCATCAATAGAGCTCAAAATTCCTGAACCTTTAATTCCGGTGCGGGACCCTTCATCGGCAGCTGCTTGAGAAATAACTGAAGGACCAGCGTTGGCATCCTTGAATCTGTTTGAAGGTACTTGACACCCAAAAGGTGCAACTTGCCCTGCACGTGGAGGATACTGCATTGAGTGGACCACATTCAAGGGAATTGCGCGCTCCCATTTGGACACAGTGGCATCAGTTCTACTGCCAGAAGGTGGGTGTAATATATGAGAAGTTGAAGTTGGCCTCGTTCGATGCATATTAAAGAACATTGCCTCGTCATGGGAATGTCTAGGCATCTCTCCCCCTGCATTTCGGAGGATCTGAAATTGAAGTGGAGGAGCAATGTCAAAGAACTTGCTACCAGCAATGTCAAAATTTTGTTTCGTTTCCGTTGAAATGACCAAAATGAAACATCAGTGGAATCCCAAAATTGCAATTCCATTACCAGGCAGTCACACACTGAAACACGCAAAAACATTTTGAAATTGACACTGCAATATTGGGTTGGTTCTTGTTTTGACTCCTATTAGAAACATCCACCATTAAAATTTTCAAAACTCTCATATTCTTTGGCATTGTTTTCCATTATGTTCCAGCCAGGTTTTCAAAATATTTCGATAATTTCCAGGAAAAGCTTTTCGTTTTCCAAGTTAAACGAAACAACATACTCCCTCCATCCCAGAAAGTTGGTCCACTTTTGGGATATCCCAAAAAAATTGTCCACTTTAAAAGTTTCCAAAAAAGCGATCTCACATTCCCATATTGCCCCTCCTTTTCTCTCACTTTAAAGAAGTTAAAATTTAAAAACACATCCCATCAAGGGGCAAAATTGGAAAGTGAACAAAAAGTACAAGGTATAATTATGTTCCCTTAAAAAGTTGGTTTCAAAATGGGACCGAGGGAGTATCAAAATAAAATTTTGAGCCTTGACTACAAAGTAGTTACGGTTACAACATCCGTCAAAACATACATAAAAAGTTCTCGAATACCTTCATCAAATGCAACCCGTCAAGGGAGTCTGGTCCCGCATGTAGAAGCCCATCTCTGGATGACCCCACAAAAGCAGAATCTGAATTGCTTCGTTTATTTCCTGCGAATCTGTTACTTATCTCAGTCCCAGTGAGATCGCTCCTAGGGCCGTAGAACGGAAGCCCCTCAAAATGATTTGAAACCTGTCTTTCTATCATAGTATGATGATAAAAAGAATCAAACTTCAAATTAAATTAATAGAAGCCACTAATAAAATAGAAGTCACTGATGAAATCCACAAGAGAGCAATATCACATATGCGCACACGAAATGAATGAGCTCACTCATAACAACATCTAATGAAGAACAACATCAATCCCTTTTGCAAATACACGTCAGATTATACACACTGGGATCGAATAAAGAATTAAGGAACCATAAAAACTAAAAAGAGAAAATGATTACCATAAGTACCCAATTGCACGAAAAAACTTGAGAGAGTAAAGGGAAGCTACTAACTCCACTGATGACCTCATCTAAACTACTCCATAACAAATTATCCACCCCACTAAGAGAGAGATGCACAAGTAGAGAAAAAGGCAGAGGAACTTATCTTTAGAATACATAACAACAAATCCATATTGAGAAGCTATAACAAAATGCAAAAACGAGAACTGAAACAGACACTGACAATGACACAAGAACATATGGCCCGTTTGTTTGACGGGGACTAATATAATGAAAAGATGTACAATTCCACCGATTAATAGTGATCACATTAACAGCAACACACATCAACAAACTCATGGAATTGTATCCGACACTTTGTGGGATTATACATCCGAGGCTTTTAATCCAAGTCATAAATACTTTCAAAACACAGCAGATATTTGGTCACCTTCTATATATATAGTTCAATCCGGTAATTATATTTGATCAAACAAACAGGCTCATAAAGTACTTACTATTAGGGCTGTAAACAAGCCGAGCCGAGCCCAGCTTTGAAGTGTTCGAGCTCGGTTGGTTCAAAACTAGTCTAGGTTGAGCATGGCTAGTTTATATCAGGAATTTGAGCCCGGTTCATTAACAAAACAAAAGGAACAGAGTTACAGCTAACTCGAGCTCGACTCGTTTACCAACTAGCCAAGCCTCGAGCTGCCGTTTGTTTGCAGCCCTATTTACTGTGAACCTACTTCCACCAGCAAAATCATCAGATGATTCACTATGAAAAGGAGAATACAAAAGTCATCTCTGTGGCCCTTTGTGCCAACCCTAGAACCCCAAATGCCCCTAAAACCCAACGCAACAAATGCTACACCAAAAACATAGCAAATGTACCCCAATTTCATTTTGTTTAATTGCTTGCAAAGGGATAATAATCATAGACTGAAGTAAATTTTATCACAACCCACAACAGCTGTCGAATCAAATTCAATAAACATAATCTACCCATTAAACTATACATCATGAGAAACCTTTTTGCTTTATAAGGGAAAAAAAAAGGAACCAAAAAAAAAAACACAAAAAATACCCAATTAAATATTCCATTGAGTAAGGAGGAAAAAGAACAAATTTTCAAGTAAGAAATGCACTAACCAGAACCCAGATCAGAAGTTGCAGAGATGGGCCGACGTCCACCGCCAGAGGAAGCGCCAACAGAGGCAGAAGCAGCCGGAGAAGCCTCCGTCGCCGGTTTCACCACTGCCGGCGACGTATCTGAGGCACAGCTCCGGCCAAGAAAGTCATGAAAAACAGTGGGATTCACGTCATCTGTGCTGTTTTTGGCATTGCTCTTACTGTCAGCCATATTTCAGCAGCACCATCTCAGCTGCACACCATCTTGCTGCTGTCTATAGAGAGAGAGAGAGGGGGGGGGGGGGGGGGGCGCAAAAGGGTGCACGATTTTCAGAAAAGATTAAAGAATCTGCACACACATTTTTTTATGGGGGAAATGGGAGAGGGCATTAAAAAGCAAAAGCTTGTTACTTTCTCTCTCATACTTGAAGTAATGGGTGTTTCTCTCTCTTTATGTACAGATGTCGAGGTGAAGGGAATATATGTAAACTGAGAGCTATTTTGCCGTTGTTGTGGTCTGATCATGTGGTTTTTGGTCTGTTCTCTTTCTCTGCCCTCCCAATTTTCTTCTTCTGCAGAGAAAGAGAGAGAGAGAGGGGGTGTGATAAGGTACGCCGGGAGGTTTGGGTTTAAAAGTTGCTGGGATCGGATCCTTTCGCTTTGTTTGATTTGGGCTTTGAGAGAGGTTTTTGGAGGTAATGAGTAGAGAGAGATAGAAAGAAAACTTTATTGGAGACTGTGCAGGGTGGGTCTCGAGACCCAAACCGAACAAGGTGTTCAAGTTCAAATTTTTAGACCGGAGGAAGCAGAACCATCCAGTAGAATAATCAATGGACCACAATAATTAACTCTCACTCGTAAAAGTAAGAGTTTTTGAGCAAATTCATACTATTATAATTACAATAATAGACAGTTCAAATTTAGACTGTCTTCTCCCGTTTAAGTATCCCAAGTTGCACGACAAGAGTTTTTTTATGATTATTGTTTTCTATTTGCAATCCAACGAACCAAAATTGTAAATACGTAAATTGTTCTTTTTTCATCGAAATTAACCTTTTTTCCTTTTTACTCCTAAATTTGAAGTTAAAACTTTTTTGGTACTAGAGTTAATGGACCGATTTTTCGCACTCAACAAATTTTTGAAGAACCAATTTTACCGTCTAATATCACTCTTTCTTTTCATTTGCTCTTCCAACTCAACAAATAAATATTACTATGCACCTTCAGATTAACTAAGTCAAACTTTAGAATTAAAATCAATAAAAAGTAGCTATGTTACAACTTACAAGAGGTAAGTTTCAAAAATGAGAGGTCATTTAAATTGAATATTTTCAAGAATCAAAATAAATATAGTTAACGATTTTGAAGGATAAAACTATTTACATTCGCAAATCTTCATTTCTTCATATTTTCATCTATTTCTCTCAAAATCTCAATTTTTCCTCTAAATTTTAAAATTATAAATTTTTTATAAAATTGTTAAATATATTGATGATTGGTCTCATTTTAAAGATACTATGAATCTCTAGTATTATTTTAGTTGTATGTTAATAAATTAGAATATAATATATTATATCATTTTAAAGTAGAGATATAAAAATGAATGATCCTTGAAATATGAAATATAAAAAATGGTTCTTCATTTTGAAGAACATATGAACTCAGTCTCAATTGAATCTTGAATTGCAAAAATCAATGGGTGATGTCAACTTTATTTCTTATTCTTTTTTTAGATTGATGCCTGAATTACCTCGAATATATGTAGAATAAAAAAACTATAATTACTCTAGAAATTAGTTGGGACGAAATAGTAAATACTTCATCCGTCCTTTTTTAAATGTGTTACTTCGTAAATCCAATTTATTAAAAAACATCATCATTATATTTTTCACATTAACTTTTACCTCCACTTTACACTTCTCACATCAACTTTTACCTCCACTTTGTAAAATTATCCTCCATTTTTACTGATTAACTTTCAAAAGGGCAAAATAATAATTCTACAAGCTTTTACCCATTAGTTTTTTTTTTCACGGAAAAAGGGAGGTTATTATTATTGGATAGGGAAACAGTCAAAAGACCGGACATCATCAGGGGCAAGATTAAAGAGCACGTGAGGAGACAGGATCCCCCAACATTCCAATGTTGCACCTAAGAGGGCTTGTTTAGCCAACGAATGGGCTATCCTATTAAGAGAACGCTTAACATGAGAGAAAGAATAATAAGAAGAAAAATGGTAAAAGCTCTACAAAATCAGAGAGGATAGAGCTACAATCGGAGAAAGATTTTCCTTCTTGAGACAAAGCTTGGATAATCTGAAGTGCATCACCTTCAACTATGATCCTTGCGAAACCTTGCCGCCAAAACAATTGCTTCACGAAAGCCTAGAGCTTTAGTGGAGAAAAGAAACCGATGAAAGGAATGGACAGCGTACCCAAAATAATGTCTAGATGATCTCTAGCCACAACACCAACACCCACCCGACCAACTTGCTTGTCAACCGCACCATCGACGTTGAGTTTGATCACACCAGGTGAAGGCGGAAGCCATGTGACTAAAGGGGAACGATAAACCAGTGCCTTAGCCTTCTTGAAATCTTTGCATAAAGACCCAACTTTCTCCAAAACAAGGGTACTAGGCTAGCTCTGATGCTCATACAACGTGTGATTTCTACCCTTCCACACAAACCAGCAGATTGAAGCCACCAAACCGCATAAATCATCATTATCTCGAATATTGAAAGTGATAAGAGTTCCACACGCTTAACTTTTCATCATTAACTTTTCAAACACACTCTTATCAAGGGAAAGCCCAAAATGAAAATCTCTACTTTTATTTGGGGACGGAGGGAGTATTAAACTATAAACAGGTAAATTCTTTGCAGGGCATTTTTGCAAATTATCTATACAGGAGTAAGGGTGTACATGGTCCAGATTGAACCGATTCCATAAAAATCCAGGAATCGAAACATATTTAACAATGCCAAAGAATTGGAAACCTTAACCAGAACCAAACCACAACCAACCTTATTGGTCAACGGCTCACTTTCGCCAAATCGACTTAGGAAAAAGTTCCACAGGCTGCCAATACGTGTGATGACTCTAAGTTCGATATTCGATCCAATCTTGACTTCTTTATTCGTTGGCCATGGTACTATTTGTTTGTGGTTCCCCATTGTATGTGTTGGACATCAATTTGTGATCACTCGTAAGATTTTTTATTGTTTGTAATACATCTCGTATGCCAATTATATATTAGCATGACCATTTATTTTAATTTCTATTTATTTAATATACATGTTTGTCTCAGCTGACAGATTTATTCCCACATTTTTTTAAGGCAAGTCAAGTGGATAAGTGAGGACTCTGGCAGCATCCTGAGGATTCTTCGTATTGACCTCCATAAAATGTTGTATTTTAGTGTGAGGATTTTATTTATTCGCTTCTGCACTTCATTAAACCTTTTTTTTGGTAAAAAAGAAAAAAAAAATGGGTTCATGTTATTCATCGGTCGTTATTTATATTCTTTGGATCAAGGGTTGGTTGTTCCCCTTGCATTTGTTAAGACAAATTTGGCTTTGACTTGCTTTATAGTAAGGATTGGTCATTTACGGCCCGTTTGGATGCCGGAGATGATTTTGGGTGGATTTGTAATGAGGGTGGATTTGAAGGTGGATTTGTAATGAGGGTGGCCCCACCTCTGGATTTGTTAATGAGGTGTTTGGATGGTATTTTGAGAAGGGGGATTTGGAAGGTGGATTTGATAGGACAAGAAGACAAATTACCTATTTGCCCCTAGTTTGTTATTTTAATAAACTAAATGGATTAATTTCATTATAATAACAATAAATACATAATAATTAAAAAAATACATATTAAATACATAAATCTATTGAAACCGAATTACACGGAAAAAAAAATCCGGGAAACCCAGATTTTATTGCAGAAATAGGGCGAAATACGATCGATCTATATCACAAATCAACCTTATCAATGGAGTTAAGCATCATACCTCAGTGAACAGGTTGAAGGCGAAGTCGAGATGAGCAGCAAGGAGTCGCACAGTTCGAAAATGGCGACGTCCTCTCTCTTCTCTCTTTTTCCTCTTCTCTCGAACAAAACGAAACCCTACTGATTCCCCAGATCCAACGACGTGTACAAGGTGGATTTGCAAGGGTAGAATCGACTGAAAAAACTGCAAATACACCCGAATTTGTCAACGACAGGGGGTACCCCAGTCGTTCACAAATCCACCCAGCCATGATTTCGACTCCAAACAGTGAAATAATCGGGGAGGAAGAGTTGCAACCCAAACGGCGGAGAAGGGGGTGGGACCAGGATATGTAATCAGGGTACTCTCATATCCGGTATCCAAACACGCCGTTAGTGTTTTATGGGATGGCCTTGTGGTGCACGGTTGGACTCGGGAGTCCATCCGATCTCCGAATCCCCAAAGTGGGTTTTCGTAGTCCAATCCCGGAATTAGCTCCAGTCCATCCCTACGGCCTGCTACACATAACCAAACAACCAACTTCACTATCAATACCTCTTTACTACTAATTTCAATCCAAACCCCTCACTCGAATTTTAATCTAAACAATGGATGGCTCGGATCATTTGAAGTTTGAATTAAATGTGAACCGTCGGTGTCGAGATGGACGGCTGGATGAGACTCACTTGGCATGGGGCTTGAATTTTCAGTCTCAATAGAAAATGCTCTCTCAATCACTGGAAATAATTAAAGGGGGATGCACCACTTTGGAAAATGTTGCGGAAAAAGTAGAAAATGATCCTCATTTCAATTTTGTTTACCCACCAAAAAATTGGTGAACAATACTCCATTTCTGTGTAATTCTCACTAAGTCTCACTTCAATGATCAAAATTGTTGATTTAAATAAGATTAGTATTTTACACAAATCAATCCCGAATCGATAAATGTTTGATCAAATAACACTTGTTTAGTTCATAATATTAATCTGCGATTTTAGACCAAGAATTGTGCTTGGATCATGAACTTTCCAACATCGAGCGAAGTTGATTGTTTGCAAGAAAATACAAGTACAATCTTTATAAAATGACCGAGTCTGATCATTAAAGTAAAGCTCGGTACGAGTCTATTGAAATTTGAGTAATGTTCAACTCTACTTTTTCGCGATGACCGAAATTCCACTCGTGAGTGGGTTTAGTGGTTATTTGAGGCAGGAAGCAAGAACTGATCAACAGATCCACAAAGATCTCATCCCATTCTTTTTTATTGCTTTCAACAGAGCATTATTGGTTCATTTCCACTTTATGCTTTTGTCACCTTAACCAAACTCAAATATAATTTACACAATTTTTTACATCGCATTAAACAAATTTATCTGGTTGGACTTTATATTCCACAGAATCATTTTATCATTAGAATATCGTAAACCAATGTTTATATCGACTGCTGTTCAAAAAAAAAAAAAATTATATCAGCCTCCTTCTGGTAGAAATATTCTTTTGAAAATGATACGCATAAACCACATGCGCAACCGCACATTTCGACCGTCCAAAATCATTTTTTGACATTCCGGATTTGAAATGAATTCTTAACTTTGACCGGTAAGAATTCATTTAAAATCCGAACCATTGATTCCTGAGATGGACGATCAGAATGTGCTAGTGTGCATTTGGTGTGCACGTGTGCGGTGTACCCATAGATGCGTTGATATTCTTTTCAAACATTAAGCTCCGGTACAAAGTCTAATATTATATAATATAAAAAAAAAACTGTTAAGAATGGCATTCGGGGCCTGCAGTGAGCAAGTTCACTAGGGGTGTAGTCAGCTTGCTCACAGTCTAACCTAGCTTGCTCACTACTACAGGCTCCCTGAGTCCGCGATACATTCAGGGGGCTAGAGCAAGCTCACTACCTCCATGTAGTAAGCAATCACGGCCATCTGTTAGGTAATCAAAAGTCCGAATTAAATGCAATTATTCTCCATGTAAGGCATTTATCTTTTATATAATATAACCTGGACCATTAATTGACAAAATGACGGTCGTTTAATTGCTCACTATAAGGGTATCCTGCATCCAAAGCTTGACCCAAATGAGCAAGTATTTGCAAAAGCTTTCCGAAACAACTTTTCCAAACACCTAGCATTTCGGAATTTAAACAAAAAAAATTGGCTCGAAGGTTTATTTTTGAAAATTGGATTTTTGGTGATTTTAGGTCTAGATTTAAGATTTTTAAGGACTCAAAAGTTGATTTTGAGTTTTGATCTATATTACTCATAATAAATTCGTTTTCCCAAATAATACAGACACATCCAACCTCTCGTCACTGTCGCGATGGCTGAAAACGAACTGGCTTGTGAGCATCTCGAGACTCGGCTCAGTAGAGTTCGAGCTCGAGTTTTTAGGCATTTCTTCTAACTGAGCCAACCTCAACACTCTGAAACTCGACTCAACGCGTTTGCATAGACTCGGCTCGTTTGATAAATGAACTCAAACTTAAATTTTAAGCCGGTTTAACAAACAAGCTGAGCTCAAACACTACAGAGAGCTTGGCTAGTTTGCAAAACTACTTGTCAGTTGTCACACAAGCATTAGAGAAAGTTGAGCAAAGGCTTTCTCATTCTCAGGGTTGCGCCAAGGTAACAAGCACCTAGCATAGGACCTACACTTCTAATTTTGCGATTATTTTTTTTGCATCCCTACGGTAGGATTATTTCTACTTTCTTATCTTCGTATTTTATATATTGCATTATATCGTTTGACTTCCTAGAAATGATTTTTTTTTTTTTTTTGGGAAAATCACAACTTAGATCAAGTTCACCCGTTGTTGTCGAAAGAACATAGTCAAAGTCATTTTTAATTTCTAGGGCTGCAAACAAACCAAGCAGCTTGCCGCTCGACTCGTTTACTAATTGAGCCGAGCTTTAGTTTTTGGCTTAACACTCTAAAGCTTGACTTAGCTCGACAAAGCTCGGCTTGTTTTAATAGGCTCAACGTGTGACCGGAAGGATGTCATGCCACAAATTAAACCTGGCTCAGCTCATTAAGAGCTCGACTTTTTTACAACCAAGCTCAAGCTCGACAAGCTTGGCTCGGCTCGACTCGTTTGCAGCCTAGGAACCACTAATGTAACGCTGTTTTGCCAATTCCACTTCACAATCACCTTTACATGTTTTGAAAGTGATATACTCCCTCCGTTCATTTTTAAGTGTGTAGCTTCGTAATTCTAACTTATTAAAAGAACATCATCACTACACCTTTCGCATCAACTTTTATATTCACTTTCCACTATTGCCCTTGATGTAGACATTATCAATAAACTTTACCCACTAACTTTTAAAAAAAAAAAATCTATTTTTAAGGGCAAAATAGAAAATGTATCAACTTTTACCCACTTATTCTTCAACATCAGAATTATTTAAAAACAACCCAAAATGAAATACACTACTCTTTTTAAAGAACGGAGGGAGTAACAAGTTTGACAGCTGCCAATTTAAAACTCCTATCAATATTGGCAATGCACCGAAAAATGACATTGCTAATTTAATAAGAGAGTTTTTTCTCATAACCAAAAACCTGCCCACAAGGGCTACAGAAGAAACAGCAACAAGGCTGTAACGAGAATAACTCTATAAACTAGTGAAGTAGAAATCCACAAACATGAAGAGATAACTTGGAAAAACACTCCGCAGAACTTCCTGCTACCAGAACTACAACACAACCTCCATAAAAACACAACATTAGAGAGAATTTTGTGACTCATACGTTATGACGTAATGTCAAACTTTTGAACGGTCCAGATGTGCCGAAAGGCACCACGTGATTCCCTATTTGCACCCAAGTTTTTCTGGGATATTAGACACAAGCATGGACCCACTCTTAACCAGGCAAACCATCAGATTGCTGTCTTTGAATGGAGTAATTATTCGATGAAGTTGAGATACCGCCACGTAGTGCTTCAAAACTCTTCTCCACCACAAATTAATATGGAATCCATTCACTTAATACTAGAGCCTACATAAATTTGTGATAGAAAAAGGTGTTAGCACCACCTGATAGTCCCCAATAATTTTCCCTTGAATAACCACAAGGGATAGCTCAAGTGGTAACTAGGAGTGTCCAAGAAAACCATAAAAACTGGTAAACCAGACCAACCGGACTGAACCAATCTATTTGGATTAATTATGTAGTTTGATGGATGTGTTCTGGTTCTAAAAAAATGAGGACCGAATGTTTTGGCCAAGTCCTTGATTCCATAATTGGAACCGTGCTTTAAATTGGACTGAACCGTTAAAATTCTCTCTGTTGCATCTGTATCAATAAAGAGTATACATGATAAATCCTACTACCCACAAAACTCTTCTACTTCCTCAAAATTAGTTTGTGGGTTGGTTTAATGGTACTATTTTTTTCAAGTTGCAAAAATTGTGTAGAAATTCAATTTTCAATATTAATGAAGCTATTGCAATTATTCTGATATCTATTTTGCTAGCTATTTAAGGACAATGTGGTATGTTAATCATGTTCTTTTTTCTTTTTCTTTTTTTTTTTTTGAGCGGGGGATGTTTGGATGCAACGTGGTTTAGTACTAAAACCAAACTAAACTGGACCAGTCCAATGGTTTGGTTGTAGTTTGGTAAGTGGTAACATATGTGTAACAATTTGATTACAATTCTCTAGAAGACTAGAACCGTTAGATATGGTTTGGCTCATGAATTTCTATAAAACTGGTTCAATCCGGACCATGTACATCTCTAGTAGTAATAGAGATGAGTTGTAAACCAAGACATCTTAAGTTGAAAACTTGGGAACTTTCTGGAATCAGGCCACAAAAGAGAAATCTCTTATGGAGAGGGTGGATGACCTGTTTTTAATCGGACTGGAGAGGAAAATAATCAAGGTATGCGTAAGTTAGCCTGGATAATGCCTGACCGTTGAACAAGGAAAAAAAAATAGTATTTGCCTTTGAATGACATACACAGATTTGTTCAATCACTGGATTGGGCACGCACGCACGCATCTTTGCTAAAGTACAATGATTTAAGAAATCAGATGATAATTAAAAATTAATTGAGACAATCAGGACCCACTAATAATTCGCAAAATCAAGCAACAGTTTATTCAAGAGCTCATAATTGGCCGTCTAAAAAAGCCCAAATATAACCCCCCATATCAAGATTTTAAAGGGAACTGATATTGACACTCTTCAAATTGTTAATGACACTCCAAAAGGGGAGTTCCAATATCAATCCCTATATAGATTTCATATTGGCATTTGACACTCTCTTTTTGGAGTGCTATTAACAATTTGGGGAGTGCCAATATCAATTTTCATTTAAATTACAAAATTATCTGAGTATAAAAAAGTGAACCGTTCTATAGGGACCGACGGAATTGTACCGATGAGGTACCGACGGCGTCGCCGACGCCGGTGTGGGTCCCAAACGGCCGATCCGAGCCGTTAAATTTTGAATGAAATGGGGTGATTTTGGATCGAGCTCTTACAGCCGTCCGATTGCCTCGATTCCCGCGCGGGCCCACTCGGAATTTGATTTTGAGAACGATGAACGGCTCGGATCGGCCGTTTGGGACCCATACCGGCGTCGGCGACGCCGTCGGTACCCCATCGGTACCATCCCATCTGTTCCCATATCTTTACCGTAAAAAAGTACAGTAACAAACTAGTATTGAATCTGTGCCATGAAAACTTGTTTTTTACCTCAAAAAGAAAAACCCTAGAGTCCGGAAGTTGTGGGTTCAATTAATCCTTCAGACTGGAGTTGTTGAAGTTCTTGAAGAGCAATCTGGTAAACTCATAAGCCCGCCTAAACCAGCAACTATTCTCAAGTTAGGAGGCTTGGGATCACTCGCTACACAGCTACAACAAAGCATCCCTTGCACACCCCTCTGGCATCAAAAGTTCCTAAAAACAAACAGAAAGTCTGCATTGATGGATTTATGGATAGAAATCCGTACACAGATGTATCTAGAAGCGTCCGATACAAGTGAGCCTTTCATTATTTTATGGTGTCGACGTGAATTATATGGTTCTGGATACATTTGTGTCTGAATCTATTCACATAGCTCTGTATGTAGCATTGCTCAGACAGAAAACATGACTTACCAGCATTCACAGATGATCAATATGACTTCCCAAAGTGAGAAACGGTGCACGCCACCATTAACAAAAGTTAAATTGGGAGCCAAATAAAACTGAGAAGAGACGAGCTCTGAGTCTACAATCAAGCTGCGAGCAGTAACAGAGTCATAGACAAACTCAACTGATATTTTGTTTTCCTTACCTGTTGATAGGGATACCGTGAACTACAGAATACGCTAGTCCAAGGAGGAACATGACACGAATACAGAAGCCCCGCATTTATTCGTTTTTTATGCGGCCTTTTATTCAAATAGGTCAAGACCATGTGGCCACAGTGTACAAGAATGCGCATTGTCAAAACCAAAAATACACCAAAAATTTTCATCAATGTCGTTCACTTAGCTTCTGATCCTAATGCCAAAGAGGTACAATTACATTCTCATTTCTCACTGACACAGGTGTTAGCTCATTAGCACACTTTTTTTTGTGTGTGAAAAAATAAAGGAGCTCCTTACAGAAGTGCCCGCCTACTAAAATACATTCACCCATACAGATGATCTTCATCAAATTTGCGCTTCAGCCCTTTGTCCCTTCTTAAAAGTTCCAGATGCATACCCATAGGATCCTTGCTTGTTTAACTCAGATTTTAAGTTTCATCATAAATTTAGCTGTAAACTAGTAGGAACTACATAAAGATATCCATTCACAAACTCAGTTGAAGCTTACCGTTGTCAAAGACAACACCTTCACAACTTCCAGAACCTTCAAGCATCTCTCTGAGGGTCATCTCCACAAATACAACACTCGGCCGGCTGATAAAACAAATAATCCTCAAGGAAAATCCTTTATACAAGTCCCTTTACGTAATTATCCCTGATGTCAACTGCTCTAATGAGAACTTAACCACAATAGTTCTGAAAGGAATACTACTAATTCCTTCTCCTTTTTTTAAATCTAATTACAGGCAGCTTGTTCTTGACCATAAACATATATCCCCATCTGCTTGGAAGAACTCTCTGGTCCATTTTATAAAGCATTTCTGCACTCCAGGCCCCCCAATTGCCGAAACTGCCCTATCTTTTATTTTATTTTTTCCCTTCCCCTTTCAAAGATATCTTACACCATACTAATGGAACAAAAAAATGGTGGGAAATATCAACCAAATGCATAACCAAAACTGTTGCTTTTTAACACACAAGCCTGAACGCATCTGAAATTCAAGTAGTCCAAGACATTGGCGGAATTTTGTTGTCTGAGAGTGCCCTCGTCCTTGTGCTGACTCACTTTGTATGCAACTATCCAGGAGGACCACCACATAACATAGCAAGATGCTTATCAGATCTCAAATATAGAGAGCTTGCTCTTTATCTTTTACAAATCAATAATATTGCAACAAGCTTCCTCTTCTCTTGATATCTTCTAACAACTACTGTGTTACCACCGATAGTTTTCTACGCTTCACAAGTTTTCTCGGATCTCTGCATGTCTTTAATGTATTAGACAAGGCTTTGGCTTTCTGGATTATAGATGTTCTCCTTGCACGTGAAGCGTCTTCATCTCTGACAAATGCACTGGGAAGCTTTATTAAGTGAGGGGTCGCGGCCATCATATCACATAGTTTTCGGGACATTTCAATCTTTCCTAGTTCCTTTAGTTCATAAGTCATTCTTTGATACGTTATGGAATGAGGAACAATTCCCCGCTGTATCATGTCCTCCAACTCTTGAAAAGCCTCTTCGACTCTATGCATTGTACATAACAAATGGACCAACATAGTGCACACAACGGGGTCCAAATCATATCCTCTATCTTTCATTTCCTTCCTAACTTGCATCGCATGTTCCAGTCTCTCTTGTTTGCACAACAAAATCATCAAAAGATGATAAGTGATCTGGTCAGGGACGTATGCAGATTCCATCATCTTGGTATAAAGGTTCAGCCCCTCTTCGAATTTTCCAGAGTTCAAGAAGTGCCTAAGAAAGTGATTATAGGTTGTAATGGTTGGCATAAACCCTCTGCTAATCATCATCTTAAGGATCTTATTAGCCCCTTCAACATCTCCGGCCCTGCAAAAAGACTTGACGAGGGAATTGTAGGTGGAAATAGTGGGCCCTGATTCCAAAACTAGAAATCGTTCCATCATCCCTAGTGCCTCCTTAAACCTTCCCGCTTCCCCTAATACATCAATTATTGGATTGTAAACAATTGCATTTGGTTCAATTCCATTTCTCTTCATCTCCCAAAATAGTTCAATTGCCACCTCAACACGATGCTTCCGACAATACCCCTCAATAAGGGTTCCATAGGTTGCAACACTAGGCTTCACATTCTTCTTTTTCATCTCAACCCAAAGACATTCTACGCGTTCAAGCTGTCTTGCTCGAAACCACCCAGTCAATAGACTATTGTAAACATGAATTGACGGAACCCAAGAAGGGTCTGCCCCTCTTTTAGTATTGCAATACTTTGAAGCTTCCCAAACACGTCCTTCCTTGCAGAAGGAGTCCAATAAAATCTCGAACAAGTTCAGTTCTGAATTCGAACAGTGAATCAAGTCTAAACTGCAAGCAAACTCCAAAGTTCTAATTGCAGGTGAGGTCATACCTGCAGAACCACCAAAAATCCTCCACATTACGCAGAACCAAAATAAAAAAAATGCTTAAAAAGGGCTATATTGTTCCACTTGCAAACAATGAATAATCTCTTAGCATTCGGAATTCCAAGCATATTTATTACATAGTCGAATTCCAATTATCAACATATTACAAGTACATCATTCTCATACCATCTAAATTAAGGTTGCTATTATGGATTTAAAATGGACTTGACAATACTTCGTTGAGCATTATAACCTTAACAAAAATTCGTATTTTAAGTTTCCATTTCAAAACTGAGATTTCCATCCTGTCTGTACTTATCCATGGTTGAGATCATAGCATAAATGATCGAACGTCTACTCAATATCTTCTCCCTACGTCATTGTCTACAGAATTATCTGTCGATGACTAATACCAAGCCTTCCTAAAATTGTGTACTGTTTAATCCTTGAAACCCTTCATTTCAAATCCAATCAAGCAAACTACTCCGCTACACAAACCCATAAATTGCCAAAACTACAGGAACAAAAGTACCTGCGCAAGCATACCGTCGGATAAGAATGGCGAAAGTATCCACATCAGGTCCCTCAAGTGCCCGTTTAATCCGGCCAAGTATTAGACACCAAGCAGATTCAAACTCTCTTGCTCGAGCAAGAACCTTGATTATGGCGTTGAATATGCCTACAGAAAATAAATACCCAGGCTGCTTTTCCGCCCACATGAACAGACTCAACAATTGCATCGGACATGACCCGAAATCGTCGAAAACCCGCTGTAACAGAGACGGACCCGGTTCGATTCCGGTTCGGCTCAAGGCGGTTTCGAGGGCGGGACCGGGTGGGAAGGTGGGGTTCGTGAGGAGGTTTGAAATGGTGGTGAACTCGGTGGAGTTGTAATTAGGGTTGGGGTTTGGGGGTTTTGAGAGGTGGGGTTGAACGGAGATTAGACGGTTGATGGTATTGGGGTTAGGGTTTGGTGGGGTTTTGAGGAGGAGAAAGGGTGCAGAGAGGAAAGTGGAACGTGTGCGGAAGGAGGATAAGGTGTTCATGATAGAGAGAGAGAGAGAGAGAGAGAGAGAGAGAGAGAGAGATGGAGTTCCGGCAACTTCGCCGTCGAGTTGCGCTGGAAGTGAAAAGGCTGCTTAAATTTTTCGAATGCACCTTAAATACCACTTTGACCCCTTCATGTTTAAAAGGCATCACTTTAACATCCTAAACTTCTAAAGTCATGGGTTAATTGGGATTTTGGGTCCCGTAGTGACTTTTAGTATGGGTCCTCTATAATTTGTATTTAGGATCATAATTGTTCAATTTGTTAAGAATGTTGAATATATCATTCATGTAAAAAATTAAATTAATTGGATATTGGTTGCTATCTGGTCGAATATCATTTATTTTATTAAAAAAATGGATGGCCAATAACATTATGTAAAACAAATTTGTCTCAATTGTGTGTTTGCCATTGAGTTTACTACGAGGGTGTAGTGACTTGGGTCACTACGGAGACCCCAATTCCGGTTAATTGACTTCGTTAACCGAGAAGCTGAAATGACCATCATATCCATAAGAAGGCTCTATTCTCCTTCACGTTTTTTTCCCCTACTATTTCGTTTTGCGTGTTTTGTTCGTATTTTTAAAATTTTTGTTAGTTTTTCATAATATTTTTTGAATTTAACCCAAAAGACAAAAAAATAGCAAACAACCGTCTTTTTTGTCTGAAATGTTGTCAGGTATGAATTTTTTCAATATTGGTCCATATTATTATATTTTTTTGATTCCTCTTGTCATAACGAATAATTAATCCGAAAAATTGCAATGAAAAGATAAACAAAAAGTTATGAAAATACCGCAAATAGTTCCAAAAAAAAAAGTAAGGAGATTGTAGCCTAACGTGTCAAAATTGAAATAAGCTCTCTTCCTCACTTCAACTACTATGGAAGGAAGAATAAGAACCTTAATTCTAACTCATTCACAACTCATTCAATCATCTCTCCACCGATCGTTCTCCTCTACATAAATAACATACTTCTCTGAGCTTGAAAAACCCGCTTGTTTGGTCAACCGGTCCAACAAAAACGCTCATTTGCTGAAGCGAATTTGAAGAATTTAAAAATTATGAGTGTTAGATCTCAAAGCGACACTAGTTAAAGTTCTATGATCCAAAACATCATTTTACTTATGCTATAGAATGGTTTCTTTTTTATTTCAAACCTCAAATGTTTGTTACATTACATGATTTTGTAGCATTCGTTGGAAATGCATGTAGTTTGGAGTTATGGTTATGTTTGTATTTGTTTAGATTGTATTTTGTGGTGTTATACTTGAAGAATCCCCTTAAATATCCAAATTTATGATTGGAGGAGAAAAAAATGTTTTTTTATTTACTTATGAAATTTAGGATATGAAATATCATTTTTTGCTCACATTTTCTATTTAAATTTGATTGACCTATAAATCTTCAAAATTGATCAATGGAAAATTTAAGTAGATTGGGAAGTGTTTGACGATGATTGATAGAAGTACCAAAAATCCTCCATGTGAGTGAGATTTTAGCTTAGTTTGCTTTCTCATAAAATAAGTAATAATAAATACGCTTATTGTGTGGGAGCTTAATTCCCTATTTGCTCATGTTTAAAAGTCAACATTTTTTTTATCTCCTAATTAAGAAAATAGGCATCAAATAATTTTTCTTATTTTCATACTGTTCATTCATTTATTTGAAATGGTAAACAAACAAATTAGTAGTTGAAAAAAGTTCACCCAAATGTGCTAATAATCATATGTGGGGGGTGAAATTGATCATGGTCCAAATCACAGGGCTTAAAGTTAATTTTTCCCATAACTTGAAAGATGACGATTTTACCCACACCAAAAGCTTTAAGAGCCACAAACAAAAAACCCAAACTGGGCAAAATCTCTGAGAAACAAATGGCCACTGTACATATACTTCCCCTATCCATCCAACTGCCGGAATTCATCGCCGGAGCCAAAAACCAAAGAAATTTCGCCACATTCACCGCAAAAAAGAGACCCATTTCAGTTTCCTTTGCCTTAAACTCACCGGAATCCGCCCAGGAAGTACCCGAAATCGAGCTCGAATTCATAGCGGTAAGCACTCAAGTACATTATACTATTATAGGATTTGCTTCCGAGTATGTTACTGAGCCCCTGTTGTCGTAAATTATTGTGTTATTTTTTCGTCTTTTCTAAATTTTTGTTAGATTCATGTTAAACATTTTAATTGGTCACTCGGGTTGACAAGAGAAGTCTAAAAGTAAAAAATATGACCACTTCGGTCCAAATGAATGATTAGTCCTCAAAAGTATGACGAGAAAAAAATTACGAAAAGTAAATAATACTGGAAAAATACGAGAGCAATAATTTAAGGAGAAACTCAGCCTGAGTACTATATTTCTTGTGGCTTGTAATATTTTCGGAATTTTTATTTTAAATTGTGTATTTTGGATTGTAATCAGAATCTGTGAAAGTATATAATGGTAGCATGTATTTTGTAGAAGAGTAGTGTTTGGAAGCATAAGGTGAGAAATAGATTTTGATTTGTATTTTGGCTATTTATATGGACGTAAAAGTTTTTTGATGTAGGTCCAGATTTAGGATTTAGGAGCGGTAATTAAGTATAAAATAGAGCGATATATTTGTACTAGTACAATTTAATGAAGGAAGAATGCCAAAAAAAATAATCTAAAAGCTCGGCTATGCATGATTTTCCAGAATGCATCCTGGTTTAGGCTACTAAATACTCAAAAGCGAAAACGGGAAATTGTACAATCGAATAAGTTGGCGCCCAAACAGGTCCACAGTGGATTTCCGTAATGGCTGATTGTGTTTGAATGTTGGTTGTGTTATTTGTGGGTGTATGCTAGCCGAAGCCAGGAGATGATGGGGAGTACCCAATTGAGAGAGCGAGAGCTGTGAGTGGAGAGAAGCTTTTGAGGAACATCATGTTGGATAACAAAATAGAGCTCTACGCCCCCTACGTAAGTTAGCCCTTAACTCCCACTTTTAGATTTTCATTCTCCTCTATCTGTGCATGTTTGTCAACCAGCATTGTTTCTTTAGGTTTGAGTTTCTTACTTGTGGCTTTTGAATGAAATAGGGAAAGGTGATGAACTGCGGAGGTGGTGGAAGCTGTGGAACATGCATTGTGGAGGTATGATCTTAAATAGTACCAATGTTCCCTTCAAATTTCTTAGGTTGTGTTTAGATTTGACTTCTGGAGGGATTACATAGTTGGATATAGTATATGATCTCATTCTTTCGGATAAACTATAACTAGGTATTATCCTTAATAGTTGTGGCCACTATGAACCAAGTGGTTGAAATTTGAAAAGTCCATTTCAGGCTATGTTTGTATTAGCATTTCGACCTACCACAACCGAAGCACACCAAAATAATAACCAAAACACAAGAAAAAGAATAACACATACTTTCTGTATTTTGGCACCAATTGCCTACATCTACAGATGAAAGAGTTCCACTTAGTTGAAATAGTTATAATTAAAATACGAAACCGCATGCCTTAGCTCACTATTATCTGCCCCTCTCGCTCAACATGTTTTCTCTCTTGCTCCCTAAACACCACTGTGTTTTCCCTGTAAATCGCAGCACTGTTTTCCTCACTGGTCGAAAGTCCCAAACAAGATGAAACCGCGGCCACCAATGCCTTTCTTTTAAGGATAATTTATCCAAACCAACTTCTCACATTCCTTTGTAACCTGGAGACAAATTCCAAGTTAAATGCTCATCCAAATAGAATAACCCGCCGTTGGCATCATCCAACCCAACTTCCACTTGCTAAAGCCATGGCAGTACCACCGGTCCCATATCACGTGGAACAAAAAAATCGAAGCAATCCCAAAGGTTATTAGCATGGGTGAAGCTCATCAGTTTGGTCGTAGTCAAGTGGGATATATGGAAGATGTTTTTGTTTTGATTTATTGTGTCAGTCGGCAACAGACCCCAGTTATTGTGAGTCATGAAAGAGGTATCAAACCAAACATTTTCTCCGTAAGAAAGTCTAACAGTTCATAACCACATGCCTGCAACGAAAGCAGTGAGACAAAAGCCATACTAAGGGAGTCAGACTGAAGACATCCATAAATTCAATGATATAGTCCAAATCTCAACTGGATGCCACTGAACCAAGGCGCATCTCCAAGAGATATGTGTATTGTTACCGTAAAAACTTCACATGTCACAAATCTGATTCATTTGAGAACAAACATGATTATCCATGTGTTTATTAAGAGTAAATTGTGGAGCAGGCTCATATAACAGGACTGGCCATTGTTATCAAAAGGAAGTTGAATCCACCTTTGTGTTGGAGCTGAAATAATGAAACAGTCAGACAGAACAATATTGTAGGTCAAATTTTACTACTCTTTCTAGTTTTGAGGACGTACTTAGAAAAAGAGTGGAGTAGTGGACTCTTTCAAGTTTCATATGTTTTCAGAAACAAAGTGAAGTAACTTCACATCCAATGTGGAAAGTCATGAAGTGGCAACTTACATGGACATCATACTCAATTGGATTTCTCCCAATGTTGGGGGTTTTATTTTTTTGTTTGACCTAAACCTGTGATATTGTCCTATTTATGGAAGTTATATTACAATTTGCATTCAGTTTCTTATCGACTACTTTTTGTGTATCATCTCAGTTTTACATTCTAACTACTGCAGATTATAGACGGACAGGATCTTTTGAATGAGAGAACAAACACAGAGCTCCGCTACCTAAAGAAGGCATGTTTACTCTGCCTCCCACTCTCCCTTGCTGTGAGATGCTCTTGGGAAGAATTTGGATACAAATGTTTGTGAGACAATTTTTTGCTTAATTATCATGCCTGGCCTAGCTGCTAAACACTAACAATGACATTGCTAAGAAGTAAACCTAAGAGAAGTTGATCATGTGTGACATGCTCAAAACTAAAAGAGGTCGTGATATCTCTCGCTGCGAGAAACTAACTTCCTGTTTGAATGGGTTCATCACAGAGTCGCAGTTTGTTTACCCGAGGTTCAAATCTTGGTTAAGACATATGTGGTAGAGGTTGTACAGGGTTTGGCGAGAGGACTAAAGTCCTCTTGCAGCCATATGCTGTTGAACCAAATTTACATCGTAACACAACTAAAAATTCTAGGACTGTGAATCTTAAACTTATTTCTCTCTGTTCCATTTAGCCAGAGCTTGGACAATCTTAAATTTGGTTTCAAATGTGCAGAAACCAGAATCATGGAGGCTGGCGTGCCAAACAATTGTCGGAAATAAAGAAAATTCTGGGAAGGTACTTATTCTGTAGTTGCTTGTTTATTATTGCTTGTCAATTTTACCTTCATGCCACTCATGGTGTTCGACACCCCCCACACCCCGCGTGGTTTCCAAAGTAATCCATAGCCTTACATTTTGTGAATATTTGTAATATCAAGTGCCCCCTAGGCCCTAAGAATTTGGAAATTTTCTCAATAAGCCCTCCATTTTTAATATTCTTTCAATGTGCATTGGATGTCCCCCAATTTATTTTCATATTAGGTAATCGTATCAACTCTATTGATTTGGTATCTTATACTAGTAATGTTGGAGGTTACTGTGTGTAGCCGTTCAATCATGAGCTGATGGAAACCAGATTTATGTGGTTATATAGTAATATATCAGCCTATTGAATGGCTTTGATTAGCTTTGTGCCTACATTACCCAAAAACTGTGTGAATATATTGAAAATAAGAATCAAAATCTGAGGTATAATATTGGTATAATTGAACTTATTTGTTCTCTTTTTTGCTATAGTAGTCTTGGCCTCCCTAGGTCTGTCCCAGCTGGAACGTATGTACTTTTCACGTTGTATTGCTACTTTACAGTGGATAAAATTAAATACGAAGATCGTATTCATATGATCATATCGTGCAAACTTGTCAATAAGTTACTGCGTTGTGGCATTGACTCGCAGAACTAACTAGTGCTAATCTGCATTTGTTTTCTCTCATAAAAGATCTCCGTTGTTTATACTGGATCCAGGTTCTGGTTCAAAGGTTGCCTCAGTGGAAGAAGTGATGAGGATGATCTGGTCTATGACACGCCGATAAATTGCCAGCAATAGTATGGAAGAGTATAAACAGTGACCTATCGGAAATTCCTTTCTGGGCAACCTTTTTTACTGAATTTATTTGATACACAGTCTATTTCCATCAGCCGACCAGTGGGAGCTAGAAGTATGTCGTTTCTTCCATCAATCAAAAATTAATACGTAGCCCTTGTACCTTGTTTTGTGTATAGTAGATCTGTTGAGTATTTTTTTTCTGTTTCGAGTGTCGTTTATATCTTATGTATAGCTTGTATGTAGTGTTTGTTGATGACCAAGAAATATTGTAGGTCTTTATTGAGTCTCTTGGAGGACTCTTTTTGTGATTTGGCTAGGTAATGTTCGTTTATATTGTAAAAGCTTCAGCTTTGATGAAGTCGAAGAAACACTGAGAACTTGTTGTAGGCATCGTCAATCGATTGTGAATATTCTGGATTCCTCCATTAACGCCATTGAATTTTACAGAAGTCTATGAAGAACATTGTTTTGTTTTTTGGAGAGGGAGTGTGTGCGCGCGCAACAGGGGGGAAGTACGTTTCTGGTTTTTTTTTTTTTTTTTTTCCGTTATTTTCTGCGTTAACCAAACGATAGAAAATGTTTTTTAGAAAAGATTTTTGTATCATAACCAAACACCAAAAAACGTTTTATTTTCTAGAACGAAAATTCTGCATATAATGTTTTGCAGAAAATCTTTTCCGCCCAAAGCAAACCGAACATCAATGTTCACTACTTCACTCATCATCGAAAGAAAAAAGGACGTAAGGTTCACTAGAAAGAGAAAAAAAACATCCAATTGTCACAAGTCATTTGAAAAGAAGCCAACTTTTTTATGGGGGCATGTCAATTTTTCCCAATCTCCCTCTCACATGAGAAGAATTTGGGTGCCAAGCGGGTAGGGATGACGTGGTGCCAAGAACGGACAGCTCAGATTTTAAAGAGAGAAATAGGAGGGAGGGAGAGAGAGAGAGAGAGAGAGAGAGAGAGAGAGAGAGAGAGAGAAGGGTTGAGAGAAATCTAGACTGTCCAAAATACTTTCTGACGGCCGAGATGCCCGCTCAGCACCATATCACCCGTACTCGCTCGGCACCCAAAATTCTTCTCCTGTCACAGATGTGGCTTCATCAAATCTTTGAGCTTTTTCGAACTTTAGAATGGTTCAAATGATCTATTTTGAGGGACCTTTCATACTACTTTCCATCCTTTAATTATGCTCGAGTTTTGCAGGGCTATGCTTAGCATGCATTGTAGACCATACATGAGCATTCAAGCTTTGTAATACTCGAATTAAGCTGGGTGTATATGTTTTCTGAGGCAATCCTATTGAGTTAGTGTTTGGGCTATTTACCTTCTATGCATATTTTTTAATCATGATAGGGTCATGTTTTGGGGATATGTACATTTTTTTTAGGGGCACTTAAATAATCATCCTTTTACTCACTTAGAATTAGAAAATCATCCGGAGCGTTTTTAGGAATTATGTTTCCATTCCGAGATTCAAATAAACCCTAAATTGCCCTTTAACAGAAAATCGGTTTGAGGACTAAATTAAATGTTGCTAATAGTAGGAGGTAATTAGGACCAATTTCAAATTTAGGAGGTCCTGGATTGCAATTAACGGAATTGGGGATAAAACCCAATCCCTTAATTCATGCCATTATCTTCATCCCTTTTCATGCCATTATCTTCATCCCTTTTAATAAACCAATCCCTAAATTTACACTTCCTATATTGGTAAATAAAAGGATTGAAAACCATCCATTTCCAGATCAAAAAAATAGAAGCAATTCTCTATCTCTGCATCGAGATGGTAACCCGAGGCACGACGGCGATGGAAGGACACCGCCACCACCACAATCAGCCATCGTCCGCCTTCAACTCCGGGGAGGATGACAGATTCGTCTCTCTCTCTCTCTCTCTGGCAACGCCTCCTCGAAGCTTCGCACCTCGACAATTTGAAATCGGGTTGAAGATCAAAAAAATGGAAACAAGAAACACAAAGCTGTGGGTTTTTTTTTTAATCAGGTTTCGATGTTTTTTTTGTGTGTAATTAATCGGGTTTCGATGTTGCCGAGGGACTTGAGTCGTAGGTATATACGGATGTTGTTTGTAAAGAAATTGTGGCCGTCGTCGAATGTTAAAGTGCTATATATCTGATGGAGAGAAGTTAAAGTGAGAGATCGTTCAAAAGTGATGGTCTCCATTCTTCCACGATTGTTTTAGTTTATCATCTTTTCCGATATGGACACATTTTTACCATGACTATTTGTAATTTTACCATGTTAGTTCGTTAGTTTATCATCTTTCTTGCTTTTGCCCCTTTTTTTCCATGACTATTCGTAATTTTGCCACGTTAACTGATAGGAACATCACTTTACCATGGTTTCTCTAGTTTTATCAAAGGTTGGTTTTGTTTTTGCTTTTGTTTTTTGATTCTTTTTTTATGGTAAATAATTTAATCTTGTTAGCTTTTGTCTCACTAAATTTCATGATAAATAATTTCACACCTTGATAAGAGTTCCATGTATTGTGTACATTATTGGGTGGTAATCATGGTATTCAAGTTTACCATGAAATCAGTTCGGATGGTATTCAAGTTTACCATGAAATGTGTTTTGATTGATGTTTGTTTGTCCAAAAAATTTACCATGGGATTTGTTGTCTTGATTCAATTTAATTTGAAATTTATCATGAAATCTGGACAAATTTACCGTGAAATCTGATCGGTTGAAATTCATGGTATTCAAATCTACCATATTCATTGCATTGGGTCTGATTTTTTACCATGATTTTTGTTCTCCATTCATTTTTTTGGCCTATCTTCAGTTTCTTTATTTTTTTTGGCCCGCGCAGCGGCTATTTAGCCATGGTAATGTAAATTGCCGCTGCGCGGGTCCAAAATAATAAAGAAATTGAAGATAAAGGACGAGGTGTATGTTGCACCATGTATTTTTCATGATTTACAATACTTGTCCAAATTTAACAATTTTTTTTTTACCACAATCAATGAAATATGATGTGAACAAGTATTTTACCATGATTCAATGTAACAAGTATTAATTTTCAACGTCATTGAAACTTTTTTGTACCATGATAATTTGGTAGAGGTTGAGGCGTATGTTTTTACCATGATCGAAGTTAAAATAAGGTAACTAGTTGTCTCAATTTACCATAAACATCGATATACTTTTTTGAACATGTATTTGACCATGATTCAACTTTGCAAGCCTTTTAATTTAATTTTACTATGTTCATTGTATTGTGTCTGATTTTTACCAGGTTTTTTGATCTCCATTCATTTTTTACCATAATGACTGAATATTATGTGAACATGATTTTACCATATTTATTTTTAATTTACCATGACTACGTGAACATATTTTTACCATGACTACTTTTTTTACCTAAAATTCGGCGCTCGCAGGACTTAAATTCGAAAACAACATCATCCCCTAATTTGGAATCTCCACAATTTCAAAAATTCCTTGATTTTAGGTAAGTGAATCATACACCATTTCAAAACTTCCTTAATTTAAGCAAGATAATGAAGGAAAATTTGAAAAATAATTGGATGACATGCATTTCAAATTTTGACAGTCCCCAAAAAGAAGGAAGTAACTGCCATGCATTTCAAATTCCCTAGGAATTTCGGAAGTCCCTAGTTTTTTTGCAAGCCTTTTAATTTAATTTTACCATGTTCATTGTATTGTGTCTGATTTTTACCACATTTTTTGATCTCCATTCATTTTTTTACCATAATGACTGAATATTGTGTGACCATGATTTTTACCATATTTATTTTTAATTTACCATGACTATGTGAACATGATTTGAACGTTTGAATTTTTTGGGGATCACACTTGCCTAAATTCATCCCTAATGGCTACCAGAATTTGAACATTTGAATTTTTTGAAATTCCTTGATTTTAGGTCATTCACTGTGCATTGATTTTGGACAGTAGGATGAAAAGAAAATTTTCGTAACTAACAATATTTCAAAAATTCATTATTCCCTAAAAAGAAGGAACTAGATTTTAGGAAGTCTTATTTCATACATATATACATATATATGAAGAAAGGGTAATTATGACAAATCAAATTACAAGAGGATGAAAACATAACCCCGTAAAAATAGGAGGATGAAAACGTACATGATATCCAAAATTTGGATGGATATTTAATTACCTCTTTTTTTTAAAACAAGAAGTAATTTCGTTTTGCAAGTCATAGGGTTGTCCACGGATCGGTTTGGTTCTCAATCCGATCCTCTCATGGCAGATTGTCATTTTGTGTATCCGCAACCCGTCTGTGAGTGATATATGGATGGGTTGGTTTGGTTGCAGATTAGGCTGAGTTTTCCGTTTGATTTTAGCAACCCACAAACGGGTGCTAAAATCAGGTTAGATTTTAGCAACAGTTGCTAAAATCACTTGAAAAACTCAGCCTTAGACGGATTGAGCGGATTGAATCCGAACTGAACCGAACCGAACCGAACCATATCCGCCAAAATAAAAATATTAGGATCCGCATCCATCTATAACATACCTCGGGAGGGTTCGCGGACGGTTCGATTTCAGCGGATTGAGCTGATTGGGCGATCCGCAGGGGAGCCCTAAGTCATAGTACAAGATCTCATCACAAGATACAGAAATGAACCAAAACTATCAACATCTAGACGCGAGCACATGTACAAGCACGCTACACGCTCAACTAGAATTACTGCAGAGACAGACCGACTATGAGGTCAGATATAGGGCCAATCAAAGACGTAATAGCATATAATCCTACAAAGATACCCAGTTAAAACCATGAAAAGACGGCAATGTATTGTGAGCGAACAATCTGTCCCGTAAAACGTAATAAGTTAGTTTTAAATCTAAAACAAGAATTAAAACAAGACGATAGCGGAAGGTAAAACAACTCCGAGGGGAATGAAAACAACACCAAAAACAAAACACCCGCTTGTTTGGGAGACCTGTACCTGACAAACCATTTTCCAAGGGAGTATTATTTCTCTGCCATTGTCTCACACGACTCACATCTCAAGATATAAAAATCATATACTAGTACTCAAGAGATTCATTGACAAGTCCAAATATGGAGGAAAAGAATAATCAGATCAGGGGTATTATGGTACCAAACAAACAAACCTTCACTGAGAAAAAAAGAATAGGATTAGTGGTTTTATGATTTAACTAAGAACCGTTGACTTGTTTACTCAAACCTCAATCATAGAGGACCCTGCCATAACACAGTAATTTATAAATCATTTAATCAAGATTTGAGATTTCACTGGCGGTTTCAGTGATTTAAACAAGATTTCAGATTTAACTGGCGGTTTTTATTTATTTACTATTTTGAGTATCAGGGTATTCGACACATCTTATACGTATTAAATGTGTGTATCATATTTATATATTGTATGGTTCATATCGTGCTACCTCATTGTCAATCGTAACATTTTTTTAGTGTTTTGTAACTTTTCAGCAACATGATTCGTAACAATTTTTATGATTCATAACATTTGGTGCGTCTCGTAACTTTTATACAAAAAAAAATCATAACTTTTGTAGGGGTGTATGTGATACACACCCAAATAGGGGGTGTGAATTGTAGCTTTTCCCGTGCGTATTTGTTTGACAATCCGTATTTGCAATTCTTATTGGTTAATTAATTACCCAAAAAAATTCTTATTGGTTAATTTAGTGCACCATCCGTCCCAAATTGCTTGCCACTTAAACAATTGTCTATGTTTCACAATATGTAATGTTTTTTTTTGTAATTTAGAAAATTTTGTTTAATAAAGCTAATTGAGATCTATCAAACAAGATCCATATTGAATATAAAAAGTATTATAAATTAGAAGATATAGACAATTTTTTAACAGGTCTCAAATAGTGAAAAAAGGACCAACAATTTGGGACAGAGGGAGTAGTAATCTTTTGAGTGGCCGAGCGGGCATGAGACACCACGTGAAGAGCTTGCTGCTAATAGGTCGGAGCCTGAAGGTTTACCCGGTCTTTAACTTTAGGGTTTCAAGCTAACAAAAACTCATTCTATTGGTTATTGACTTTTTGCATAGGAATCAACTTTGCTGATGTACAATTTAGGAACAATTTAGAGAATGCTAATTGAGTTTAAAAAAGTATGCTAAGTCATTTTTCCCTCCTTAATTTGTTGTTTAAAATACAGTGTGTGATAATTCCAAGGTCTGCAAATAAACTAAACAGAAGTACCGAAAAATTCAAAAACCCTGTTTCCAATGTCTCATTTAACCAAATTCATTACTATATAACCTCCTCAACTAACCACAAATACAATATTGAAAAGTATAAGGTTGTTGAGAGATTGATGAATGTCTCAAGACATTTGCCCAATTCCTAAGTATGAAAAGATGTGACCTCCCCCTCTTGTATCAACCATGTTGAAAAATAGGAGGAAAAATGAAAAATCACCGCAACATCCGATTTCTTGTACTAAAATGGAAGGATATCTATGCACCTATGAGTATTGATAAAATTTATTTCAGACAAAAATCTCATGTCAATCGAATATGACTTTAACTACAGGACATGTCCTCTTAGGGGCTCGTTGATCGATCAGATTAGACGTAGATTGATTCTTTAGAATCTCGTACGTCGAGATCATTTTTCTTCCGTGAATATAATAGCCAGATTACCAACATTTCATTCGGATAGTTAATCTAACAAAGATTGAATTTGACTAAAACATCAGTGCCATAATTGGTATCGCCTCTAATAATTTACGTTCACTGGAATTGTATCTTAACCAAATTTAATTCTCATAACTTGAATTTGTAAAAAAATATAAGTAAACGTTTAGTAGTTGGTAGCAACACTGTTTGAACAAGAGGGTTTTTAAAATAAATAAAAAAAGATCTCAATGTACTGCAGTAAATTTCCCGTGCTTCTCCTAACATTTTTTTACCATTGCAGAAATTTATCTAAAAAGGAAATGGCTACAATACACACTCATTAAAGGTGTGTACCATATGCATCTATTGTGTGCTCCAGATTGTGCCACTTCATTAGCAATCGTAATATTTTTTAGTTTTTCGTAACTTTTCAACAATATGTTCGTAACATTTTCTATGATTCGTAATATTTTGGTGTGTCTCGTAACTTTTATAAAAAAAAAAAAAAAAACATTGTAACTTTTCTAGGATGTGTATCATATACACCCAAATAAGTAGTGTGTATTGTAGGCCTTTTCCTTCTAAAAATGTACTATCCTCCCGTGCTTTTTGAAACTATGATTGAGTTTCCACTAAAAATATTGTGCTCTCATTGTAGTCCGAATTGAATGTTGTTTCCGCAAAATGGTACTTTTATAATGTATGAGAGGAGAATGATTTGTGAAAAAATACCATCGAAAATACAAAAAATATCATAGTAGAAAGTCATCGTATATGTTATAGCAGTGCACCATAAGATGACGGTAAGTGGAATAAAGAACATATAGAGTGAGTTTCCACTATATTTTTTTCAGTATTTTGGTTAGTTAGAATGTGAGTGCAAAAATACTTAAAATGCTAAAAGTATTTTTAGTGGAAACTTAGCTTATAGATTTAAAAGTGAGAGAGGTTAATGGCTCTGTTCGTTTGCTTATTTTGGACAATAATCCTGAAAATTTCTCAAAAACATAGCTTTGAACACTTCTCAAAATTCATGTTTGCTTCCCTATTCTAAAAAATGTTTTCGAAATAAATTTCAAAACTTCTGTTCGTTTTGATTAATTATTATTTTTAAATAATAATAAAATGTTGCCGTGCTTTATTAGCTCAGCGATTTGGATTATAAACGAATTGGATACAGATAGGGTTCAACATTTTAAGTGGGGATTTTTCAACATTTTCAATGTTTGAAGAGAGATAAAAGTGAAATTTATCCTTTCCATCTTGAAAGGTCGAAGTCTTTTTGCAATTACCTTTACATTACACGATCAAAACAAAAAAATCACCACTTGGCATATTATGAGTGGGCAATGAATTTATCGTAGTAGCGTCGACACCATGTGATTATTCCCTTTTTTATTTTAGAACACGTGTCGTAATATTGGAAGAAGCAGAATCAGACGTAGAAATAGCAACTTCTTCATTTTTTAAAAAAAATTTCATTTGTTTTCGGAAGTTTGAACTGTACCCTCCATCCCGCTCTCACTCCACTCTGGCACTGTCTCTCTCTCTCTCTCTACAATACTCTGGACCTTCTCTTTGTAATTTGCATGATTCATCACAAACAAACCCTAATCTGCTCTCGACATGGCCAATGTCTTGCAGCTCACAAATGCAGAGTAAGCTCACAGCTCCCTCCCAGATTCACATCCACGTTGTCTTTCCTTCTTTTCTCCAGATCTAACACATTTCGCCCATAAATACCTACGTGTATTTACAACAATTGATTGTGTATTTGCGTGATGTCTTCGTGTATATCTCTGTATATCACCAAAAAGATCTGTGAGATTGTTTTATAATTCAACCATCTGTGAGGTTATTTTCAAATTCTCACTGGCGGAGTGGCACTACATTTTGGGAACATGCACTGTGTTTATATTTGCGTTCTGAGTTCATCTTGGGGTTTATTTTGACCTGATTTTTGTTATTTACACGTAAATTTGTTGAATTTTCTTACAAGTTTCTGTTCTTTGTTCATCGTGGTTCATGTTTTTATTGTGTATTGGCATGGTATATACATGCATATTTCTGTATATCAGAATAAAGATCTGTGAGATTGTTTTAAAATTCAAAGATCTGTGAAATTATTTTAAAATTCACGCTGGCATAACACTTTGGGAAAATGCATTGCCTCTATATTTGCATGATAGATAGAATGTACATCCATGTATCTCACAAGACAGATCTGTGAGGTATTCCAAATTCATCTTGGGGTTTAGTTTGACCTTCTTCTTGTTGTTTACGACTTAAATTTGTTTCGAAGTTTCTGTTCTCTTTCCAATTTGGCTTGTGTTTCAGAATTTTGTTTGCCCTTTTTCTGAATTTTCGGGCTTTTTATATTGCTTTTCCGATTCATCTTCGTGAGAAAAATTGGGAAGGTAACAAAAAAGAGATCAGATTTGAAAAAATTCAACAGAAATTTCAAAAAAAAAAATTATGTGGATTGCCCCCCCCAAAAATGGTCCATACGTCTTTGCTCTCTGGATTTCCTTTGTAAATACAGTCAGTAAGAAATAAGAATTCCAATGCCAACCAGAAAAAAAGTTATCAAAAAACAAAACTTTATGTTTAGTCAACTCAAGCATAGGTTAAATTTGATTGCAGTTTTTTTATTCTTTTCCAGTGCATCTAGCGTTCATTGGTTGACTTTTGGTCTGAGAAACTCATGCTATAACATTGGGGAAACAAGTCATCTACATTTTGTTGCATGCATTGATTTTGATGGAGTTCTGAACCCTTGATTATATTTTGTTGACCTAGTTATGGAAGGTTTGGATGGCAGATGGCTCCATAGCATTTGTTTCTAGAACTGATGTGTTTGTATATGTATTTTCTCTTATGCTTGACCATGTTATTTTACTTATTAGAGCTTGGAATTCTATAGTTACTTTTTGTTGGTAAGTAAGATTTGAATCTATTAGGTACTATTATCTACATATTCTGTTTCAGTGCTTTTACTGTTTTACATTAGTTGGCCGACCATATAGTCAATCAATACTCGCCGTTTTTTTTTTTTTTTTTTTCCTTTCTGAACTTCAAAGGGAAAATTATTGCTCTGTACCAATCACTTATTGACACGCCCATGGTGTTTGGGAGGACCTTACCACAAAAAGACGGGTCCCCGTTATGAACCATCACATTCATGATTCATGTTAAGAACCATAGAGCAATTCCCAGCTGCTCTTAGCTTTCGCTCCCCAGTCAAATACCAAAATGACCATTTGTATCAGCTTGTTATTGCTTTTGCCTGCAGGAGTTGATATAATTGCTCACTATTTTTCATCGTTTGATGCACACATATCATTTTGTTGGGGAGAAGGAAAAAAAATTAGTCACATTAGAAAACTACATGACAACTGTGTACCATCGAATAATTAGTCCATTTTTCTGGTGAATGACTCTTTTCTTTTTCTTCCTGATATAAGTTTTAGTTAGAGTAACTATGTCTTGCAGGATTCAAGTATTGGTGCTACAAAACTATGAATACAGGTCATTATTTATTCACAGCTCTGGAGTCTAGCTAGCGGATGCCAAAGGTAAGGAATTAATTTTTCAGGTAAATTAATTTTTGTTTGCATAACAATAATTTAAGGGAAAATCCATTAAATTTATGATGCACTGAAGTATGTCCGAAATACTGCATTGTGATATACGCAGTCATATGGTTATAATGCCCAAACTATTTTACTTTGTTCAGAATTTTGTACTTTTTTCAGCCCTAATGTGATGAAGAACTAGGTATCTCAACTACCTCCAAGAAGCATTGCGAAGCTGATGTTTTCAACAGCATTTTGCACTCTGAAAGCTTTCGTAATTTGTCGACACAAAGTTCTGTCAATAAACTAATGGATGGTTAAATCAAGTATTTATGTAGCTCTGTATAGACTTTTAGAAGGGTAAAGCAATTCTTAGTTTAGTCCCCATCATATCTTGCATGAGCGTTAAATTATTTGATCAAAGCTGTGGGCTCATGCCTAGTACATGGTACAGCAATTAACTATTGCAACAAGGATTGTGAATACATATGCGCGACCAAGGTGTCCCCAGCATTCCTCTCCCTCACATCAGTTGGATGTTCAATTCTACCGTTAATTTTTTCTGTCCTGACTAGGATAACCCAGCAGTTTTTTTTTCATTAACCAGAGTTATCAGTTCTGGTAAAGCAAACAAAAAATGGTAGTCCTCATTCTTCGGGAATTAATTGGCCGTGAGGATGTGAAAGTGATGTAGATGTTTCTGCAGAATTTAGACAAGATTGTGATAGATAGAATCTCTCGAAGAGTTGCACTAGAGATCATTATTGTGAATTGAGAAGAGGTTATTTCTGCAAATGTGTTAGTGCTTTATTCTATAAATTGTCAGGTGTCAAGCTAAACAAAAGGGTGCAATGGAAGTGATTAAAAATTAAAGAAAATGACAATTGACAGACCTTTAGACTAGCTAGAGTAATTCAATCTAGTAAACCAAACAAAACTGAGCCTCGAGTCCCTATCAATTGGGGTCGGCTACATGAATCCATTCTCTATTGAGATTTATCGAGGGCATCGAGTTTTGTGAGAGCAAGAGTATCAAAGATCATGATTTGTTCTTTTGCAATGAAGCCCAAACATTGGATTTGAATGGAGTAATATAGACCAAAATTAAGGATATCCTGAGGACAAGGAAATGGTTTAATTTGACTGGAGATTTTGTCTAGAGAAAGCAACTCCGAGAAATAGGATTTTATATTATCCTACATTGAAGGATTTCTTATGAGTTATGAGTTGAATCGTTTCCATGTACATAATGGGAGTAAAAAGTATTAATCTATTTGTTATTTCCTCTTTAGATATCAAGGATTGCTGAATTTCTTTTCAGGTTTTCACTTTCAGCAATGCATAGCTATTCAACAAGACATGCAAATATGAATAAAGAAAATGGAACTGCTGCTAAATTGGAAGAGCCCACCGTTCGAATTACACGAGGGCGGGCTAAGAGTTTAGCTGCATCAGGAGGGTTACCTCCTCCAGGGCCTTCAAGAAAACATGACCAGAAGCCAACCCTTCAACGAAATTTCAAAAGAGCCGCATCAGATGAGAACAAACCTTCTATTAGTCTTGCCTCTTATCTCCAGCATAAAAAAAGGGCAGTTCTTAAGGATGTCACTAACAATCCACTAGTAAACTGCATTAATGCAGCCAAATTTCAGGTTCCACTTTTCTTTTTCTAAACCCCTTATTTATTCCCCACAGAAATGATATGAAGAAATATCATGGAACTGATATCGAGGAACTTTGACATGTTATGGTTAAACAGAAATGCAAAATGGATTTCACATGTTGAATATATGAGCTTATGTTTGTTTATATTTCTGTTGTCAGTTTAGCAAGCAGGCTAATAAAGGTATTGGTAAGAAGACTGCAAAGGTGGCACCCGCTATTGTCCTAGAAAACTCTCGTGTTCAAGAAGGTGTGGAAGCAAAAGTAACAGAAGAAATATCCATAGTAGAGACAAAGGAGTCCCACCAAAGTATTTTACCTGTTGGCTTAACAGAAAATGGACAAAATTCTATTAACGCAAGAGATGTTGGCGAAGCAAGCATAATTATTGCAAAGCAAACTTCCAGTAAGCATACCCTCTGGAAAAGCCCTTTCAAGAAAGGTTATTCATCTTCTCCGCCTGCTCATAATGTATTAAAAAATGGGTTGATTTGCTATTTATATATCCACTGACTTTCAGATGCCAGCTTCCATTTCATTATGTGCTTCATTGTTTCTGTTTCAACTCCGTGATTCATATTTCTTGTCAATATGAGAATAGACTCTTGTAAGCATCTTTATGCCCACTACTACCTATTTCGAATACCGTGATGATAAGTTTTTTTGTACTCAACTCTATGAATAACATTGATCATGCTCTCTAAATGATCTGTCATCACTTTGGGCCTGGAATGTCCTTTTTGCAAATTTATTTCTGATCTTTAAAGGCCTAAATTGATTTCAGATCACTTGATGTCAGATCACTTAAAGAGCATGAAAACTTTGTCGTATATCTTGGTTAAGGTGATATTAGATGAACTTGTTTTTCCTGATTCCTAGTTTAGGAATCAAAAGACATTATCACAATTAAAGACCAAAACAATGTGTTTAGTTTCAAAATGCACCACGGGTTAGGTTCTTATCTTCCAAAAAATAATAGCCACTTAGCCAGGCATAATGATGTTTTGCTGTGTCATGCAGGAGGCAAGTCTTGTGAAAAATTGGAAGCCTCAAGTTCTCCACTGATAACTGATGTTGATTCTAACCATAAAGATCCTCTAATGTGCGGTCTTTATGCCCCTGACATTTATAGCAATTTACGTGTTATGGAGGTTTGTATAACTTCTGACCTGCCATTACCATTTACTACTACTAGCTGCTGTTTAACTGTTTACCTGCCTATGATTACGAATTCCCTATTCTGAATTGCATATCGTTAAAGTGCCAGCAGCACTTCTCGAATTTCGTAACTATCTAGCGAATCATGAACTCTTTTAGTCGACTTCATACATCTAAAGTCTTCTGAATTGCATATCGTTAAAGTGCCAGCAGCACTTCTCGAATTTCGTAACTATCTAGCGAATCATGAACTCTTTTAGTCGACTTCATACATCTAAAGTCTTCTTCTTCTTCTTCTTCTTCTTCTTTTTATTATTATTATTATTATTATTATTATTATTATTATTATTATTTATTTTGATACTTCGGAAAATCGTAAAGTTATCTTCTGATTCTCATTGAATAAAACAAATATGTCATCACAGTTGGATTCCACAAGAACATAGTTGTCCACTTTCTAGTGAATGTTGTTTCCTTGGTCATCTGTATCAGAAAGAAAAGCAATTTATCTTTTCTTGCTTCGCATATAGTGAAACAATATTGTATTTGGCTCTCATTACGAAATGAATCAGCAATTGAGGTCTCAAATTAGAGGTATACTATTTTCGCCGTCAATGTTTTGTTCGTTTAGATATTAAAATTTTATGGGTCTCTCTCCGTTTTTCAGCTTGATCGAAGGCCTTCAGTCAATTATATGGAGACTTTGCAGCGAGAAATTACTCCAAGAATGCGGGGAGTACTAATTGATTGGCTTGTGGAGGTTTGTTCAGTCACTTGGCCTGGCATATATACAGAGTTTAACACAACAGTAAATGCATCTGTTTGGAAAGACATGCATAGTTCTTGTTTGTCGCCTATAACATGTTGAGAAACTAATTAAATGCTCCCTCGAGTCCTCGACAGTATGGAAGTTGTGTTGGATTGAAAGATTCCCTCCGTTTATGAACCCATGCCATCCTACCATCCTTAGGACATCACGTGCATGATGTGAATTTCTTCTATATCTTTGCAGAGTAGGTTTGAATTTCAACGGATTTACTCTTTCCTCGTTAATTCTACGCGCAAATTAGAAGCTTAAAAGAAGCGCAATAGTTAAAACTCCTGCTGATATTTGTGTATGTCTAAGTCAGGTTGTACTATTCAAGGTGTCTTAATTCAGATTTGGAGCTTTTAAGTTGATCCTTCTGTTCGTAAGTGGAAGATGACAACTAGTATTACCATTATCTTGTATCTTCGGTCGCAGGTTTCTGAAGAATACAGGCTGGTCCCAGACACACTTTACTTGACAGTCAATATCGTCGATCGATTTCTCTCTCAGAATCACATTGAAAAACAAAGCCTCCAGTTGCTCGGTGTTACTTGCATGCTAATTGCCTCGTAAGTCATATGTAATGAGTTCTATGTTACACTTTTATTGTTCTTTTTCCAAGTTGCAGATAGATATAAAAAAGGGGTATTGAGCAACAGAAAGGTGAAGGGCGAGGACATTGCATTTAAGACAGTGAATGTCGAAGGAACTGAGTTTTTCACATATGGAGTTAACTGCCTGTTTTGATGAATTCGAAGTCACAAATAAAATAAAGGCTTTTCTTCGAAATCAGTCCAGCAAAGGAATCTTCTTGGACATATGACTATTGCCTCTAGTCTGTCCCCTACCTTAACTCTTCAAGTCTGATACCGGTAACCAAATACCATAGTGTTCTAGGTCTGAATGCCCCATCCTCCAAAGTCCAAATCCATCGTCCCAAGCTGAACTTATCAAGAAATAAATCTTGGGCGACTATGGATGCACATTAATAGTATAATGGCAGTTATATATCCAGTTCCTGGAAATTGGAAAAGTTTCTGTTAAGTGAATCATAACTACCTTTATTGGTCTTCCAATGAAACTGTCAGAAGATTGGTAAAAATAAAATCATCCCCAAATGTATTAACTCACCCCCCCTCCGGCCCGCACCGATATATCTCTCACTCTTCTCCCCATGCATCTTCAGTTCCTGGAAATCGTAGGGCTAAACCTATGGTCCTATTTTTTATGTGCCCATAATTGACTTCCTCATTCATACTACCATTAGCTCTTAGTCAGAAGAATTAACCAACTCCAGCTTGCATTGTCTATGTGGCAATTTATGAGACAACATGTGGAGCATGTTTATACTTATGGATTTTATTCTTTGCTTCTTTTCTATCATTGCCTGAAGAAAATATGAAGAAATCTGTGCACCCAGTGTGGAGGAGCTTTGCTTCATCACCGACAACACTTATAAGAGAGAAGAGGTATGTTCTGGGCTACCCTTTGATGTTGGGTTCTTCTGAAGCTTCAATTACCAAATAATATTGCATTCAAAAGTCGGGGGCATACTAGTTATGTTTCATCTTGGTCACTTCAAAGAATATTCCCACTATGCTTTTACTTGCATTTTTGAGACATAAAGCGTTACATAGATTGTGGCACTGTCTGTTGTTAGGTGAGATTCTCAATTACTGTATGGATGTGCATGTGATTATGACACTTTTTTTTGGGTTAAGATTATGACTGAGGTATAAATCGCAGGTAGTAAAAATGGAGAGTCAAGTTTTGAATTTGCTGGGTTTTCACTTATCTTTCCCTACCACAAAAAAGTTCCTCAGGTATTTGGCATATCCAACATCGGTTATCTTTATATCAACAAAACAATATAACCTAATTCACCTTTTAACATACACTTAATCTTCCCTGTTTTCAGGAGATTCATTCAAGCAGCACAAACTTCCTTCAAGGTATGTTATATGGTTTTTATTTCCCCTTTGCCCCCAACAAATCAAATTCATAGCAAACTAAACTGGTTTTTGTATCAACTATCAAACGCCCTTGATTTTTGCAGGTCCCTTGTGTTGAACTGGAATTCTTGGCAAATTACTTGGCAGAATTAAGTCTTGTTGAGTATGGGTTCCTCAAGTTCCTTCCATCCCTAATAGCTGCATCTGCAGTTTTTCTAGCCAGATGGACACTCAATCAGTCAGATCACCCATGGGTCTGCTTTTCCTTGTTCCTAAGTAGGCTGAGTTTGGATCTTGCATTTATGGAGGCTTGTGAAGGGAAAGAAAAGAAAAAGGAAGAGATTTTAATGTTTTTTTTTTCTTTTGTGATGTTTTAATACTTTTTCAAATTACTTGTTCTCCTTATAAGAATCCAAGATCCAACCACCAGCTTAAATTACAATTTTTGAAATTCTGAATACTTGTTTAATCCCTCTAAACAATGGAAAGTGACTCCAGTCAGAATTGTTGCAGAATCCAACTCTCGAGTACTACACCAGTTATGTGACATCAGATCTGAAAGGCTCGGTTCTTGCATTGCAAGAGTTGCAACTAAACACTAATGGATGCTCTTTGAATGCGATCAGGGAAAAATACAGGCAACAAAAGGTATTTCATCGACTGAATTATGCAATAACTTGTTTCTCTGTATTTTCCGTTTCTTCTTCGAAATTTAGTACGTCACACTTGCAAATGCAAAGTAATCAGTCAATACCTGTTTCACTTCTATTGTTGGATCTTGGATTCGTAAGAGAGGTTGATATTAAGAAAATAGAATTCCTTAACATGTTCAGTTCTGTGGTAAAAAATCAACATATTCATAACCCAAGTACCCAAACAGAAAAAGGTTAACAAAAGAATCAGCTTGTTCCATTTCTTTCTTTCTTTTTTCCCGCTTGATTTCCTTCTTCTTTTCCTTCCACAAACCCAACTATCCAATCGTTGAATGTGTACACTGGTGACGAATATTTGGACTGCATATTTGGATTTTAACATGTCAGCTCCTGTATCTATTATATTGTTATCATTCCTCAAATAAGGAAGAAAACAGTAGCTTTTTTGGTAACAAATATAGATCCATACACAGTGAAAAGAGAACACAATGATTAATGGTAGAGCACCAATGTGTCTTTGTTTAGTGGTGTAATCATCTGACAAAAACTGCTCGTCATGACAGTTCAAGCGTGTGGCGAACTTATCCTCCCGTGAACCTGTTGAATCAGTGTTCTGAAGTTGCAAGAACAAAAGCTATTTATTGCACCAGAAATGGAGAAATGTTTGTTTCTTCGAACTGCCAGTCACCTTCTGGCACTAATCTCCGAGCAATCTTGATATCAGTCCTAGAATCTGAAGTCTAAAGTATTTGGACATCTAATTATCCCTTTTTGTTTCTTTCTTATTAAGCTCTTATGGTGGTTGTAAAATTGTAACAAGTTCTTGCGCTATCGGGCCTGTATAACTGTACAAGTTGGATCTCTACAAGTGAATAATGTCGGCAGTTGCTGCAGATGCACAGTTTCAAACTGTATTCAAGTAACTTGGTTTTCGCGTAGTCGTATAGTGTCTATGATGTTGAGCGGAACCCAGAAATGTATGATTCAAAAAACACACATGCTTGGCAACATATTTGTTTCAGATCAACTTCTATTGAATTGAGGACACATTGAGCTCTAATAGCTTTGGATACCGGTCATAAAAATCTCGAGCTTACGTGCAAAAAATGAAGTGTACTGAACGAATTTGATAGCAAACTGCCAATTACACAAAACATGAGGGGAGAAAACCTGTTTTTTGGGGAGAACTTTAAACCATAGAAACCTCCAAATAGAGATAGACCAATTCAAATGGAAGGATTGAACTTCAGCATTTTCATTTGAACACTTTCGACCCATTCAGGGTCAGATTTGTTACTGCCAAAATTAGTTATAAAAGTTTTTACTCTCCATTTGAGCACTTTTAGGACATACTACATAAAGCACTTTAAGAAGTTGGCTTGCTGTGGAGAGTATGATAGAGTTGTTTTTGTGGGCCGAAAAGAGAGAGAGAGAGTGCGCTGACAGCGGCAGGGAAGAGAAAAATAGAAGAGAGAGAAAGAGATAGTATGGGTCCCACTCCAATAATTTAATAAATCTAACAACTATCAAATGGATCACTTTTTCACCCTTTACCTAAGGATTTATTACGGACCGGTACAAAAAACAAATATTTATTATCACTAACTCCAATCATTCTTTTTAATAACCACTAACTCCATTAAGGTTAATCACTCTTTTTGGGGTTTAGGCACTTAGGGTGTACTTTCCCATTATAGGGTTTTTAGTGGTTTAGGCACTTTCATAGAGTACTCTAAGGTTTAGGTTTATGCACTTTCATAGGGTACCATAGGGTTTAGGTTTAGGATGCACTTTCCTATTATAGGGTTTTTAGTGGTTTAGGCACTTTCATAGGGTACCCTAGAATTTTAGGCACTTTCATAGGGTACCCTAGGGTTTAGACACTTTCATAGGGTACCCTAGGGTTTAGACACTTTCATAGGATTTGAGGTTTTAAAATTAAAAGTAAAAAAAAAAAAATCTGACGGGGTGGGACAGCGCATGGGGACAGGGGACTGACGGGATGTAAATGCCACATGAAGGTTTTGGTAAGTGGAGCGCGCGGTGCATTTTTTTCGGGAAAAGTGGAGCTTGGTGTGCAGCCCTCCACAAAAGTGGAGCGGCCCGTCATTACCCCTCTACCTAACAACTCTCTAATACATAATTTTGTGGCCCCACTTTTAACACTTTTTGTCATATAACAAACATTTTTAAAGAGTGCCAAATACGGATGCTCTTACTTCACATGGTTAGTCTCTTGTCTAAGTATGCAAAAAGTATCACTCTCTGTTTGGTCTTTCCTAAAACCCATGCCTACCATGTTCATCAAAAAGGGCGACCAAAGAACCATGAAGATCTACGAAGAATCCTGCAGTTCTACCAAGAACCGTAGGTCCGCATGGGGACTCCCGGGAACTAACCTGTCCAGTCCTAATTGAGAGAGTCAAGCTTATAGCCAAAGAATCCTTCCTAAATCTAATCATGCAAAACTGATTTCCTTACTCTTCAAGTCCTAACAAAGAAACCTCCAAAACAAATAATGAGGAAGTCCAAATGAAGTAATAAAGTCCCAAATCAAATTTAGGTGTGCTGACCACTCGGAAGACTTGACCACCGTCCGAACGCAAAAAAATTAAACCCTATGGAATTTTTACCACGCCAACCGTTTGGACGGCATTGATCCCCTTCCAAACGCCCATCACAAAATCAAGCCAAAACACCAACAATTATTTCCTATTCTACTTTGAAATGGATTCTTCACAATTGCATAATAAAAATGTCCTTTTAATTTGAATCGAATAGTTGGGGCGATTTTACAACTTATATAACTACTGCTCGGGGGAAGAAAATAAGTCTAGAGGGGTCAAATTTGCAAATTAAGTTTTAACCCAATAACACATTTAGCAAGTTGAATGGGTCAATTTACCCAACTTGCCTATGCATGCCTCCGGCCTTTTTCTAGGGTTTCCAGGTGGAGGTGGGGCTGTCGTCTCCTTCTCCTCCTCGGTCCACACCCCTCGTCTCCATCTACAACACCTCCACCTCCATCCCCACTCTCGATGTCTAACTCCGACTTTTTTTTTTTTCCGGATCAACAAAGATTGAGGAATGAATAAGGGTTGTTTTTTTTCATTTATTTTCTAGTGTTTCATCCCCTTGTGCACTTTTGCATCCCTCGGATTGTGTCACTATCTGTTACAAATAGTATGGTACACAATATTTTTGTTTTTGATGATTAATTACATTCCGCAATCATGTTGTCACAAACAAGAATTAAATCTCTGATTAGATCCAAATTACAAGATTTCTTTACCCTCCGATTAATTCCAAGTTAAGAGCTTTTAGATAAATAGTTTATACATCAGGTTTTACGAGATACAAACTGTTGTTATTAAGTATGGAATGCTTTTTAATCAAGCCGCGCTTCCATGGAATCAATAAAATTGTTATTAGCTTAACCGGATAATTGACCAATTGACAAGCCGATTGTCGCTGGTAGTGAGATGTCTACCGGCCAGAAGGCCTAACAACCGGTCAAGGTGACTGGTCGACGAATTGGCCAACCGTTGGGACTATCGGTCTGTGTATTTTGCAACCGCTGTCATTTCTAGCTCTATTTTGTACTCCCTCCGTCCCATTTTAAATGCTCCCTACGAATATCCGTGCCATTTTCAAACGCCTATATCTTTTTATTGGTAATGTTTTCAAAGCTTTTTTAAAAATTGTCTAATAAAACTAATTGAGATCTATCAAATAAGATCCATATTGCATATATAATACATTATAGAATAAAAACTACAAGAGTTTTAAAAAGGCACGCATAACCGTAGGGAGCATTTAAATTGGGACGGAGGGAGTATTTAATCACCTGCTAAACTACCTCCAACGGCTAGTATTTGATTTTCTCTATAATGAAAGAAAGGTTGAAGTATCTGTTAGGTATCCATTACACTCCCAAGAGCATCATATACAAGTATACCAATCCTAGAGCCTTAGAACTCAAGTACTTCATTTTTACACTTTCATATCTACTCACTTAAGGTGTATTGTTATGTTTTTTAGCTTTGCTTTCATTCATCTTCTTGATAGAGTTGTAATACTCTAGTAATTCTAAGTGAGTTTGAGAGATGAACACCTGAGAGTTTAGAACCAAAATGGATTGTTTTTTTTTTTACAACTGGGTGGTCCGGTCAGCTTGCACGCACCTCGACTAATCTCAGGGTCTATGTACGCCCACCACATGCATAAACTGGGCAAAGCCAATACTCCATGTGAACCATGAGATCTTATACAGGTGGCCCCAAGAAGTTAAAAGGAGTTGAACCTAACAACTCCTCTTCCTTTGGGTGAGGTTCTTTATTAGTAGGATTTTGCTACAAATCGTAGCGGTTTGCAAGCTCCTTGGAAAACCCAGTGTTTTGAATAACAATGGAAACTCAAGTCGAAGCTTAAGAGGTGGACTAGGCTACGTCTTGCCATACCACTATACATCTTGTGTTTGATCTCTTTATCCCTACTGGTTGCTTTACGCATTTATAAATAAATTTTTAATTGGGCAGTATTATTCGCAAAACTTATTCACCCTCCCACTCTTAAGTTCCCTTTTTGGGTAGGGTCCGTTTTTGGGAAGGACATAGTAAATGAGTCTTTACTTCAATAAGAACATCAACTTTTTCTTTAATGCCAAAATGACAAATCACCTACACATTTCAAAAATGTCTCCACTAGCCAATAAAAATGCCTAAACCCCCAAACCTAATGAAAGTGCCTAAACCTAAACCCTAGGGTACCCTAAGAAAGTGCCTAAACTACTAAAACCCTAGAATTGGAAAGTGCACCCTAAACCTAAACCCTAGGATACCCTATGAAAGTGCCTAAAACCCTAGGGTACCCTATGAAAGTGCCTAAACAACTAAAACCCTACAATTGGAAAGTGCACCCTAAGTGCCTAAACCCTAGGGTACCATATGAAAAGTGCCTAAAACAATAGGGTACCCTATGAAAATGCCTAAACAACTAAAACTCTATAATTGGAAAGTGCACCCTAAGTGCCTAAACCCAAAACGCCTAAACCCACTATACCCTACCTCAAAGAGCCTAAACCCCTAAAATTGAACCCACCCCAAAGATTAAATGAGAGAAATTAATTTTGTCCCACATGTGAGAGAGAGAGAGAGAGAGAGAGAGAGAGAGAGAGAGAGAGACAAGAGGGGGCGTGGGGTAATGTCAAAATCTGTACCCGCCGCTTTCAATGACAGTGGGTTGTGGTCATGTCACATTCTGTACTCGTCGCTTTCAATGACAGCGAGCACTTTTTTTATTTTTTTTATTGCAATGCGTAAAGAAGGCGCGAAAAGACTTCTCATTAAGGGTATTTTTGTCTAATGTTGTCCTTGAGCCATTAAAAATTTCACATCAATGTATTGGAGGCCTTAAAATAATTTAAGTTGGACTAAACACCATTTAATGCTCCAAACTTGTCTTTTTGACCAATTGTCTGTTTTGGGTAACACTATCTGTGAATATCGTTTGCAGTTTTCATTATTTTATTGGTTTGAGCTCTAGGTTCCTTATTGCCTCGGATTCGGGGGTACTAGTGATCTCTCCCTAGTGATCACCCAAAAACGACGTCGTTTTGGGGTCCCAAAGGCACAACAAAAAAAGAAACACTCAAAACTACGTCGTTTTGAGGAAACATGAGAACAAAAGAAATAGGGTCATGCCTAAACCCTTGTACACTTGTCGACTACAGAGAGAAGCGTTCCTCGGGAAAAAAAGATGGAATCTGCATCCAAGGCTCATCTTCCTCCTTCCCCTACTGATATCGTTGATCATTCACCGTCGGAATCGGATACTGAACTGCCGGAACCATCATCTCGCACCAGGTATTGCTAATATGTCTTTTTCTATGTACAGAGTCAATTTTTTTTTTTTTTAAATTTATGGACGTTAGTAGCTTTCCTGTGGGTACATCTTTGATCGGTTTATTTGTTCAGTAGCTTTCCTGTGGGTACTTCTTTGATGGGTTTATTTGTTCAGTAGCTTTCCTGTGGGTACTTCTTTGATGGGTTTATTTGTTCAGTAGCTTTCCTGTGGGTACATTTTCATTAAAAACCTATGGTTGGTTTTTGGACTTCTGCAATTCAGGGTGAAAAATAAGGGGTTCTATTCAGCCTTGGACTCAAAAAGTTGTTAAATTTTTTTTTGTTTTTGCGGTGGTCTAATTGTTCATATGTGAAAAATCAAATGATATTGTGCGTATGTGAAAGGTTAAATTGATCGAATATGGCAATGCATTTTATGCCGTCACTTATAGAACGGAAAAAAGAAGAAGAAAGCAACAGGTCAATTTTAGAAGGGATAAAAGAAGAAAAAGAAAACAACAGGTTTGTTTTATGATCATGGATGGCAACAAAATGACGTAGTTTTGAGTGTTTTTTTGTTGTTGTTGTTGTGCCTTTGGAACCCCCAAACGACGTCGTTTTGTGGTGATTTCTAGGGAGATCACTAGGGAGAGATCACTATGATCCCCGGATCCGATTGCCTCGCATTAGAATTTCACAACCCCGAATTCATTTTTGGTATGCTTTTGCAGTATGTGTTAATAGAGCATGAAGCTCTTGTCTAGGTGGTTTGATGGTGGTTCTGACCCCCTTCCAGTATTTGACGATGAAATCTAATAACAGCCGGCTTTTCTAAAATGACATCTCTTATAGTTGTAATAAAAATAAAAACAGAAATGCCAAATGCACAGAATGGAGACCACAAATGAGGAAAGGAAAATGAAAAAATCTCATTCTGGATAAGCATTGAAGCTCCATAGTAAAAATATGCATCACTGCCCAACGTTTGTTGCAGTGAAACCAGAAACATGATTGGAATCAACTGGATTGTCAATCGACCAGACCAGACCGGCCGTCAAAAAAAAGCTAGGAGTAGATTCAGGTGTGTTCCTTGATTACAACAGACGCTTGGTACACAGCGCAAACACAATATACGTACCCTAATTCAAATAATACTCATGCTCAATAATGTTGAAGAAAATTTTCCATGCAAGTCCACCATAAATGAGGTCGACCACAGTGGTTATTTAAATGAGGTTGGCCACGAAATTTCTCCAAACAAACTTAAAGAAGATTTCATATCAAATCAAATGTTTACAGTGGCCTTTCTTCAGAGTCACCCTACACTTCCATTTCAGAGTCCCATGCTGATCAATCAGATCCAGAAGATTGGTTGAAATTACATGATCTCAGCAGGTGTGAAACATTGGGTCAGTTTGATAAGGATTTTTAGTGTCAAAAAGAGGGACGGATGGACGGGGCTGCACAGCAGCAACCCCAGGTCCCAAAAAGTGCACGTATAAATCATTAAGTCTACCTAGGAGGAAATAAGGGCACTACAAATTTAATGTTAAAAAACAATAAATATGGTCAGATCGACACCTCTCAGTTTATGTTACCATGGCACTATACGTGTGCCTATGTGGTAAAGGCAGAGTGCTTAAAATAAGAAGGGTATAAAATCAATGGACAAATAAAATGAGGAATTTATAAGAGCTATCAAAAAAATGAAGATCCTAAAACACAAATATGACTAACAGTAGTCCTGTCTTATGGTCAAATGTCTAAACATACTTTAAAGTCAGTGGCGGACGCAGGATTAGAGTCAAGCAGGGGCCGAATCAATGACGCATGAGCTACTCACGCGCGCAAACAAAATACATGCATGCACATAGGCAGATTTACAAAAGCAGCCAGCTGATTATCAAAAGATGCAAGTTTACAAAATCCACCAGATATCCCTTTCGATGACCCTTCTACATAAGGAACTTTGAACTCCCCTAGTCTCCTTAATGAGGATGAATCATATGGTACCTAAGAAGTTACAACAATATCTAACAAAAGAATGCACATTCCTTCTCCAGATAACAGCTTTTCATATCCATACATTTTTTTACTGATCTCCCACTACACACAAGAAAGGGAATCATGGGGGCCAAACTAGCAAGAACAGACAGAAATATCCCTTAGCTAGCTAGAGGAGTTACCAGGACAGCAGTGTTTTCGGTTAGTGGCTGCAGACTGGCTGCATTTTCCAGTCGCTCCCATGTTTCCTTCCGCTCCTCTGCCACCAAACTTACCTTTGCTTGTTCCTCCGTGAAATGGTCGTGGCAGGCCTGGAACAGTGGATCATCCATCTCTGTGAACATCTTCCTCACATTCAGAGTTGAGTTGAGCACTGACTGGTTCCAGTGGCTCTGAACATTCCTTTCCAGCGCTGGGATAATGATTGGTAGGATAACGTGCCGATTGTGTGCAATCAGGTCAACAATTTGGTCATTATTCCAGAAGAACAATGCCCTTTCAGCAACCTGAAATTATTTTATTTGCAAAAGGAATGTAAGGTTTATTCCTATTTTGGCAAACTATGTTTAATATCACCCACATTAAAGTATAAGATATAACATCAGCATACAAGAAATCAGTATCCGACTTACGGAATCAACACATTTGGCAGATATGACAGCCGAAGTTGACAACCTTGATGAAGACTAAAGTTTCTCAACAACTTTCATTTATATTGAGAACCACATTCATCACATCCATAAATATTGCATACAAGGAATCAAAGAAAAAACTAATAAATAAAACATCTATACGTAGGAAATATTACTGACAACCATCGGTTGTTGATTTGTCTTTGTAGATTTCCATTATTTCTTCTTTTGGTGCAGTGGTGGTGCCAAATATTTCCCTTCCACTATCATCTTCATAGCTTTCCCATAAAAAAGCAGTTCCTTCAAAGGATCAGAGGGATGTGCAGCATGCATTGCACAAAATAAGAGAGCATCACTACGGAAACCTGGACTATTTCCAACATACCCTAGAGCCTGAGACTCAAAGGATGTAATATTCCATTTTGTACAATGACGGAGAAAATGAAAGGAAGCAAGAGAGATGGAAGGAAAAAGTAAGCTACTATTTTTGTTGATTTAACTGAAATGCAAGGGAAGGAGAGGGAGGCCAATATTACCGCTACGGTCACAAAGGCAGAGTATTTTACACGTGCAAAATGCTGAAAGAAGGATGATACATCCTAGTTTATGCAAGATCAGATGAAGATCGTGAATTAAGTGACTAGAGTTCTATTTGGAGTACGTTACACAAATATCTTTCTTGTTTGATATAATATTTTCCTGGTTTTAGGGACAATGTCTAAGGGTTTAAGTTGTTTGCATATTGGATATGGGTATTTTCTATGCTAATCAATTAGTTGGTTGAATGAAATAGGCCCCCCCAAAAAGAACAAATATCAAAATTTCAACACTCTGTTTGGTTGAGAATTTTGAGAAGAATATTTTGAGAAATATTTTTGAGATAGTATTTGGATGGGTTTTTGGAAAAAGTAATAATTAGAGAGGTGTAATAATTGGAGAGAGATAGAGAGAGAAATGAGAATTAATGATTGGAAAAAGGGGTATGAGTAGAGAGAGAAATGTGATTAATGATTGGAGAGACGAGAGATAAGGAAAGAATCTTTTTGGAATTTTTTTTGGAAATGTGAAGTGAACAGAGTGCAAGTCTTTTCAACCATAGCTAATTTTCTACCCCTACCATATATATAGGGAAAAAGCCAAAATATTTGCTTGCATAAAAAGTGCAAACACAAAGTAGGAAAGGATCAAGAGAAGAGAAGAGATAAACAAGCGTACAAGTAGTTAATTGATTCAAGTCTGGGTTTTTACAATGCCAAGGCCTCTCCTTTTATTGGCATAAGGAGAGGTGGTCCTAAAGCATAAGACAAGTAGTCTTTAAGCATAAGTCAAGATCTATAACATACAAAGACACCTCACCAAACACACCTGCAGTAGACAAGTACATATCATCTCTCAACTACCTTCCAACAAGGATACTTCATTTCTATTCTGTTCCATACCCTTGCCTCAATGACTAAAACCAGTTTACCCTTAGACTCCTCACGAACAACAAACCTCGAGTCCTGTTCTGATACTGACTCTGGTTTTCCCACATGTTTATGTGATGAATCCTGAAAATCCACCACCTGAACCGGAAGGAGATGTTGAGGACCCCAATGTTGAAGAATTCTCAGAACCAGAAGTTCCACCTCTAACACCAACCTTTTGATTCCTTTGCTCATTCAAATGCCTTCACTCAAGGATTCTCGTTTGATAATATCCCACAATCAAAATGGTTAGACAAGCTCTATGAGATACATGCCTGGTGCAGAGCTGCGATGCTTACTCCAAATGCCACACTGAATGCTATAATCACTAAATGTACAGCAAAGTTCCTTGGCAGACTTCGCCAATGGAATATTGGTCTTGGAGACTACAGACAACTCCAGCTTAAGCAATTGCCCAGTATTGATCACTTCATTGATGTCTTGCACGCTGACACCATGTTTGGATTGGTTCTTAGAAACCAAGTTTTCACTTTTTCTGTGGGCCTAACCCACTTTTTTCTCTCTCCTTTATATTTTTGGGAACTACTCTAGTCCGTACATTGTAAGAGATAGGTTCATGGGGCCCACTTCAAAGACCCACACAAATGATCCAAGCCGTCCATTAGTTCTAAAATTATTCTTTCAGTCATCCAGAAAAAAAATCAGATCAATCGTATAACTTTAAGTGATCCAGTTGTCTGTCTTTCTTTCAAACTTTTGTCAGTATTCAAGATCCTAAATTCTGAATGAATAATTAGAAGATAGATCAACCACTTATAGTTTTTCGAATGAGCTGATTTTTTAGTAGATACTCAAAAACATTATTTTAAAAGTAATGAACGGCTTAGATCATTTGTGTGGGTTTTCGAAGTGGGCTCCACGGACACATCTCATACAATGTATGAACTAGAGTAGTGTTCCCAAAAAAGAGAAAAATGGGTTGGGCCCACAGAAAAAGTGAAAACTTGGTTTCTAAGAACCAATCTGAACATGGTGTGAATTTCTTGGCACTCATGCAAATCACAAGACGTTTGTCCGTGAAGAATGTCTCAAAGGTTCTACCTTCTCAATGGCATGGATGATGTCAACCTGAAGCAAGCCTTTTTGAATTCCCTTCTTGAACCATTGGGAAATGAGACGTCGCACTTACTCCCGACAAAATGAATGATGCTGAGTACAACTTCTCTTGGCAACATCTGTCAAAATGTCTTGATTGCTTAGAAAAGTTGTGTAATCATCAAAAGTTCCTCTGATCCCTTGAAGAGCAAGGAAAGCTTGTTGGCAGAGAATGTGACAGACGAGAGTTATCTGTCAAGTGTAAAGACCAGAAGTGTACTTGCCGTCCATCCTCTCGGAAAACCAAACACTTCCAGAAATGGAAGCTTCATCCTTCAAAATCCCACAGGTTTTCCAAACCCAGAAAGTTTTCCAAACAAAAAAGATGGAGGTATTTCAGGAAAAAGATATTTCAAGGTCACCGCAAGTTAGATCGATGCTATATTTGTAAGAAGAAGGGTCTCTATGAAAGAAGTGTCCCCAAAAGTCTACAAGAGACAAAATGGTGAACTCCTTGGCCCTCATAAATGACGATCGTGATCATGCTGATGTCGAATCTCTTTTCTCTGTTGATGATGAAGCTACCACAGAAACGTAGTAGCTTTCTCCCTTGATGAGTCTGCTTCTGAATCAAACTATTCCTCTGAGTCTGATGACTTTGATCCTTTTCCCTATGAAATCCAAACTTTTGAATTCTCAAATATTCTCCAGACTCAACCCCTTGCTAAAGTACAAATTCTGCTTGGCAAATATGAGCGACCCATCCCAATAATTGCTTTATTTGATACTGGTGCAGCAGCCTCTATCCTAAATCTAGCTATCCTTCCCAGGTTTTATTGGCAATCCTGTTTCCGACCCTTCACAATAGCCAATCGTGAAACGTTTGTCATAACCTTAATCAGCAAGCCTATATCTATTCAACTTTTCCCCAGTTATACTATATAATACACCAAGTTTATGGTTCTAATCTTCCAGGGAAAAGTTGTAAAAAGTTGGTGTAAAATAAAGTATCCTTGTCGGAAGTAGTTGTGAGATGAGACGCACTTGCCTACTATAGATGTGTGTGGTGTGGTGTCTTTGTATGATATAGGTCTTGACTTATGCTTACAGGCTACTTGTCTTATGCTTTAAGACTACCTCTCCTTATGCCTATAAAAGGAGAGGCCCTGACATGTCAAAACTCAGACATAATCAATAAACTACTTGTGTGTTTGTTCATCTCCTTTTCTATTGATCCTTTCCTTCTTTGTGTTTGCACTTTTGGTATCAGAGCCATGGAGCTCTTAGCTTAAACCCCTTCTGGGAACTTCTTTTCCAAAACTATTTCAAATCTTTTCTTGCCCAAAAGAAGCGTATGCTCTGTGGTTGCCTCCTAAGGATCTTCCACATTAGAAACGTCATTAACTATTTTGGTTAAAAAGAATCTTGTATAGTGGGTTAAAGTACCTTGAGACTTTTTTGGCTTATGGAGAAGCTGCAATGTGTCTCGGTTTAACTACCCTTGTATACAATATTTTAATAACCAAAATAAGTTAAGAATCAAACTTTTGTTTTTAAGGAAAGGATTTGTTGTATGAGGAAAAGAAGCAGCCAGGTCTTCACCTAATATATGTTCGAGTCAATACTTGCAAAATCAGAGGAACATTACCCTCTCCTTTTGTATGTCTTTGCGAGGAATAAATGTGGTGGGCATGAAAGATTCCATACTTCCCATTTCTCTCTCTTTCCTAACAAAGCAAAAAGAAATCCATTCATCACCTCTTAGCCCCCAACATTTTGACTCTCCCATTTCTTTCACCCTGGCCCAGAATATGACCAACCAAGCCCTTCCAAGCACTTGGATCTCATTTCCTCGGATAAATTCGAATCACGTTCCACTAAACATGCTTTAGGAACGACCCTAAGTAAATGTACAGTCCTTCACTACTTCCATTCATAAACAAATAAGCAAGCATAAAGTTCACCATCTCCAAATAAACCAAACCAGGATTAGAGAAAAAAAACAAAGATGAGAGTAAATGAAAAATACTCAGAGAACTGAATTACTAGGAGCCATACTAGAGAAAAAAACCCAAATGGTTGAATATGAGTACCTAATTGATGAAAATGAAAAATAATCAACAGAACCTTCTTCCTTCTTTTCAATCTTTTTTGTCCCTTTTAAAGCTGCCACCTCCTCATCAGTGAACTAGTATCGAGCACGTGTAATACACCATTAGCTTTGATTAAGGGCAAAGATTTTTGGATGGGTTACGTAATAGTCATCCATAAGTACTGCCGATATCCTCCATCATCACCATTGGTCAGTTCCATTTCGAACCACCAATGCATTTTGCTCCATCGGAGATAAACAGAATTTTTTTCAATATTCCTCACCCCCACCTCCAATGCATTAACATCGCTGAAGTAACCAGAGGAATTATCTCCTAAAATTTCCATTCTCGGCAGATTACCATTGTTAAAATTCTACGTCATTACCTATAGGTACAAATTGAGTTACGACTTGCCAATCTACTTCTAGTAAAGAAAACCCCTCAAAGATTCCGGTTGCATTATTTCTGCTAATTAGCACTCTCAATTTTGCCTGCCTTGTAACAATTTGTTTTATTGTCGTAGATAGATCATAGATGTGATGATGGAAGTTACCCATCCATTTTCAGTGATACTTGTAGTCATGATGGAAGTTACCATGAAGAAAGGAAGGTAATGAGCACATAAATTAAAACAGGTCTCTACACCTGCCATATTGGATGCCTTCAGTTTTTGATTTAGGGTCACGGTTTCACAACATAACATCCCTTGAGTTCCTCGATTTTTGGAGTTTTAGAGGGTCGCTTTTTCAATGATAAAACTTTTTGACCAGCCCATTACCCCTGTTGAATGGGGATTACATGGGTACTATTATCGCCGTTGTTTTTGCTTGTGGTCATCATTCCATTTTTTGTCCAATAGCACCACAAATCATAGCCGCCATTGCAATTTAGATAAGAGTAGCAAAATAAATTAAGCTACACAAGGTAGCATCCAATCAATAATATCACTTTCTCAATTATCACCACGACACCACCGACTGCCTCCCTTATCAAACTAGTTTTCCTAGATAGCTTAGGTGATGTCAATTATTATAACAGACTACTTCTATCATTCGCCTTGTCTTTTACTATCATTTATTACAGCTTCTTTTGCCTTTCTCATATAGGTAGGCATAAACATAAAAAAAATACTCAATATTCAATATACAACAATTACCACGAATATAAAAACTCATGTAAGAAGATTAGACGTGCAACCTCTACATGATCCCATATCCTTAGTCAATTGTGATTTTTTTTTTTTTTTGGTTGGCAATGGAAAATTTTATTTTGTCAATCATAAAAGATCAAATTATGGACTCTGTACGAAAGGAAAAGAAATGTACGAGAGCTTTAAAGAGAAAACATTAACTCTTTAATCAACTTTAAATTGCTTGACAATGTACTTCGGAGATGAAGAAGAGCCAGCATAGCATAGCCATCCTTGAGTCCAAATGTTCCCTAAATGTAAATTTGCATTCTCAGCCAATTTCTCGTGTCTTCCACTTTAACCATTGATAGTACTTTTCTTTCCCAACGATATGATAAAAATACTTCGTAATGTTCAAACTAATGGTTTAACCATAAATTGTCTTTAGTAAGTTGCAAATCATAAAAAGGGGATTAATATAAATAAAAAAGAACCCATATATGGTCAGGACTGTAATTGACCACAACTGACAATGTTAGATCGAACTAATAACCAATAATTGGTGAGCTTTGCTGATTTAGAAAATGGAAACCAATATAGAGGTACTCTTCTCCCGTCGTGCTTGGAAACAGATTTTAAGCAGGTTTTCCAGCATCAAAAGAAAAGGTCTAGATAAAAGCAACAGCTAAAAAGGACTAAATAGTCTGGTAAAATATTGGAAAAGCGGCTCTTTTTTCTTTTAAAATTTTCTTAGTAAACCTTATAGTAACACAAACAGCTTTATGGCCTTTTGTTGCAAAAATGACCCTTCGCATAAGTAGGCTCAATGTAATACAACCGCAAACAATATGTTAGATAAGGCGAACTGCTGTGTTACAGCATTTAGTGTTTATAATGACCTACTTTTTCATTACGATGCATCCTTAACGATTCACGTCACTTCATTTAATATGTTGTCATTGGCTATTGGAAACAAAACAAGGTATACGCAGGACATACAAAGAAGAGGACTCTGCAGCATTAATTCAAGGAGTATTTACTATGTTGTTGACTGTTTGGAAACAAAAAAGGTATAACGAAAGATACCTGAAAGTTTGAACTGTTGATGCAGCACCCAATCCGCCAGAATAACGGAACCATGACCTTTTGGAACTCCCCCAAGGTAATTCCTTCCAGAATCTCTTCTAATTCGCTAAGAAACATTACCTCCTTTTGGCTATTTGTAATTGGCCAGTATTTCAACAACCCCCTTATAACAATACTAGCCAATTTTGGTTCCTTTTCAACAAACTGTGTAATGCAATACGACAATTGTTGAAAGTAAACCCCCAATTGTTTCGGCTTATGCAAAGGAATCAAAGCCCTCCACAGAAAGATCTTGTGCTCCTCCTTTAAAGGCAATGCAAACCCACAAACTACGCTCCCAAAAATTTCCAACAATTCAGCAATTCCATTATGCCGCTCAGTTTCGTAGATGTAGGCATAGAAAACATTACCAATGGTCCTCCGGATATAAGGCCTGTGAACCATGAACTTGCCGTAAATCCGGTGCAGAATAGTTTTCAAGCACTCTCTTTCTCTAGGATCCTCGGAATCAAACAGGTCAATCAAGTTTAATATAAACGCGTGATTTATATACTTCTTCGCTATCTTTGCTTCTAGTGAAGAACAAGTTACAAACTTAAGCAGTAGGTCATACACAAGTCCTAAATGTGACCAAGCAGGATCAAACATCGGTTCCTCATCACCATTCTCGCAGCCACTCGAGTAAGACCCATAATTAGGTGGGAAAACCCTAAACAAATTATTGACACACATTTTACACATAGCTAAAATCGCCTGTTCTGTAAACCTTGGAGGATCAGAAGCAACAAAGTCGACAAGCTCTATCAGTGTTACCCTTTTCAGTTCTTTCTCTGAGGTACTCTTAGTCGGATCATTGAAGTCAAAAATCACACAGCACAGACTCAACTTACTGATAAAGAGATTCAATCTCTCTGAACTCGGAACGTCTTTGAATGATAACAAGGGCTCGATTCCTGCCACAACACTTGATGGGAAAACAGCCGATGATGTCCGTTTAGCAATGCTAGAAATCACAGTTCCACTGGTCGTCCGTTGCAAAACACCTCCATGAGAGGCGGGGCTATTATTCCCTGAGCCACTCCTCGGCCTATCAACCGAATCCCCCTTCGATGATTTCCGAGGAAATCTACTCAGAAATTGCTTCAGCATTGCAATACAATCTATCCGTGCAACATGAACCACTTACAATCAACCCATTATCAAATACCAAACAAAACCCTAAACCGCCGTGATAGCAGATGGAAATTCAAAACTTCTGTAAGTAAATGCACACCAGACTCTTAAGTTACATAATTCTCGTGCACGTGAATGAGCAGGTGCGAGGGTCAAAGCATCTTGTAAAAATATCACACACACTAAAATTCACAAGAGCGCTAGAGCGAAGATTGAGAGCAGGAGCAGAGGGCTAGGATTATGCGACTAAGATCGGAGGACAACGAAAACAATTGATTGAATCATTCGACCACGTTTCGCTTCTCCAACAATGCAGTACTCATAAGCAACAACGAGAATATTCCAGATCTCGATTCCAAAAGTTGGACATGAAGCTAAAGATCTGATTTTGATGGCTTTACGTGGAAATCAACTCAGAAATTGCTTCAGCATCTGCAGCATAATTACCGATACAAAATTGAAAACTTAAAATTAAAGACATTGTAAAAGAGACAACAAAACCCTAGACCGCCAAAAATGCCCCAGACACGGGCAACCGATTACAGTATCGATGAATTGAATGATGCGGTTGCATTTGGTTTCGAGGATTCAGTACTCGAGGCAACAATGTGAATATTCCAGATCTCGATGGATGATTTCAATCTGAAGCTAACAATTCATTAATTATGAGAGAGAGAGAGAGAGAGAGAGAAGGTAGGTAGGAGGAAAATGCGGAGATTCTAGGTATCTTCAAGGCGAAAACCAGAAGTCTTGATCGTTGATTTGAGACATCATTCGACAAGATTTGGATTACAGAGTGACTGTGTTTCTAGAGAGAGAGAGAGATCGAGGGGAAGGAGAGAGGAAGGAAAGGGGGTAATCGAACGTTACCAAAAGAGATCGGAAAGTGTGGAAATATATGAACCAACATTACGCTGACCTCCCCTGAGGTGTTTCTTATGTACAAATTCTCCCCAAACAATGGGATATTACGTGAGCACCCCTATTAGCGTTTCTCTACAATCGGAGTTATTTAATTCTCTAGAACCTATATCACCATTTCTTAAGGGTGACTGATATTGTCTCCTCTGCGTTTTAATATATAAACATATAGATAGAGTGTTATATATGAGGGAGAATGAAGAAAAACAAACAAAAGACCACATTGTTTTGTCCTTTGTTCCCATAGGGAAGAAGCAGTTAGAGAGGGATGAAGACATTGGTTGATATTTTAATGTGAATAGCAATGGGTGCACCCAGCTAGAATTTTTCCTTCTTATAAAGTGGCAGGGCTTGGGCACCACCCAACCCTCAATGGGTACCTCCGCCCCTGCTTGAAATATATAATTATATGGAGTTGGTTGCTGACAGTATTGAAACTGCGATAAGTAATGTCCTTACAATAAATGATTTGGCAATGGAAGCGTATTGTTTCATCTAGTCATATGTTAGGTTTTTTTCGATAAAGAGATAGAAATTTCATTAATAAACACAAGCTGAGACAAAACAGTAGGAGTCACTGCAAGCTAAAACAACAAAGCCAAGGGTTCTAACAACCATAAGAACAAACAAGAAACATGATCAACTAAACAACAAAAACACTAGGAGTGGATTCCATCGTTGGTGCCCGGGTGAGGAACAAAATGACCTAGTGCATGCTTGGCCAAAAGATGAGCGCACTGAACTTCCTTCCGGTTTACTTTTGAAATTTTGCAAAAATTCTGCTTTTCTGCTTTGCAATCTCCTCTCTCAGGTTGCAGATCAAAAAGGTGTCATGGTGGTGACACGCACTTCTGCTCCCTATCTTTGCTCCCTATCTGCATAACACCATTGAAACAATTAGAAATAATATAGATATTATTAAAATCCCTTTTTAAACACCATTTAATAGCTTGATTTATCACTTGAATTTCCGTTTGGATAGGGCTGAAGCAGTATGTTGATATAGAATGTTGCGCAATAAGGTTTCCATTAGGGAGTTTAGCTGTGAAATCGATGCCACAAGTATTCCCCTTTTTCCAAGCGCCATCCACATGAAGAACACATGTTCTCTTGAACAGATGAACCTTCTGAGTGGTCCTTTAGAACAATGGAAGGATATTTATTTGTTGTCTGAACTTGAGATTTAGATTTTTTGAGCCAATTGGTTCCTATTTGGAACCAAAGTGCATTATCTTTTGCCATAGAAATCACAACATCTCCACAAAAAGGGCCATTTGCAAATACTAGAGAATCCATGTTTTCCAGATGGCCCATGGAATTGCAACGAAAGAAAAGAGATTCTGCCTATTCGTGTGAAGACGAATAATCCAATCAAGAAGTCATTCGTTGAAAGCCAAACCAATAGTAGGGGCTTGAAAGAAATGCTAGAATTCAGAAGCATTCCAAACAGAATAGGAATGATGCTGTGAATAAAACAAATGATCTAAAGTCTCTTCCTCGTAATCACAAAGAGGGCAAGAAGGAGAGAAACCAACTATACTCGTAGCCAGACTCTTTTTATTGGCAGAATACCCTTTAAACATTTCCAAATGAAAACCTTTATGTTCTCAGGAAGCTCTAAATTTCAAACCATATTGCAGACATTATGGTCCTTATAAATCCAGACAGAGGAGGGAGTGGATGCATTGTTGCCCTTTCGCATATCATATAAACACATGTAACCTGATTTGGAGTTATACTGACCTGAAGGAGTGAAAGGCCAAATATAGCAGTCTGGTTCAAAGCCTTCTGGTAAAATGATGGCCAGGATCTTTGGGATTAGAAAGGAAAGGATCATGTTAGAAATTTTAGTCAGATCCTAGGTTGGACCAGTAGGCATTGCAAATAAGAGATAGGAGACCTTTAGAGAGTCAGACCCAACATAAGGAATAAAGTGACTAATTGGCTTATCCAAATCCGGAATCCATTTATCATGAAAGAGATTGATAGATTCCCCATTACCAACTCTCCAATAAACATATTTGGCAATAAGATCTCTTCCATAGAGGACGCTCTTCCACTCCCAGGTGGAATTCGAGTGGGGTTTTACATTAAGAAGATTGTACTTGGAACAATATTTGGGAAGAAGTATTTGTGAAGTTAGAAGTGTAGGGTTATTCAGCAGACGCCAACACTGTTTAGTAAGAAGAGACTAATTTACTAGGTTAATGTCCCTAATTCCAAGGTTTCCTTCCCGTTTGTATGTAGAAATTTTTTTCCAAGACAACCAATTTATCGCTTTCCTATCTCCCATTTTCCAAAAGAAATTTGCTGAAGTAGCATAAGTTTTGTTGGAACTGTTGGGAGAGTGAAAATAAAGCACAGATAGAGAGGGAGCCCTGATAGGACTGAACTGATTAAGGATAATTTCCCTGCCTGTGAAATTTCAGATTTCCATCTTGCAAGAGCTTTGCCAGCCTTTGTCTCGATGAAGGAGAAACAAGCCATTTTATTTGCCGTAACTTCCAAAGGGAGGCCCAAGTAGGGAGCTGGATCATTATTAACAGGGACATGAAAAAAATCTCGGAAACACGTAGCAAAGGTTAAGGGTGTATTGGGGCTAAAAGTAATATAAGATTTCTGAGTATTCACACATTGGCCAGAGTAATTACTAAAGCCTTCCACAGCCCTTTCTAGATGGCCACAGCTTTCTAGAGAAGGCTCAAAGAATATAAGACAGTTCACTTTGGCAAAGACCCCTTTGCGGAAAAAATCTATCAGATGGAGTGCCATTGATGAGCAAAGAAAAGGATACAGTGGAGTAGCACTAACGAAGCAAGTTGACCCATCTGACGGAAAAATCCATCTTGTGAAGAGCTTTATCCAGAAAATTCCAACTAACCCTATCAAAAGCCTTGCTCATATCTAGTTTCAAAGCAGCCATAAGTTTACTACCCGATTTTGTATGAGCAATTAGATTAGAGAATTCACATGCAAGAAGGGAGCTGTCAGAAATTAAATGCCCTGGAACAAAGGCATTCGTGGGAGAAATATAGGATGGAAGAACAATTTTGGTCTTGTTAGCCAAAGTCTTGGATATTATCTTGTAAATGACGTTGCAAAGGCTAATAGGTCTAAAATCACTAAGAGATGGGATTTTGGGGATAAGAGCTATGTGCGTGTAGTTGATTTGTCTAAGTACACGACCAGAATATTGTAGCAGCAACTACAGGGGTGGATTTAACCTTAAAGTTGTATTCCCAGAGTGGGTTTTTCAATTCCAACCTCTAACTTCAATTTTTGATTGAAAACAAAGAAATATAGCTCCAATTCGACACTAAGGTACTTAAAATCAATTGATTTTCCAATTCCCCAAATTAATTGAACTTAAAAATATGTAAATGGACTACCGTAAGAAGAGATATGAAGTTAATAGTAATCACGTGCAAATTAAAGCATGTATCAACTCTTACCAAGATTTCTGGTACCCTTCCCCGTTCTCTCTCTCAATGTCTCCGTCTCTCCCTCTCAACAGCTCCAACAAGATCCCCCTTTAGGCCTTCTTTTTTTTTTAAATAGCTTCTATTTCCTAGATAGAGCTAATCTATATCTACATGCACACACTTCACTTCCTAGAAGTCCATGTGCCACAACACATACACAATTTGTGTTATTTTTTATACATTAGACCCTATAGTTTTAGGAATCACAATTAAGCCCACACAAGATATTACCTTTATATTTGCCCTTTTATATATATATATATATATATATATAATGGGTCTCTCAAGCACCCTAAAATGCAGCCCACAACTATGAGCATATAAATGAGTCGCCGAGCATCATAAACTAACTCAAGGTTAACTCGGGGGGGGGGGGGGAATTGTAAGAGTCCAAATGTCCCACATCGGTGGAATTTGGAAAAATTGAATAGAATATATTACGAATCGGTCAACTACTGTATAAGTTGAGGTTAACCTTTTGAGCCACGTGGTTAGGCTAAGAGTTAGCAGGTCAGCTGAGGCGGGTCGTTACAGGTGGTATCAGAGCTTGCACCAACCGGAAGTGTGAGGCGGGTCCCGCAAGAAGATGTGCTCGGGTGGGCCCGACAAGGGAAGAGCTTGAGGTGCTTGTCATGCTTGGGTGGGTTCCACCTGGGAGAGAAGCTTGAAGAGCTTGTCGTGCTTGGGCGGGTCTAGTCTTACATTGCTTGGTGGGTGGAAGTGATGGACCATGTGGTGCAACGGGGACGTTGCAACCAAGGTGGGGAGATTGTAAGAGTCCAAATGTCCCACATCGGTGGGATTTGGAAAAATTGAATAGAATATATTACGAATTGACCAACTACTGTATAACTTGAGGTTAACCTTTTGAGCCACGTGGTTAGGCTAAGAGTTAGCAGGTCAGCTGGGGCGGGTTGTTATAGTTCGCCTTAGTTTTAATCAGTCTTTTAAATCTTTCCAAGTCGTTCTCGAAGTTGAGAGAATTCCACCCCCAAATCACAAACTAAGCTGGCCGCTTTAAAGCCAAAAACTTCGCTTACAAGTCAACTCTCACATCGGGTGCATTTGGTCTCTGTGGATTCGACCCCGTTCTAACCGGGTATTATGTTTTACACGACCTAGCCCTGCACTTCGGGCTTTCTTATTCTATAATGCAAGTTGGGTTGCAAGTAGCTGGAGCCCAACTCCAGCCCAGGACTCATTGTGTTCACTAGATGCCAATTCCAAACCCAAATCAGCACAGGCCAAATCAACACCACGACTCAAATTAACACTATTCACCCCAAAACAACCCCTTTATTGTGTTTTCCATAGCCCAAATCTAAACCCTGATCAACACTCACACCTTAGCCCAAATCTCAGTACCCTCATTTCTTTCCAAGTTTCATGTTTCAATACCTTCAACGCCAACTTGGCCTATGAGCCCAATATTCAGGCCCAAACCCTAGGAATTGCCAGCAGGACCATTCAAAACACTATAGCAAATTTTTTCGTTGCATGCAAATCTGGATTAAGGCCCATACCTGAAGATCTTGTCTGTTTGCTTGGGGAGCCTTCCAAAATAGGCCCAGTCCTCTTACCATGTGAACCCATTGAGTTTGGGTCAGATGTTAGCCCAATAGCATTAAAACCTAACTCAAATGAAGCATCTAACCCAAACCTAGCAGGCCCATAGTGAAAGGACTCATTAATCCATTGATCAAGCATATCTTGGACCTCATTGTCCAAGTTCCCTTCCATTTCCGGCAAGTTAACATTACTATCCTTCTCATGCAAATTTAAAAGAGGTTTTGTAGCCGTGAGGTCGGAATCATCATCCATCCTATTTTCACTACCTCTAGAAGGCACAATTGGATCCTCCTCAGAAGACACAAAATCCTCGTGACGCATGAAAAAGAAAGTTCGAGCACCAAAACTAGTCACCCTCTCAATAACATTTTCCTCTTGATCCTCTTGAGACCAAAGAATTTACAGCCTTGCAGTACGATTAAAATTGGAGTTACTGTAAGCTTTAGTAGCTCTACAGTAAAAGGGACGAGTGTGGGTAACCCTAAAGTTGCCATTTGGGGGTTGTTCGGCTCCATGGATCCTTCGTTGGATAAGAGCTCCGACTTGCACAAAGGAGTGAGGACAGCGGTGCTCAAGATGGCCAATACAACCACATTTGAAACATAGTTTAACGATGCGTACGTTCATAACAAAAATTTACCCAAGTCAAATCCCATTTTACAACCTCAAAAAGACACCTGCGATAAGATGCTCGAAAGTTGGGAGATTGACGCGAACACGCATATATTCAAGGTTTTCCTAAGTTGTTGTTCCCCTATCCACTGATGTGACAAACCTGATCACCGAGCCCATTTTAACAGCCATATCCAGAGTGAAATATTCTAAATGGGCTCCTTTAATTTGAACCTGCAAATTGACAGTATCATAATCCAACAAATGCAAAGGGACATTAGGCAGCCGTGGGTGAAGAATGAACAGAGCTCCTATAGACACCCTAAATTTAACTTTCGTGCGCATTTTAAATCCCCGGTGATGAAAGAAATGCCCAAGAAGCATCTTGGAACAACACCCTTCAAGTCAAAGAGGTCAAAACACAGTCAACTGAGCCACACGGTACTCAACAGTCACGTGCAACACTTCTTTTTGCTAAAAGACCAAGTCGGTCAAGAAACTCCATCGCATGGTAGAGTCAACTGTACCGCACGGTACAATTTTTGTGTAGCACGACACTGTCGAGCATCACATCATAATTTTTTTTTGCAAAGCTTCAGCAGCTCCTTTTGTTGACAATTGAAGCCCGGTGCTATGCTGATTTCTTGAGGAGAGAAAAGCCTATCAATCTTAGCCCACAATAACTTTATGTAACATCCAAGTTTACTTGGAGGGAGCGGCGATCCTTGACTATAAATACCCGTCATGTTGAGAGATCAGGAGCTAACGAAAAAACCATGGAAGCCCTCTAAAAACTCTGTTGGAATTTCAAACCACTCTTCTACTAGCCTATAATCTTTTCAAAAATCCAAAAGCTATAAACATCAACCTTTTTCATTCACCAAAATCAAAAAACCAACCCGATACCTCACCAAAATACCTAAAGCCGTCCACTCTCTCAAGTTTTCTTTCATATTCACTGTTGGGTTCGAAGCTACGTTGGTGTCGGAGGCTCGTTGATTGCTTTCTAGTCAAGCATAAAGCTCATGAAGGGTGTTTGTATCAAGGTGTTCATTCCCGGGGTAAGTTTTTGTTTCACTGTCAAAGGTTTCTCAAACCTCGACATTCTGAGGGGTGTTATCAGGTCCAAGGTGGTTCCTTATACCACCCTTGGGCTTGATAAACCAACATTTCAATGAGATCCAATCTCTCGGGCAAATCTCGTGTGATATTTTTCATTATCATATGTCATGGTCATCTTTGGGAGATACACTTTTTACTTCATTTAAATCCTTTTTCATCTTCAAAACAAGAGTTTTTGCTTAAGTGATTCATATCTTGAAAACCAAAACTCATTTTGTGTTGAAAGTTGTTAAAATTTTCGATGCTGCTTAAACTGTGCCGCACGACGCACTGAGTGTACCACACGGTACACTCATGTGTGCTGCACGGCACACTTTTCAAAGCCAAAATCAAAAATCATTTTCTGGAGGCAGCGAGGTCATTTTCTCTTCTGTTTATTAGCATTATGGTGTTAATTCTTATTAATTGCATTTATTTATCATTTATATGAACAAAGTTTAGCAATAAAAGTTTTCAGAAAATCCCACAAATATTTAGTAAAGATCGATTTTTAATCGGGCGAGCGGGGTGCCTTAAAAACCTTCCCCTCTCGTAACCTGGCTCTCGAATCCAAAAATCTCTGGTTTTTCAAACTAAACTCTTTTCCCAAATCGTTGGTGCGAGAGTCATTACTTTTATCATTTTCAAACGATTTCTCGGGTCAAATCCTTTTTCTAAATAAAAACCCGGGTGGCGAGACCCTTTTCAAACGACAAATTTTTTGGGTGGCAACATCCACAACTCCATTAATGTTCCATGGTCTTGCATGGATCAGATCGTCCCTGTCCTCCATCGTTTGCGCTCGAAGGATGTAGAACTTCTCGATTTTCTTAAGCACTGTAACCCTACCCCCTATATGCCAATACTCATCAATGGCATGTTGCATTTCCAGAATAGAGATTGAGTGAGCGATAGTCAACCAAATACCCTACCATGCATTTGAAATACTTCTCCCGCTCATGAGGAATGGATGGAAGACTTGGTTTTGTGACCTCTAGTCCGGAGCGAGGTTGTGAGAGAACACGAGTTTTGTTACGAGCCAGTGGGGAATACTGAGCTTCAGAGTCCCCCATTTTTGCAACAAATCGTTTCAGAAAAGCAAAGAAGAGGAGAAAATAAGGCCACATCTAGGAGATTAAGAAGATGAGAGAGAGAGAGAGAGAGAGAGAGAGAGAGAGAGAGAGAGAGAGAGAGAGAGAGAGAGATGAGGCTAGAAGTGTAGAGGAAAAAAAGAAGGGGGGAAGACATGCAATAGACGTAGGTAGATTAAAGTCCTATGACGGGTAAGATAGGTGTTCAACTGTTGAGTGGGGAGGTGGATCAACGAGCATTGGCGCAGAGCTCTCAAGAAACTAAGAAAGGCTAACAATCTGAGAAAAATCCAAACGAATCTAAGAAAAAAGCAAGCTACAGAAGTGGATTAGAGGTAAAAAAATAAAAAGGATTTGCTTTGGGAAATGAAGGAAACGATGAGAGAAACACTATGTCGGGTTGGGGAAAAGTTGCAAAGAAGAAAAGCACTTAGAGAGAGAAAGTCTGAGACTCTTTTTCAATTAACATTTTTTTAACAACTGTTTGGTCATTTGTTAGGTTGGATATAGAAAAAGATCAGGCTCCTCTTCAGTAATGGGGAAGGAACTTCCCACCCTATCCCTTCTTTTTCGAGCCCACACTGGGCCTAAATCGATGATCGGAATTGTACATTATGTAGATCTCGTCGAGTACTTTAGCTATGAAAAATTTCGCGTCGATCGGATACCGTTCGATACCTAATCCAAGAACATTTTATGTTGAAAAAAGTGGGAAATTTTGATTTTTATCCAGTGTGTTTAGTACATTTTTTCAAAATTAATATGATTTGATTAGGTATCGAATGGTATTTGATCGACATAAATTTTTGCATGATTTGAAGTACTCGACGAGATCTACATAATGTACGATTTTGATCATCGATGTGGCCCAATATAAAAATGTCATGTATAGTTACGCGTGGCATTTGCAAGCAGTTTAGGCACAACAAGAGGACTTGTCATAAGGCACCAGTAATGCGAAGCTATTACAAGGGTAATGCAAGCTCAAGTAGCGGAAGGGAAATATCAGTTGCTGGCATTCTAAGTCAATAAGTTGTTACAAGAGGTAGGGGAATTTTCGTTGGAGGTAGAAGAAGAGCTAGAGTAGAGGAAGAGCTAGTGGCAGAGGAAAAGCTAGGCGGCGGCCCTGACGACAGCTACAACAGGAGGTTTTTTTTTTTTAGTTTTGTTTTTTTATTTCTCATGTGTGGGTTATCTTCCCCTTTGTTGATTCTATTGCCCTTGTGTGGGTGATTTTTGTGATTGACTTTATCTATGCTTTGCGTGCTTATGGTCTGAGCTGGGTGTCCTTAGGGATTCTTTACTACTAAATCGATGAGAGACTCTATGCTAGCACCTACTGTTGGTCTGCTTTGGTAGTACGTGTTTTTTAGCATGTGAGCCTGTGTGCCTTTGCAGTTGCTCGTCTTAGATTTTGATAGTTTTGGTTCATTCCTATATTTATGATGAAATCTTGTCGTAAGGCGTTGTCTGTTGATAAAGAAAAAAAAAAAAAGACTCTCTCGCAACAACAATTTGCAGAAGCCAAGTATTGTATTTTAGCTTCTTGTGTCTCTGCAACAACAAATCCAATAACCAACTTCTTTTATAACTCCAATACAATTAGAGCTAACGCTGATTACTATTACAGTTATTACAATGGACTTTTTCAATTTATTATTCAAAACCTATACATTCAATTTTGTTCCTTGACGATGGTTGGTGGTAATCCATTTATAAATTAGGGGATTATAAGTGGGTGGTCCTCCGTAGTGGATTGATGGCGATGGGTTTTTTGATGAGATGAGAATGAGTGGGGTGTGAAAACTTCTAATTCTAGGGGTGTAAAAAATTCTAATTCTAAATTCAGGACTTTGATATTTGATAGGTGCCGAAAAGCACCCGTTAAACCTTGTTAACTCGCACTTTGTTAAGCTAATTTGGTTGGTTTTTTATTAGCGTTCGTTGGTGAATGGTGTTACAGGTGCCGAGTGCTCAAGGACTTGGAAAACGTGCTTGGGAGTGGTTTAGAAGCGTCAAGGATGCGAAGAGGAGCGAAAGAGAACCAATGGCCCACTTTCTGACTTGGTAGTCCGGACTATGGGCTCCGCGGCCTTCAGCGAACTTTCTGTATTGGTAGTCCGGACCACCCTTTTCTTAGTCCGGACTATGGTGTCGGGAATTAGCGTTTTAACTGATTTTTATGTAATTTTGAGGCCCTAGGTATAAATAGAACAACCTAACATTATTTTAGGGTTCCCAACTATTGAGAGAGGCTATTTTGAGAGAGAAACTCATAGTTCTCCATGTTCTTCAAGCGTTTTTCAAATCAAAGCATGTTGATCATCACCATGTCCGGCTAAACCCCCTTTCTAGGGGGAGGATGAAGTTCTTCACCAAGTAACCTTGTTTTTCTGCATAGATTGTGGTTAATATTTGGATCGGATTATATGTTAAGAACTCGATTTCATATGATCAATGGAGTCATGGTTTTATTCTTACAATCAATTGAGTATTTGTGTTTATGTGTTCAAATATCGTAAACATATAATTGTTTTCACTGGTGTGATTGGAGTTCTGAGATGGATTATGCTTGTAAGACGGATCGTGCCACGATAGTGAGACAGTTCGTGCTATGGGATAGTCAATGCCTTTTAACAATCTCTATATTTTCTTGACGATTATCGTTAGGGTTTGCAAGCCCTAGCGATTGCAAGCCCTAGCGATAATCCTTTGCGATTCGAATATTAATCATATCTGTGCGATGCTTGGTTTTGTGCTATGAGCGGATTCTAAACCCTAGATCTTCTTCCCAAATAGTTTTACATTTTTAATTATTGCGCTTTTTAGTTCAATTATTTCACAAACAATCAAACCTCTTTTTACCGAATTAAATTAGAAGTTCATTGGAATTAACGCAACTCAGCCAATTTGTCTCCGAGGATCGGCACTCGGACTTAACCGCTATTCTCCAAAATAAAAGTTAATTTCTAGTTATTAAATATTTATTTTTGACTCGGCACGACACGGTCAAATTTTGGCGCCGTTGCCGGGGACAATTTGCACGGTTGCTTAGTTTCGATTAGTTTTTATTTTAATTCTTAGTTTAGGATTTATTTATTTATTTATTATTATTATTTTTGGGTTGTTAGTTTAGGACTTTTTAATTTTGTTTGTTAGTGTGATTTTCAAAGTGCAGGTTGCAAGGATTGTGCAGAGGACAACAGATCAATAGCAATGTTCCAAGGAGGGCACCATCACTGTGAGTATCAAATTAATAGTTTGCGATAGGTTAGATTTGTTATGAAAAATATGGACTGCACCTATGCTCCCCAGTATCCTAAATATGTCCAAGAGCAGTTTATTGGTGCCCAATGGTTTCCTGAACCAAATTATGATTGTTACTCCAACAGTTATAATTCGGAATGGAAAAATCATTCTAATTTTTCATGGACACAACACCCTTCGGACCCATATTATGCCACATCCCCAAGGCCTAACTTTTCTAATATTTCCGATCCATGGGCCTACTACCCTACTTCTCCACAACAGTCATATGAGCAATCAGCTCCCCCGCCACCTCAAAAATATTCTTTAGATTTTCAGGAGAAGATGTTGCAAGCTCTTGAGGAGTTTGAGGCTAATAATCAATGTTTCACTCAAGCGCTTCACTCCTAAGCCCAATCTCTCGTAAATATTGAAGCTTACGCAAACCAGATAGAAATTGCGATTAATCGATGGGATGTGGAAATATTATTAAACAATGAGCAGGAAGTAGGCATAGGGCATGATGAGGATGCGTGGAATGTAGTGGATATTGAGCATGTAGAGGATATAGATTATGGGGAGAATATAAGGGATGTGGGACAATTAATCACCAACTTTGAGAACTCTAGGGTTGAAGAGGTGGTGTTACCAAAAGGGAGTGTCGATTCCCCTCCTCCTTTGGGCTTTCCTTTTGAGACCATGCCAAGTGACCAAAGCACATAACCTGTGTTGACTTCACAACATGCATCTATGTCTGTAGATATTGGACCATTAGAAATTCTCACAGTTCCACATTTGCATGATAATCACTCCATAGGGGAGAGAGAAGAGAGAATATTGCCTAGTCAGACCATTTCTAATCTGATGGGTTCATGTGTAGTCGAGAGCTTGCAAGTGAATGAGGTTTATTGTGAGCGAGAAAATGAAATAATGGTCCAAATGAACAAACATGCAGTGAAAATTGAGTCTAGGGGAAGATATGAGTAAGGTGGATGTGTCAATTTCTAACTCGATAGGTGCTAGGGTTGATGTCATTATTGGAGGGCTTGATATCCTCGCGGAGAATAGGGTTTTATTAAAACATGAGCATCTCTCATGTGAGGGTGTTTTGGACTTGTTTGATCCTTTTGATTCTCCACAACTGCACAATTTTAACAAGTTAGAACAAATTGATTTTCTGGGTGTCGATAATTTTGATTTGGTATACCACCCATGTTTAATGAACATTGTCAACAGTCTAAAAATAAATTCGGTTCGGATTATGCACTTGTTGGAGCTTAGATTTCTAATGCAACTACGGCCATTGCGATACTCGAAGTATCTCATTTTGTGGCATGGTCGAGTTCAGTTTTTGAAAGAGAGCTTGAAGGGGGATGATATGTTCATGGTAGTAATTTTTCACAGTGTGACTGGAGTTCGAAATCTACGAAAGCATAGTGTCTTTAGTTTTTTTTATTAATATTTTTTTTTTTTATTTTTTTTTCTATGTTCTTTTTGTTTTGGTTTTTGTGTTGTCAATCTAATATTGCGGGTTGCTTTCATTCAAGTTGGGGGGTCTCTCCCCCCACACCTTTTGCCTGCTTAGTTCTCCTTCACGAGGTGATCTCTTTCCTTACTTTTACCTTATTTGTCCTATCTTTTTAGTGCAGTACATTCAATGAGGACATTGCATAATTTAAGTTGGGGGGAGGAAACACCTTGTGGTTGTGCATATTTAGAGTCTTGAAAATCCAAAAAAAAAAAAATTTAAAAATTAAAAAAAGAAAGTTGCGTCAAGGGCGTTGGATGCTTGAGTGCACTTAGTCTTGATTGATGGCTGTTGATTAGTGCTGCGAGTGTTTGTCATGTGAATTGATGTCTCGATGCGAGTTCATGGATCGGTTTAAGCTTGTGAATAACATGTTGATAGCAAACACTTGGATAGCCCGTATCATCTATGGTTAGATAGTGTTTGATCATTTGAGTTCATGCTTTCTCACGCGCACTGTCCCACTTTGAGCGTTCACTAGCTTTGAATTTGGTTTACATGACATTGATATTTCGGTGTTAGTTGATTGTGCCCATGGGCTAATTGGAACCCCTTCCTTACATTGTGCGCTGAATTGATGTTGCTTATCCGGGCGTCCATTGAGTAACCGGGCAATCGGGGTTTGCTCCCACCATGTTGTTTGCGTCAAAAGATGGATAGACCTTGTGAAGGCATTGGTTGAATGTGGATAGTTTGAGTCTCTCTCTAAAGCCTTTTTTATTCGAGTGATTAAGTTCGAGGGGTCTATTTAAACCTGGTACCCTAAGGCCATCTGGCTTGGGGATGACCGACCTAAAGCTTGCTAACGGGGTCAACTAGAAAGCCCGAGAGATCCGGACATTGCACAATCACAAAAAAAGAAAAGAAAAAGAGAACGGTTGAATAAAGGGCGGGGGAGAATGTAGAGGCACACCGGACTATTGATAGTGTGAACTATTTTCAAGGTTGGTGAATCTCTTTGTGTGGTTCTCACTTACACACATGCTATATGATAAATCCCTATCTGATCATAGATGTGAAGGCTAGTCGTTGTGGTAGGTTGAATATGAGAATTCACTTGTTTAAGCCTTTGCATGAACAAAGCATATTGTCTTTAGTTCGCGTGGCATTCGCGGCGGCATTTTGAGATGTTGTCGGTTGGGTTTGAGTTGCACTTGTGGTATCCGGTTCCCTTTGTGTTTTGTGGGTGATCACTGCTGAAAACCCTCACGAGACTTTACTCGTCCTACCGGGGCCGCCCGGGGGTTTAAAAGAACTATCATTTAGTTGCATTTAGTTGGTAGTTTAGTTTGTTTCTTTGCTAGGGACTAGCAAAGTGTAAGTCAGGGGATGTGATAGGTGCCAAAAAGCACCCGTTAAACCTTGTTAACTCGCACTTTGTTAAGCTAATTTGGTTGGTTTTTTATTAGCGTTCGTTGGTGAATGGTGTTATAGGTGCCGAGTGCTCAAGGACTTGGAAAACGTGCTTGGGAGTGGTTTAGAAGCGTCAAAGATGCGAAGAGGAGCGAAAGAGAACCAATGGACCACTTTCTGACTTGGTAGTCCGGACTATGCATTCCCTGTTCGGACTATGGGCTCCGCGGCCTTCAGCGAACTTTCTGTATTGGTAGTCCGGACCACCATTTTCTTAGTCCGAACTATGGTGTCGGGAATTATCGTTTTAACTGATTTTTATGTAATTTTGAGGCCCTAGGTATAAATAGAACAACCTAACATTTTAGGGTTCCCAACTATTGAGAGAGGCTATTTTGAGAGAGAGACTCATAGTTCTTCATGTTCTTCAAGCGTTCTTCAAATCAAAGCATGTTGATCATCACCATGTCCGACTAAACCCCTTTTCTAGGGGGAGGATGAAGTTCTTCACCAAGTAACCTTGTTTTTCTGCATAGATTGTGATTAATATTTGGATCGGATTATATGTTAAGAACTCAATTTCATATGATCAATGGAATCATGGTTTTATTCTTACAATCAATTGAGTATTTGTATTCATGTGTTCAAATAACGTAAACATATGGAGTAATTGTTTTCACTGGTGTGATTGGAGTTTTGAGATGGATTATGCTCGTAAGACGGATCGTGTCGCGATAGTGAGACGGTCCGTGCTATGGGATAGTCCATGTCTTTTAACAATCTCTATATTTTCTTGACGATTATCGTTAGGGTTTGCAAGCCCTAGCGATAATCCTTTGAGATTCGAATATTAATCATATCTGTGCGATGCTTGGTTATGTGGTATGAGCGGATTCTAAACCTTAGATCTTCTTCCCAAATAGTTTCACATTTTTAATTATTGCGCTTTTTAGTTCAATTATTTCACAAACAATCAAACCTCTTTTTACCGAATTAAATTAGAAGTTCATTGGAATTAACGCAACTCAGCCAATTTGTCTCCGAGGATCGACACTCGGACTTAACCGCTATTCTCCAAAATAAAAGTTAATTCCTAGTTATTAAATATTTATTTTTGACTCGACACGACACGGTCAATATTGTTAGTCGTATTAATTTGACTGGAAGACATAATTTTGATCACAATATTCCAACATAAAATATTTTGGACTTAATGCAGTCATTGCTACATAATCTTAATCACCAATTCCATAAATCATGCAAAGCAACTGAGAGTTTTTTTTCTTTTAATCTTAAATTATTTTTTGTTTAAATTATTTAGATTAGATAATTAAAACATACAATTTGTCTAAAATTTTAGATGAGGACACTTGGTGGCCTAAGGGTGCTTCTAGTATAAAAAACATGACCTCTCTCCACTTATTCTTTATCGTATTATCTCTCAACCGCTAGTGTAAAATAGTTTTCAAATATTATCTCTATCAAGATATACATTTTATCAATTAGTTTTGCTTTAGTGATACTGATTCTAAGCCATAGGATATCAGTATATTGCAATTAATACAACATATACAAAATAGAAGTACACATAGGTATCCGATGCTAGTGGGTTTTATGTAATTTACGTAAAACTGACATGATACATCAAATTGTTCTGTGTACATTTACATTGCGATCTGTACATGTACGTCCGTGTTTACTTGTTATTAGTATTAACCCGCAATATGCGTGGCGATCGAGCTCAGTTAATTAATAGGGTTTCTCAATTTCAAAATTAACTTAATGTTCGTACTAATTGGATTTTATCATGATAATTTTTTTTGTTTATCCAAATGTAAACTAAACGCCACTTTCCACTTCTTGCTCTCTCTTAAATAAACTGTCATGGAGTATTAAAATACAACTTGTAATATTATTGGAGTACAACTATACTGATGCCAATCGAACGGAAAATGGAATAAAAAGATATTCACCGCATACAAGAAATATTCCCAGGCCAGAATGCGAAGCAATCGAGCTCAGCTGACCTGACGACGCCCTATATATATAAATCTATAAAGAAAAGCGCGTGAAATAAAAAGGTGATAGTAATATAGACCCAGTAAAATCACAACTACGCCGAAACTTCCCTGCGATTCTTTGGTTCCTCCATAATCAACTCAATTCAGAACTTTAATGGCCACTGGTCAGTAATCTTCTTTCTGAAAACTGCCCTCTATCTCTTCACTCTCTGTGTATAGGTTTTTTTTTTTTTTTTTTTATTTTTTTTTTTATGTTTATAGGTAGCTATATATCGATTTTGTTGAAGTATCAACTTCAGATGTCGGAGATTTAAGGCTGATTGTATCAATTGGTTGGTGGGTTTCAAATGGGTTGGTCTTTGTTTTTCTTGATAAACTGTTGATCGTAGTTTTTAAGATGGTCAACGTTCTTGTTTTAGGGTTTTGATTGTGGGTCTGATTCTGATTTGATGGCTTTTGGCTTTTGGTTTAGTGGTCAATCCGTGTTGTGTTAGGTATTTGAGCTTATAATTTGAACTGGTTCATGCTTGTCTTTGGGGTTAATTGCGTTTTCATTTACTTTGTTTTTATGTCTGTGCGAATACTGACTTTAGAAAGTGTTTCGTTCTTGGGATAGATATTGGAAGGGAAAGGAACGACTTTCCTTGGATTGATTTCCCAATGGAATGGCAATTTGCCTAAATGGGTGATGGATGGTTTCGATTTCGTTATCTACAATGTTGTTTTTCTAGTGAACGCCAAATGTTGGAACGAATTCTCCAAGAAAATGACCATCCCATTATTTTGATGCAACCAAACACTGGCTTAACTTTCGTTAGATGTTATGTGCACAAATTTGGTGATTAAAATGCCAGTTTCCACAGGTTTTTGATCGGAATATGTCAGTAGTTCTATGCCCCTTGAAAGTTTTTGTGACCTGTGTACTTGGTTGTCTGAGAAGTAGGTAAAAAGAAACTGAAAGTTTGAAACCCAGGTTATTCATCTTAGATGTATCAAGTGATTGCAACACTGCTTTTTCCCCCTACGATGAACTTCTGCAATTTTCGTTTGTATGTAAAGGTGCCAAAACAACAGTGGTACAGTGATTCAGATTTATGTCATTCTTTTGTTCAGAGGTTAGAAAAAGGTTGTAAGAGGGGCGGGAAAAAATCACATTCTGATACTGTTTTGTTTTGATTCTTGACCAGATTGATAATCATCCATCTATCCACATCTCTTGCTTTCGAATACTTAAGTAGGGTGCAGCTGGTTGCTTCATTAGACAAGTGCTTAATTGTTTGAGTACAGCGGGAAAGTTGGATGTAAAGGTGGATTTCTCATTACAACATCCTTTACTTGCTATTGTGTTAATGGACATTTATGGCCATTCGCTTGCTGGGACATTGCAAAAGTGAGACCCATAAGTTGCCGTTATTAATGGAGCGGGTGGAAAGCCATAACGATCGTGAACACATCATTGACGTAAGAAGCAATAGTGAGGCTTCCTCATCAGGATCATCCCACGACATAAATGGTTTGGACACATTGCAACGTGAAGACCGGTTCTCTACAACTGTGCGGACCCCCATCTTTCAAACCTCACTTTCCTCTGCCAATGGATCTAACTCAAGGAATTCGTCCGTAATTAGGAGGGGGGATGGACATGGCCGCCGCCGTAGGAGTCCTTTGAATTCTGGGTTATGGATATCTATTGAATTGGTTCTAACAGTGACCCAGATTGTTGCCGCTATTGTTGTTTTGTCTTTATCAAGAAATGAGCATCCACATGCTCCTTTGTTTGGATGGGTTGTGGGTTATGCGTTTGGATGTGCTGCTACGCTTCCTCTTCTTTATTGGCGTTGGCATTATCGCAACCAGGCATCAGAGCAAGATTCATCTCAGCCGCGTCAGGGTTCAACTCAGAGCAACACTCCTGCCTCCACCGTCTCAATGAACAGGACTTCAGAGGGCGAAGGCAGGCCCACTGCTACAACTCCTAGAGGTAGTATTCAAAGGATACCAAATCCAAGGTATGTATGTTTTAGCTAAAGAAAGAATTTTTTGCTTGTCCTTGGACATGTGATGTTTTGCCTTTTACCTGCTTGATTATTTGTATGCCTACCAGTGAAGTTGTGCCGGCTATAGTTGGCAATAGGTTCTTTGATGGACTGAGTCCACAGACGAAGGTGCATGGGCCACATTTTTTCATCCACGATGATATCATGTCATCTCCCAATCTTCTCACAGGCCCTTATGCCCCGAGTGCTCAGCTTCGCCCCTTCCAACCACCTGTAGTTTCACACGTCAGACTTGTTAGGCGACATCTGGGCCATTGGTATTTTGCCTTGGCTTAGCTCTCCCTCCATTATAGAGATCTAATGGCTTACTCTAAGTACATGGAGCATTAGTCTCAACTCTTGAGCCAAAAAGCTTTTGGAGTTAATCTTAGCAGAGCCTTTTATGTACGAGGGACATCTCCTCTTAGCTCTATCATCTTTGCTCATGATCATATGCTTGCACGCCCCTACAATCAATCTGATTTCCGCAGAGTATATTTTCCTATTATCTACTGCTGATCTCCAAAGGCTTCCCATTAACTAGCCTAGGTCAGTGAGTAGGACGTACGAATCCCATGGGTATTTGATCCTGCGATCATGGCCACGTGATTGACGTTACGACCCTCGAAACAGAATGTGGTAGGAATGTGGTTTGGTGGCTAGATTAGAGGTCTTATCAGGGTGGACCTGTGGTTTGTGCCATACTCTTTTGACCACTCTTAGCTATGGAGGGATTTTGTTATGTGGACATTCCTGAATCATAAACATGCAAAGACATGTCTTGGTTCATATTCCCTTTGTTGAGGAGCATGGCCGACCATTATAGCAACCATTCAAGAAAGAGAGTGATACATGAAGATGGGATCAAACCATGACAAAGACTTGTTGCATGCTCCTTATCTTCCCATGCTTTAGGATTACACCCAATCATTGTTGGAATACCTAACGTGTTCTGTGAACTATGGCGCAAAGTTGTTGTCTCCAAGTTGCCGAGCCAAGCAGAGAGGAGGTTACCGGTTCTCCTATTCCCAGGTGGGCCAATGTGATTTGGCCTCCATGACCCAATCCTCCTATAGATAGTCTTCAGCTCCATGCATGAAGGTTATTTGACCATAACTCCCAGTCCTCTACTGAAATGCCTGCACTCTATTGCTTGTTCTCAGACGATTATACTCCCAATCAAGTCCATCCTCAAGTGATCCTGTTGCATGTCAGTGAGACAGTGACCAACGTCCTTTCTGGGAGGCTCCCCTCACAGACTAGCTAGTGTTTTTTTTTTTTTTCAAGTCATGATAATTAGTTAAGCTTGAGTGGCGTTTTCCGTAGCCTTTAAGCTCTCATAGCGTTGCATAGGCTACATTCCCTGTGCATCGCAATGCACTTTCAGTTTCTCCCCTTTGATTATGGAAATTCTTGTTATATGAGTAACTTTTACCAAGTTAATAGAGTTTTGGAGAGTGGGCCACGTTAATACAAATTGTTGTTAGCTTTTGATCAAGACAAAATAATGATGGTTTGCTTTGACTAGTTGAAAGGTTATTTGTAGAACTTCGTAAGCTTTGTTTATTAGATTTTGGCTTCTAAGTATGCGCTGCATAAGAGGCACAAGTATTTCTAATGAGCAAGTTAGTAGCCTACTTTGGCTAAATGTTGGGCTCAAAAAGACCTCCTAAACCCCCTGCCAAGTGTACGAGTTTAGTCTGAATTTGCCCCTATTTTTAATAATTGGATCCTAACTGTTAAGACATCCAACTCAAAACCAATTGGCAATAAGTGGAGAGGCCGCCCAGGCTCATATACTAGCTTTGGAGGTTATAAGTAACCAATGTGGGACACGTGCGACCCTTGACCCGCACGTGGAGACAGAAACAACAATTCAACACAAACGACAAATATCAACCATCAACGACGAATTAAGGGGAACCAACCATCAAGAATATAGAGTCTTGTCCAAAAGCCTCCGAAAGTCAAGCTCTGATACACATGTTAAGGCATCCAAATCAAAACTAATTGGCAATGAGTGGAGAGGCCGCCCAGGCTCATATACTAGCTTTGGAGGTTATAATTAAACAATGTGGGACAAGCTCTAACACTAACTAATTACTTGGCAACCTTGTCACTTTATCCCTATTATTATTAGAGAATACACTACAGGTCATTCAAATGAGGGATATGCTACACATTGTGTACTGGTCGTGATAATGATAACTGACTGAAACTTCTCTCTCTCTTAAGTTTTGAGTGTGTTATTGTTCACCCTCTTGTTTGACTGGATCGTGATGGTTAGGGTTAATGTCTGTCATTTTGCTCTACGCAAACAACGATGAGATGTTGATAGGGTAGTATGAGGTAGCAAGGAAAACCGTCAGCTGATCCAATGATGCTTCACATTGAAACTTTTCTAGCATTTAGGCACCTGAATAGACATGAATTGGGGAGACAAGAAATTTGCAGAAGATGGACATGAAATTATGGCTTTAAGAAAGAGAAATTAGGATTTGTGCTCTGTTTAGATTAATGGGATATGGATTTGTTCTTTGATTCTGTTATTTCAAACAAAGAAGACCAAAAGGCGACGAGTTGTGTGAGATAGAGTTATGTTTGTAAGGAGTATACTATCAAGTGGATATGGGAAGGATTTAACTTCACTTTTACCTTGTCTGAGGACAACCAGTGGGTTAGTTTTGATGTGGTTGGCCATTATAATTTCATGGAGTGTCTTAACTCTTAAGTATTATTTATCAAAAAGAAAAAGAAAAAGAAAAAGAAAAAGAAAAAGAAAAAGAAAAAGAGGAGGATCTTAAGTATTGGTTTATATGATGCAGGGGACCAACGAGATGGGTGAGTCTTTGGCATATCATTTTGTTTGTTTATTATGTGTGCATGATAAGTCCGTTATCAATTGAAAGAGTTCGACGGAAGGACAAGCAGGGGCTAGCTATTTGCAAAACTGAAGGTATATGATAGGCTCTTGAAGAAAGTATGTTTCGGTGTGAATAGAAAATATTTTCAAGTTGCTATACATTGATATGTCCCCTTCAAAACTTGAATTGTCGGGAAACAATTGAGTCAAGAAATGAGTCTACATTGGTTCTTATTTTGGCAACCCTTAGGACCTATGCATGAAAAGCTTAAGAATTTCCCCTCCAACCTCTATGGAGAAAATGGGTTGGATTTTGATGAACATTCCTTCTAGAGAGAGCCTCAACTTGCTGAATAAGATATTGGTCTCAAAAGGAGCTGTAGCAGATCCAAGATAATTGAAACGGGAAAAGTGGAGCGTAATTGTGAAACTAACCAAACCGCTACTTTTACCTATTTAAGCACATGCATAATGGCTCATTCAAAGAAGTTGGGTTAAGTTCGAGATCTCTTCTTGAAGTTGTTTTGATGAAGGATGAAACTTTCACAAAAGATTATGATGTTCTGGAAAGCATCCATTTCCTGAATACCACTAATCCGCTATTATTTTGGCCTGTCAGAGATGCCAGTTGGGGAATACAATCAATGTTCTTTCCATGTCCACCAGGGTGTCAAGGAAATTTGTCTTTGTTATGTCTATCACTCAACCACCTGTCTGTCAAAACATGTAATATTGTGGTCCTTTTGCACTTGAGATACATTCCGGCTCTGATAATAGAGTTGGCTTAACTCCGTTAACAGTTTTGCTACAACCACACATACTTGTGCTGCTGTGCATACAGTTTGTACAAACTCTCACATTGGACCCCACATGAGAGAGTTTGTACGAGTGTATGTGCCAGTGAGTGTGGTTGTATAAAAAATCTAGTATCTACAATGGCCTCATGCTTCTAATAATTTCAAAATTATATGTGGAAAACTGAGACGGCATTTTTAAAAGCAAAGGTTTTGTTAGATCATGAATGGGGGTTGTGGCTTGTGAAGTTTACTGTGATGAATTAATGGCCGAATAATACCCAGAGACTTCAATCTTCTAATAAAAGTAGAGAACCCAAACAAACAATGAAGCCCATCGATTTGGAAAATCAAAACCAGCCCATAAAAGCGATAAAAGAAATTTGAACAAAGTGGGTTCATCAACCACCAAATCAGAAACAAAAACAGTCTAAATTGTTTAAATAAAATCGTGAATTGTGTCACAATCCTTACTTTCCGTAAGTAATCGAAGCCCATTAAGAAATTTGCACAAAAAACTATGCTTTGATTTGGCAAATTAAAACTATGCTTTGTGAGAGTTTGTACAAAGTGTATGCGCAAGTACATGTGGTTGTAACAATACCGTTCTGTTAATATGGGACCACACACCCAATGTGAGTGTTTTTTGTACTAGTGTATCAGCAAGTGTGGTTGTGTCTTTCTCTCTTTCGTTAATAATGCCCTCTCCATAGGAGAAGAGTATGGTTCTACAACTCTTGTCAATAATTAGAAGTTTGATATGGTTGATAGTGGAAGACAATAACTTTAACCTTCTCACTCGGCTTCAAATTTTAGTTTGTGTTTATATTTTAAGGCTTATCAGTTAAGCTATATAGACTGGAGTGGTGCCATGAAGACTTCATCTGAGATCGAAAGAGGATTAGGATAAGTTCTAGGTTGAATTGATAAGTCCCTATTGGATAGTTTCCACGTAAAAGATGAAGGGGCTGGTTCTGCTAATACAACATCTAACACAATATTTGACACTCCATCTCAACCATTGGAATCAATGGCTAAGATTAAAACTTAAAAGGATTGCACTCTCGTCCTCCCCCCTCTCCATATACGATACTCTCTCTCCTCATGACCGACACACCACTTGTTTCCCTCCATCTCCGGCGAGCCCTCTTTGGCGAACCCAATTTCCATTTCCACCACATGAGTAACAAATCCCACCATAGCCTAATTGATCAAAACCATATACCCAATTTCAATCGGCTAAAATCCAACCTAATCCTTACAAAACCATTTAATCTAAATCCTAAATTACGTATTTCAGATCCCCCTGACGCTGTGATCTATATATGCTGTACACATATATAGATGTGTATAAAGATGTATACTGATAATACGGCTGCCGTCGCCGACCCATCGCATGAGCCCAATCACCCCAAATGGGCTCTGTCGGTGGTTATTAGGCACTGAACCAAATCAGTGGGTTTTGTAATGTCGAGACTTAAGTCTATTTCCTCCGACCATTAGCACATGAAAAGTTCTCTCCCTGTATGTAAGTGTATGCATGTACCCATTTTCTCCGTAAATCGCCCAAATGGGTTTTTCGTTTTTCTGGATTTGGAAGGTCTACTCTCAAATTGTCTTAAAACGTGGACAGAGAGAGAGAGAGGGAGTGTCAAATGTTGAGTTAGCCATTGAAATCAATGGCTGAGATGGAGTGTCAAATGTTGTGTTAGCCGAACCAGCCCCAAAGATGAATTTGTTTTGACATTAGGCGCGGTACAGGTAAAACTGGACTGCAGTATTGGCCTCTCTTCTCCTTCAAGCTATTTAATTTTGACCCTTTCACTGCATGCAGTTTCGCAGCAAGTTTTGTCTTGCTTGTTATTTATTTTTTATACTCAATGAAAAAAAGGTGAATAGCAAATCTATATTTTGGCTTTTTTTTGTTTTGTTTTTGTGTAGTTTATTATCTGATCAGATGCAGAGAAGGGAAGAAGGAGAGGGAGGCAAGAATAGGAGAAAAACAAGGGATAAGAATATCTAAGGGGGACGGAAGATGAGTTGTTCTGTAAATCTTTCTAAAATCAACTATGCCAAAAAGCATCAAATATTTTTACAAAATTGGTTTATATATGTCGTAGTCTGGTAGAAATTTTATAAAGAAAACTGAAATTAGGATACTGTTAAAATACCACACTTTGTTTAGTTGGGAGTTGAGGGAGAGCAACCCGAGATTGAATCAATTCTTTGACATGTTAGATATTTTTGGAGTTCAGAAGGGTGTATAAGTCCTTTTATAGTTTGCCATTTTCTTTTCTTTTTGTTCCTTGCTTTCTTTTGTACATGGATGGCATCCCCTTTATGACTTTTCAATAAACTTTATTACTTATTAAAAAAAAAAGAAGAAAAAACCCACACTTGCAGACTTGCTCACATCCACAAACAGAACCTATTTCCTAATCTTTGAGAAAGTTCTGAAGACCCTTATCTTTGGCTAACCAACCAACCTGGATTCAACTTCATCCAATTTGTTTTCAAGCCCCATCACTATTTGCTGTTTCCCACTTTCCCTCCTCCCCTGCTGAGAAATTTATTCTAATGCACTATATGCAAGGATCAGTGAGAGTGAGACATTGTAAACTGTGTAATTTTACTACGTCTACCAAGGTCCTAAGAACTTGTTAAACGTCTTAATAGGATTTATCTTACTCAATAAGCAGTGCTTTTCCGATAAATTTGTACACATCAAGACTTGAGTTGAACATCACATCAGTTGTGTTAAAGCATCCAACTCAAAACCAATTGGCAACGAGTGTAGAGGCCGCCCAGGCTCGTACAATAGTTTTGGAGGTTATAATTAACCAATGTGGGACAAGTTCTAACAAGTTGATTGATAACGAGGGATCCCTTTATTAGCATCAAAGAGAGCTATTCAAGTACTAGGCATTTAGCTGCCTGCCTGCTTGCTGGACACTTGAAGAAAATCTCTTTTTGGGGCTCTGGACATCTTCGATTCTGAGAGCACTGGATCAACAGCAGGGTTTTGAAACTCTGTATTGTAGCTATTGGCCCCATCCTTCGTCATTTGTTCTAGTTCCCCGCTTCCCAATGTGAGGATCAACACATGTTGGTTAAATCAGATTGAGTTCGGTTTAGTCTTTGTCAGTGGGTGTCTCTCAAGTAAATGAATTACGCTCTGCTTAGCTTCTGAACATGTTAAAGAAACTGCTTTTTGATGTACAAAAGCAGTTGAGGGACCTTTGATTATACAAACTAGGATTATAAACCTAATAACACTAATGGGTTTTTCTTTTCGCTGAATTTTCTGCTACTGGGTTATATTGGGTAGTTACGTAATGGTGATTTAGTTGCTTTCGAGGGCTTGCAGCCCTGCAAAAGTTGTGGAAGAGAAGATTTACTTCATGGAAGAGATAATAGAACAGCTGTTTGAAGAATATTATCTTCCATTGAAAGATGTTGAAGATAGTACCTTAGTTTTTCTTTCTTGAAGATTGACTTTAAAACACCATTTGTTTTCACGAACGACTATATTTGATTCTAGTGTGCAGTCAATCGAATCTGTAATATTATTACCAATTAGAGTTGAAGGAAAGAAACTCATCTGTGTTCATGGCAGAGCTTCATACAGTTATGATCATTAGATTATGGGAGTTTGATGACTTGTAATTAGATGCATGCCAAGGAACCTGAGAAAAGAGGCTTTCGCCTCTAGGCTTCGCTAATTATTGGTGTCTTCCCAAGAGATCTTGTTCTATTAGGAGTGTTTCCATAGTTATGAGTTATGACCTTATACATTAGCTGAATCAAGTAGTGTCATTATATACCTTAGCTGAATCTAGTAATGTCATTATATCTCCATGGTATGCCTTAAGAAGCTAAGACACAAGTGAGTTCCTTTCCTTCTTGTCATTATTTCACCATGTTATGCTTTATTTCCCCAAGTGTTCATAACAAAAGTTCTTTTATAGATCCAATGTTTCCCGGACAAACAGTACAATGCTTGCTTGCTTGCAAGCAATGGCATTTGAATCAATATAAATGTTCGAAGAAGTTGTCTAATCTGTAGGGCACTAAGAGAAGTATTGTTGAACAGAATGTACTCTGATGGCTGGGAGTTGAACTAATCCTATACTTTCCCTTTGCACACTGGTTTAAGAAAAGACAATATGGTACAGTAGATATTCTTATATGAGGAATTTTTCTGGGGAAGGATTATAGAAGGGTATTGATCGTATAAAACTCCTGACTTCTGTGTATTATGATAACGTTGTTCCAAGGGTAAGGGCTGAATCTGTATGTGCATGGTGTTAGTATTAAGTCTTGTCAGCATATTTTGCTGGCAATGCATCTCAGTTTAAAATATTTAATTGACTCGTGACCTTTGGCTAATTGGCTCCAAGGTTCCTATAATAATTTTCATTTTATGCTTTGAACTTTTGGTGGTTCTATTTATGTGATTTAAAAGTGAAATGCAATTGTGAAACCTGCCAATGAGAGTACACTTAAATGATTTAGGTTCTTCTTTGACAGACTCAAGTCACTCGTGGAATACTTCAAGATGGCTTTAGATTGCTTCTTCGCTGTGTGGTTTGTGGTTGGCAACGTTTGGATTTTTGGAGGCCACTCTTCTTCCTCTGAGGCTCCCAACTTGTACAGGTGTAGTTGAGTTGTGCATCTGTTTCTCACATTCTCTTTTTGAGGGTTTCATTCGGGTTATGCTAATAAAAGCCCACTGGGCTGGCAATAAAGTTAAGACAGCCAAAAAAATGAGATTCCCGATGCACAGTTTTCGCATCGCAATGCACTTTTACATATACACTTCTCAAATATACCAACACACTTTTCCAAAGCATTTTGACTATCCCAGGGGCTTTTTTATAAACATTTCCTTCCTTTATATTTGCACTCAACTGATATATGGTTTCTTTTTTGGGCAGATTATGTATAGTGTTTCTCATCTTTAGCTGTATCGGATATGCAATGCCATTTATTCTATGTGCCACAATCTGTTGCTGCCTTCCCTGTATAATTTCTATCCTGGGCTTCAGAGAGGATTTGACTCAAAATAGAGGTGCCACGCCCGAATCGATAAATTCTCTGCCAACATACAAGTTTAAAATAAAGAAATCAAAAAATAGCAATGGTAGAGAAGTAAATTCAGGTGCTGGTGAAGGTGGGGTTGTGGCTGCAGGAACAGAGAAGGAACGCACGATATCAGGAGAAGATGCGGTAAGTTTATTTCTGACCCACCTTAAGCTTCCCTGCTTGTTAGTCTTTTTACTATTGTATCACTCGGCTTACCAAAAGGACCACTGCCCTGTGTTTATCCAAAAGAGTGTCTTCATCAATCACTTATTTGTGAATTTTGAACTTTTCCCTTCGTTCGTGACAAGGCATGTGCTACTTATTGCAAATCATGTAGGAGGTTTTATGAGAGGAATATCTAAATGTTACAATTTTCTAATCATTTGTTAATTTTTTACCCTGCTTATACGTAAAGGCACGGCTTCTCATGGGTGTTTGACGAGTGTAATTTATTTAAACACTGAAGGGTACACGAGGTGTACAAAGACAAAAACCTCTATATACTGCTTCCTCCAAATATCTGTGGATGTCAAAAAAAAAAAAAAAAACTACGAAAGATTCTAATGCAAAAGGGTCATTTGTAAGCCAAAAGAAAAGGGAACAACGGCCTACTCCTTGCTTATTAAGCTTTTGAACACTACCAATTTTACCATCGATGGGTTGATTAGGTTTTTCAAATCACACGACTAAATTCGTGGAGTCAGAAGTGTTAAAAGAGACTGTAATATCTCTTTCTGCTGAATATTCTCAAGTCTAGTGAATATTTGATACCCTGGCTTGTTTGAATTGGTAATCCCCACTATTAATCTGGTGGAATTTCTTATTGTATGGGATTTTTGTCCCCCTTGAATAGTTCGACCAATCTAACAGGGCCTAAGTGGTTAGGTTTCCACATGTGATTTGATATGTTACTATTTTTACAGGTTTGCTGCATTTGTTTGGCGAAGTATGCAAACAATGACGAGCTTAGGGAGTTGCCATGTTCCCATTTCTTCCACAAGGAGTGCGTGGACAAATGGCTGAAGATCAATGCGCTTTGTCCCCTCTGTAAGGGAGAGGTAGGCGAGAGCATTTTGAGTTCACTTTCCGCAACTGCTAGCCTGCAACGGGAGGAAACACAGTGATGATTCTCTATACAAACACGTGACTCGAGTTTTGGATTTATATTTCCTACGGTCACCCAAAAGAGCACCCTTTCTGTCCTTTTTCAGTTCTTCTAGGTTGAAAGTGTTGCAGAGTATAAATACAAAGACAAAGATGCTGTTATCAGCCTCTGTAATAGCGAAGATTTTCTGATGTTGAAAGTCCAATGTGCAGGTCTTGTTAAGTTGGCAAGGATAAAGTGACTTATCACATATTAATAACGTTGTAAGGATATACAGATGTAGAATTTGTTTGAGCATACTGCTGCAAGAGCCTCTTTAGAACATGAAATATATACCACTGTTTTTCATTAGATATTAGTAGAAGACTGTTTAGTGAGGAGCAATGTGTACTTGCAGTAGTGTGATTGAACCATGTACTCTCTCTCTCTCTCTCTTGGATGAGAGAGTGCTTACTACGTCTTGAGTGAGCGACTCAATGTTGAATCGGCAGATTGTACAATGACAGGAGAAGCAACTGCGATTACTCAATAGACGATGCAGTCAACAAATGTAGCTATTTATGAGGATGTTTTCATTCTCTGGCTGCAAGCTTTTTCGGTGTTTTTTTAGGTTGATGTTTTTATTCATTGCTGTGTCTGGTTTTTTGGCTTGTTATTTGATGCATAAACTCTGTTGTATGTTTCCTATCATTAATATGATGTTTTCTTTACAAGCCCCTAACCTAGCCCATGTCCGGACCTTGAAGCTTATCTTCTAAGTAGACCCTGCGTTCGATACCATGTTGCCTATTCGGAATCGTTTTCAATTTCTCCATTTTTGTTTCCAAAATTTTTTTCATAATTTCACTTCACATTTCTAAAAAATTGTCCAAAAAGATTCTTCCCCCCATCTCTCATCTCTTCAATCATTAATCACATTCCTCTCTATTCATACCTCTCTCCAATTATTATTCTCATTTCTCTCTCTATCTCTCTCCAATTATTACACTTTTATCTAATTATTACTTTTTTCAAAAACCCATCCAAACACTATCTCAAAAGTATTTCTCAAAATATTCTTTTCAAAACTCTCAACCAAACAAAATGGCTTTTAGAAAATATTGTTGAACTTAATTAGAAAATGAGTACGTCTCGTTTAATTGTCACCCATTGGTTGTTATGATAACAGGAGGGCTAATGTTATGTATTCTTTTGGCTTTTACTTAAGTCAGATGCCGAAGGAGTTGATGAAGGGGATTAGGGTGTTGTAAGAGTGTAAAATTGTAGGGTACGTAAATCAAGATTAAACTGACCAGGGACGAGAAGAATGGATGATTAACTTGAGAGACTAAGGGGAGAATCTATGGAGTTGTGAAGAATAAGGCAAAACAGTATGGAATAACCCTTGGCAGGAATTTGTCACCAACTAGAGCAAGAATCAAGTGCGACTTCTCTCTAGAAAGAGTGCTTCTCTCTTTGGAATCACTCTTTGAATCCGTTTAATCGTCCTCTCCAAATGAGGGGAGAATGCGTTATTTATAGGCCACTCGACTTCTCCTTTGGGCCGAGTGGACTAATTGATTCATTCATCATTTTCTCTCATCCGAGACTTGAATGGCATAGGTCATGTCATTGTCAGGTCGCCTCATGATCGAGGCACACCTGCCTGTCACTCAGAAATTTGGCTAAGCATGGAATTTTTTTTTCCGAAAAGGTTCGATTTGTGTGATAAAAAGTCCCGGTAATTGTTCTTTGGATTTTTCTAAGTCCAATGGTATAATATCTTTTCAAGCAGAGGAAGGTTGTCTTTCGCCCATTTTCTTTGGAGAAAAATGTGTCATTTTTCGCCTTTGTACTAAAAGTGGGGGATGAGATTTTGATAGGATTGGAATTTTAATTTTTTTGGTAATGTCATTGTTCCCGAGATTGGCTCCCCGGTTGAGCCTCCTAAGGTTGAGATTCTGGGGTTGAGCCTCCCGGAGTTGATAACCCGGGATTGGGTCCTTTTCATGTTGTAGTCCATAATTTTGTTCAACCTTCAAATTTTTATTCACCTTTCCATGTGTCTCATCAATTTGAAAGGCCACGTATCTGGGATTAACTTTACCCTTCTACAGGTGTTTGTGTGGTCTGGTGTGTCCAGATCTGTGGGTTCCGGCTATCTTCAGGATGGGCTTTTTTCGGGGTTGCTGATTAGGGGGTTGTTTTAGGGCTTATATTGGGTGTTTTCGGTCTGATTGGTAGTTTAAGGGGTTTGGGTGCACCGGCTTTTTAGGACAGTGGATCATGGTTTGGGGTTCTAGTCTAGGATGTGTGATTTGGGTGGATTGAGGTATATTTAGGGCGGCGGTGATGGGTCAAGGTGCACGACGGCGATGGATCTGCGTGGTAGTGATAGTGGTGTGGGAGGTTTTGCCAGATACATAGGTAGGTGTGGAGGTGAAGCTGTTTAGGGTCCTTGTGTCCGGTTTGGTCGTCGTTGACTGTTTTGGTGAAGTGGGCGACGGATGGGATCTTGGTGGTAAGATTTCTTGGCCGTTTGTGGGGTTCGAAGTGGCAGATCTTGGCGGTTGCTTTTGGGGTCTGACCATGTGAGGGATTCACGACGGCACGGATGCCAACTATTTTCTTCTTCATCTCCGGCTAGTGGGCAGCGGTTACTGGATGCTATTTTTGCTTGTTTAGGGTTTTTGGGTTTGTGTTTGACCTTTTTTGAGCTTTGGCATTTAGGTGTTTGGGCTTGGCCTATTGGGTGTTTATTGGGCTTTGTCCCAACAGCTGTTTTATTTTATCCAACCAAACCTTTGGTTGGATCCCTCTGTCCTCTCCCTTAGTTTGATATATCTTTTGTCAAGTTTTCTAAACAAACTTTTTGCCAATAAAAAAAAAACAGAGAGAGAGAGAGAGAGAGTGGTGTCATTTGAACCAAGTGAAAATAAGGTTATCATACATATCTAGTTTTGAGATTTAAAAAGTGTTTGATATCTTACAAATGATCATCTATAAATTTATCTAGATAAGTCCTGCTCCCTCCATTCTTTTGAGATGTTCTAAATTGTTAGTCCTCTTTGAAAAGTAAAAAAAAAAGAAGTATTCATTCTTCCAAAATAGTCCTTTTACAAATAACAATTATTTCATTTAGAAGTTGAATTATGAGGGCATTGTTGAAAATAAATGTACCTTTTTAATTGTGAATCCATTTATTGCATGTTTTCTTAAAAGATTGAAATTCATGTAAAGGACAAACAGTTTGGAACAAAGGGAGTATATTTTTTAAATAATGGAAGATCTGACCTAAAAACCAATAATTTATGAACAAAATCTTGTAAAAGAAATTCAAAGTGAATCCATTAGCAAAATCTATCTAAAAGGGACTTTTTTAAATGAGACCTTAATTTAGTGGACATTTTTAAAAATGTAGTCTCTTTCTTCATACTATCTTAATATTAGTCCTTTTCTTCATTATTTTGAAGCCCTCGAGTATAGTTAATTTTTTTTGTCCATTTCTTTACTATTTTTAACCCTCCTAGAATAAAAGCATCTGAAATAACAAAAAAACAAATGAGGAAATTAAAATAAAAGCGTGTTTAAAGAGAGAAAATCCATCAAAAATATTTTGCCCATAAAATGTTCTTTTTCTTATGGCTCCTGCCCCTCTCTGGTCCTAAAAGGGGACTACACCGTGCTGTCAGGCTTATTGCAACTTTAACTCAACAATATTCGGTTAGTCAATAAAAAAACCCCCCCTCTCTCTCTCTAAAAATATTCCCTCTCCCTTCTCTCTAACTTCTATCAACTATGGTTATACTTTGGGGGGTGGGGCTGCCGGCCGCCTCCTCCACTCCCCTCCCCCTTTCATCTGGCTACCCATCCTTCACCCCATGCCTATTTTCCCCTTCCAGACACACTCTCCACCTTCCTCCTTTGTTCGTCTCCCCCCTTTTCTCATCCACCCTCCCACCGCCGCTCTCCTCCTCTACCGCCCCGGATGGGTTTGATTTGAGATTTCGTGGTGAAGTATGGATGGTTCAAATGTTCCTCCGGCGAATAAGTCTACCGGATCTGAGGCGGCTTTTCTGGTGATATGTGTGGTGACCGGAGTTTTTTTTTTCGGGACAGAGGATCTGAGCTCCATGGATGCTGCTTGAGAATTTTCTCATCATTTACCAATTGACTCTGTAGTTCTATGGACACAAGTGTTCCACATTCTGCCAGAGAAATTTTTCAACAATATCCACTTGGATGAATGTTTGCACTCTACTGTTATCAGTAATAAATGCAAACACATACTATGTTGCGGATGATGCTTATGAATGCTACAAATGAGATGATGATGAGAATGTCGTCACTATTTTCAATTGAGAATTTACAATTTGCTCGGCTATGAAAATGACCAATGAATCCTAAAAATGAAATGATGATGATAATGGGGTTGTTCTCACGCTTCTTTTAGTTGAGAATGTTCTCAGAGCTCTTAGTTCTGAGAATGACCAATGAACCCTAAGAATGAATATGTTCTCAAAGTTATTCATCTTAATATGAAATGTAATGGCCCAAATTTTCGGTCCATTTTATTATTATTATTATTATTTTCGAAGTAAGTTAATTTTTGTTAGAAAATAAATATTACGATTTATTTTGTTTCTTAAGTATGATTATTTATTCCTCGATATGTTTTGATGATTTATTTAAACCACGTTTAGGATCCTAATTATCTATGTTCCTACCTTTCAACCCTAACTTCATTTCACTCTAATATATGTATTATACTTATATATATATATACACATGCATACATATAGATATACACACACACGTTTTACATATGCATACTTATACACATAAATGTATATGACCACGAACCAAAAAAAAAAATAATAAATAAATGTATATGACCATACACATCCTCTCTCCATTCCCACACTCCACCTATTACCTCCACCCACCAAAACCAACACCACACACCACCCTAAGGTCTGATTTTTCAGACCTTTCCCTCACCTCTCCTCTGCCATTTACCTCTCCCATCACCTTCCTATCAACCCCTCACTTCCCCATGTGGTTTACACCACCATTACACTCCACCCTACCTTTCCCTACACTCCACCACCATCACCTTTTCCCTCTATTAACCTATCACCCATTTCCCTCCTTATTACTTTTCGGCAGAGAGAGAGAGGTTCTGGAAAAGAAGAAGTAAGAAGGAGAAGGAGAGAAAAAGAGGAGAGAGATCACCACCACCTTTTCCATTTCTCGTCCATATCACGTACCCAAATCGCCATTTTTGTCCTAGTTAGATAGGTTTTCGGGTTTAGATTCCTCCACGAAGATTGTAGAGCATTTCGAGAGCTTCGTTTTAGATACAAGAATCACGTGAAACGGTTGAAATTTGAACCCGATAGCACAGCTCAAAGTTTCTGTTTGAAATTAGATTTTTCATCGTCAACCAAAACTCTACCGGACTCCACCACCGAGCTTTTTATCCTGGTCAAAGGTAGAAACCTCTTACTCCATTATCCCTGAGTATATCTACTTATTTAGTAGGCCTAGTATGGATATTAGAGCTTGCACTGAGCTCGAACGAAACGAAACCTCGTGGCCGGACCTCATGGCCATAACCTGGGTTTGTGAACAAATCCCATTTTTATGCTTTGGTGAATCTATACTGCATAAGCTTTTATTCCAAGTAATGGGTTTCTTTTTTATGATTGGATGGGTTCCTTTTTGATGATTGGATGATGTTTAAGATTAATTAAATTTTACTTGTATCCGTAGATAAAATAAAATAAATAAATAAAAAAATCATTAATCTAGTATAATTAAGACCATATGTATTGACCCTCATTGTTTATTTAATTACTTTTAAACCCATGTTTTCCTTAAATTATCTATTACTTATGAATTATGAATTGTGGATTTATGGGTGAACATCCGAAGAGTCATATGGATATTATGGATTATTTTGTGAACATGTGCACCCTCGAATATCGTTATCACTTTGCTTTGCTTGTTGTGTTCATTTCCATAAAACTATTGAATTGTTAGATTGGACAAATAGGTTCCCAGGTTGGTACTTACGTAGTAGATCAAATAGACGTTTCTAAGTTAAAGGAAACCGGAAAGTAAGGAGAATGTGTGGTCAGCGGAGTCAAAGCCTGGTCAGTCGAAAGGTCCCAATTATCGGGTCAGCGGAACCAGAGCCTCGCCAGCCGGAAAGTCCACCAGGAATTGTGTATTGAGTGTGGTCAGCGGAGCCAAAGCCTGGTGGGCCGAAAAGTCCCAATTATTGGGTCAGCGGAACCAGAGCCTCGCCAGCCGAAAGGTGGTCCACCAGGAATTATGTCGTGGTCAGCGGAGTCAAAGTCTGGTCAACCGAAAGGTCCCAATTATCGGGTCAACGGAATCAGAGCCTCGCCAGCCGAAAAATCCACTAGGAATTGTGTTTATCAGTTTTGAATTGAAGGGACGTTCCTAAGGTTTAGAATCTATGAGAACACTTAAGTTGAAAAGAAGATAAGGAAACCAGACGCTTGTTACTTATTTATGCACTCCTTGATATGAACTGTTGATTAGTTGTAATGTAAGGGTTAGTGGGTAGGAGTTAGCTACTGAGTGTCAAAACTCATGGTGTTATGTGCCCTGGCGTTTCATGCCAGGTACCAAAGAAGGAAGAGGAGGACATTGCAACGAGTATCAAGACCCTGCAGCCAATCAGGGAACTTATGGGGAGTGGGACCTCAACCTAGAACTGTAGAAGGCTCTGTAAGAGCCTTACTTTTGTGTTGGACAAATGTAATTTAACTTTCCGACAAGTACTGTTTCTTATTGTATCATACTAAAGTACTTTTCTTTTTTGGGTCTAAACCACCGGTATCCGGAAGGCCACTAGACCCCGACTAAATCCAGTTCGAGCCGGGTCGGCCCACGAAGGGGTAAAGCTCTCCCAGCACAAGTTTCCTCCATTCACAAGACTCGAAAAACCTTTTTATTCTGCTGTTTATTAAGAAAAACCTTTCATTAAATGAATCTTTTTAGATCTCTTGTTTTAATTAACGTGTCCGAAAATCGGGGCGTTACATGAAATACTAGTTCAGTGTATAGATTTTCTTACGTTTCTTCATTGTCCACAAATCTCCTATAGTGTATCAGCTACGAAATCTATTCCAACTATCCTACGAATCTGCTTTAGTGTATCTGTAAATATCCACGAATACAAGTAAATTAGTTTTCATTATCCCAAAAAACCTTGAAAAATCGAAAGCTAGGGAAATCAATTTGAATCGCATACTCCTGAACACGATCATAATCAAAATCGAAGTCGGTGAAACTAGGGTTTCGAAAGAGAAGGGAAAGAGAGATTGAGGTTTCGGAGCCATCAAATGATAAAGGTTTGAGCGATTCAGGTTTCAAAATCAGCGGAATAGGATTTTTGTATGGTTGCGCATCTAATGGAGCAGGACAAGTAGAGAAAAAACGATATTATGGTTTTCTGATGTGAAGGGTATTCTAGGAATGAAATTTACTCGTTGTCCTTAGGTGTGTTTTTTCACTCTCGGGCTGGAGCTTGACGTAATCAGAGCCAAGTCTTGGACCGGCTCGTGAAATTCCCTTATTCCATTGAGCTTTGTTTATTGGCTCAAAACTGAATAAACAGAGCAAGTTGGACCAAAATCGAAAAAACCAAAATGGACCTAAACCAATCAGTTTGGTCCGATTTTGCTTGTAGTAATGATTTTGCTTGTAGTAATGAAACCGAATAAATCACTTAACAAACCCGATAAGTTAAAAATTGAACAAAACCGAACTGATTTCACACCTAGTTCCCAGAAACGTGATAAGAGCTAGTTTTAGAGGTGCAAACGAGTCGAACCGAACTTTGAAGTTGTTCAAGCTCGTCTCAATTGTAAATGAGCCAAGCCATATTAAATGTGATGAGCTTTTAAGTGTTAAAGTTGTAAACGGGCTACCAGGTTAATTTACTTAACAAGTCTCTTTAAACAAGTTGAGTTTTGATCTTGAGCTTTACTTGTGTATTAAACGATCATAAAACTTCAGCTCTGCTCGATTACTACTCACTCCGTCCCTTTTAAGTGTCCACTATAGAAATGTGTGCATTTTAAAACTCCCCAAAATATAGTATCTCTCTACATAATTTTGTAATTTTTTAAAGTCAAATGAACATTTTAATTTGATGCAAAAAAAAAATTAAAAAAATTCTGCGGGAAAATGTCTTTTTTTTACGTCCAAGAAAATACATATTTTTCAAAACAGGCATTGAAAAAGAAACGAATAAAGTAAACGAGTCGAGTCTTAACGAGCAGCTCAGCTCGAACAGCTCGGTTAGTTTGAAGCTCAACTAATTCCGTTGTTACATCTCGAGAGAGAGAGAGACGGTGACGAGACTGCTGAAAGCATATGTGTCATGTTCCTTTGCCTAGCTGAACAAAGTGGACACAAGGTTCGGACAATACCACGTGTCCAAGGCCCCAAGCTAAAGTGTGTTTCGTCAATCCAATCCTTTCGACCGGCTCTTTCTAGGGTTTATACTGTATTATTTATATTGTAAACCTACCCTCTCTCCGCCGTAGCCGTGCTCAGCTGTCTCTCTCTCCTCTCCCTCTCTCCTCTCCCTCTCTATCCTCTCTGTACCGCGATCAATTCTCTACTTTTCAGATCAGGTAACCGACACCGTGATATAACTGATTTCCTCTATTGCTAATGAGTTCGTGAACTGATGTATACACATGTTTTTTTTTTTTTGTTTGTGTGTATCGATTTTTTTCGTTATCTGTACGTCTGTGCTTATGCATGTTGGATTATGTGCAAATAGCTGATAAATCGAGAAATTGGGGGTTTTTGTTGAAGCGTTGCGGTTGAATTGATTGTGTGGATTTATCTGTTATGATTATCTTGTATATGGACGGAGTCTTTCAAAAATTGGGGTTTTCGTTGGAGGTAGAATTGATTGCATAGATCTTATCGGTCATGATTATCCTGTATATCGATCAAGCTTTTAAAAATTATGGCCTTTATGGGTTTCCTTGAAGCGGTGCGGTGGATTTGATGGCGTGGATTTATTTTATATGATTATCCTGTATATCAATCGAGTTTTTTTTTGGTTGGGAAATTAGGGTTTTTGGTTGAAGCGGTTTGGTACAATTGATGGCGTAGGTTTCCGTTTTTGTTATTTTTCTGTTATCAATCAATTGAGCGATTTAAAAGTACGTTTTTTGGGGGTGTTCTGTTGTTGATTTGGTCAGAAATTGAAGTCTCAGATAATCACATGCATGTTTGAACTAATTAGTAGTAATTAGTGATAGAATTAAGGAGAGTACTGGTGGCCGGTCCGCCAGTGGGATTGAAGGTTTTTTCCCCCAAAAAATAATTCTTTGGTTTTTGACATGCACTATCTGATGCGGGCGTGCTTGACGTATGGTTCTACACTTTTTTTTAATCGGTATATTTATATGTTAATTATCGCCTAACTGGATTGTGGTTAGTTTGATATTTTTCCTGTCTATCAATGCATAATCATATAGTATGTGGAATATGAAGCACACAGAAATTGAGCCCATATTGCATTCCTCCAGGGATTTCCATGAAAAAAATTTCTGGCTGATTCTCGAGGGTAGTGGGGATGATGCACCGCCTTAAAGGACTGCACCGTGTGCGTGCATCTGAACTGGTTTTATTTAAATCCAGACTATTAAAAACACTTTTGGACGGCTAGGATGTGGTGCTACGCGAGTACACAGTGCAGCCCTTTAAAGGTGCTACAGGTCCCCGGCTCCGTTCTCGAGTTAATTATTTGTTTAATTGTTAAGTTGGCAGAGGCATCTTTTCGTGTATGTGATTCTGTTGCCTCACAGTATACATTCAGGAATTTTTTTTTGTTGATTTCTTATCCTCACTGTCCAATTGATTGTAATGGATGATGGTGGAGGGCTGTGTAGCAATTTATTTACCGCATGGACACCTTCACATTTTCTTATTCCTACCTTCTTGAGTGGACCTATGACATATAAGAGATTTTGCACATGTTATCATTAGTATGCAAAGGGGCGTCGTCGTTTGGCTCAATAATTTCGGAGGGTGCAAAGTTGAGCCTTTTTACCTGTGAATTGAGTTCTGTAACTTCCAAAGGCGGAACAGATCAGAACTAAAAAGATAGGAAGTTTCCAGTGAATTTTCTTTTGCAAAGGCTTTCTGGTGTCCCACCTGAACCTGAAGAGTTCAAACCTCTACATAATTGTTTGGATTTTTCGTCTCAACTAGCATTTGTTGGTTTTTATTGTTATTCAAGCTTAATGGGAAAGTTAGCTTGATTAGTCCAGTCTTTCAACTATCATTTGAAACACGTGGTTTCATTTGTTGTCGGAATCCTGGAATTACAAAGATTATGAATCCACATGCCAACTAATTCGTAATCTTGAATAACAGTGTTAAGGAATGCTGTATTGTTAACAGTTTGCGCTTTCACCCCTCTCTACTAGCGTATTGCATTTGTTTGGGAGTCAAATCAACAATTTAAGAGACAGAACGAGTACAGCTTGATGAATTATTGATGGTTTTATCTTTTGAGAGGGAACATTTTGTTAGGAGCACATAAGTGCTTGAACAAGAATAATACTACTTGGAATGGAACCTTATAAACCATATAATCTTCATTCCGTTTCCACCAGAAGTATTATCATCACTGAGATTTTGGCCAAAAGTTGAAGTTATACTCCTGCCGTCCCATATTGCTTGTCCTGTATGGGGAATTCAACTTTTTAATAGGACACACAATTATCGTGCGTCTCCGTAGAAAGTTGGATTAGATTTCCATTGTTACCCCTTATTCTGTTCCTTAAAAACTACTTTTAATCATTTATGGGGGGTAGTTTGTGGAAATTTACACAGTTTTTAGTTTGACTTTTCAAACAGGACAAGAATTTTGGGACATCCCAAAATAAAATATAGGATTAGCAATATGGGATGGAGGGAGCATTGCATTTTGGAATCAAGGAGCGCATTGTTTTTGGATATCTGGACTTTGAAAGGAGGCTCCTGAATTACTTGAACCTTTTTTTTTTTGTGTTCTTAATTCAGCGAGGAACCAATGCCGAAGCCATATCATGGTAAAAGAATCCAGTTTATCTTGAAGGTGTCCAGTTGCCGACCATGGTTGTGGTTCATTACTGGTGCACAGTGACGGCGATTTAGTTGCACCTGATCATGTTCGGCGGGTGTTTAGAAAACTGGGTGCTGCTTGCAGGATGATGTGTATAACAAAAAGATGAATAAGGATCTGGAGTAGTGCACTCTCTGTACAACTTGGCTACATATGAATCTCTATCGGCCATAGTTTTCAAGAGTGTTCATTGTGTCTTCTGTCTGTAGATTTAACGGCGAGGTATTAGGTTGTGTGATGCTCCTTTTCATTCAGCCGTGTTTGCTGAAAAAATTTACACTACTAAGTTTAAAGAGAATTGCTGGAAAAAATTACACTTCTAAGTTTAAAGAGAATTACACTTCTAAGTTTAAATTACACTTCTACTGCTTCTCTAGAAAACTCCCCTAAATTGCAAATTATTGGAATGTTTGACATCATTTGCCTGATTCAAATATGATGAACTTCTTAAAAATGGCACACAATTTGAATACCTAATCACGAGAATACTGGCAGGTGTGGAATACGTAGAATCGTAGATGGTGAACAGTGGCACACATGCAACATGCCCAGAAAATCCTCCCAAAACGTGGGTGATTTGCAAAGGATTTGGGATTTGTTCGTTATGTTAAATAAATAATCAACTGGGTCCAAACTGCTGGAAGTTTTGACTATTTTTAGTGAGAGAAAACGTTACAAATATGTAATATTGGTAAATGTCGAACTAGTCATTTAACCTAGTGCACCAAAAGTTGGCAAACTGGAAAAAGTTTATGAAAGTTGAACTCGTCATTTAACACGGTGGGTTTTGTGGCATTGAGACCTTGTGGGGAAAAAGGAGACAAGAACGTGTAGTACTAAATTGGCGTTTATGAAAATTCCAAAGGAAGAAGTAACAGTTGACATTAGCTGCCTTGTTTAAGTATCATATTCCCTCTCATACCCTTCCCAGGGTCTCACATACGCTTTTCCAGAAAGACGTAACAACTCCTGTGGTTGATTTTGATAAGATTTTCTTTGTGCATAAAGTTTCTGACATACTGGGTTTATGTCACCTAAGTTGGTGTTATGTGTCCAAGTCGGTTATCTAGCTTTTTTGCCTCAAGTTTTAGTGTGCAAAATTCTGTTGATGTGCAAAGTCTAAATCTTGCTCTTCAGCATATATTCAATAATTCATCTGTGTTCTTGGTTTCCAATATATTTGTATTTGCCATGTTTCCTTCTCATCCACTGTAGTCTCAGCAAAGAGGATGCTTATATACATTGATTTCTGTATCTATCTTTCAGTGATCACCTTGATTCACGACATAATTTGTGGTCTCTGCTAATTAACAACTTACAAAAATTGCAGGGCCGTGTTGCGCTTGTGTTTGCAATAGTTGTGGAGTAGCATGTCTAATAATCTTGTGTCGCAGCCGTTATCGGTACCATACAGCCAGATGGATCATACTTCAAATAAGATAGAGTTACCAATCTCAAACATGCAAATGGGAATGATGGAACCCATGTCTAATAGTTATGTTCTACACAACCAACAAGTATTAAACAGGGAAATTGGGCAGACTGAAGGATTGCAGCAGTATTTAATGCCAAATCAGCAAGTTGGTCATATGGAAGGTACGTGGAACGACCTCGGTTCGCAAAAGGTATTATTAGCAAGTAAGCGGAGGACAATGGGAGAAACCATGGAACAACAGTTAACAATGCCAAACAAGAATGTGACGCATATGGAACCATATACAAACATCCCGGGGTTTCATCAACCAGCATCACCAAATAAAAGAACCGTATCCAGTTCTGCTACCCCAGGTTCACAAAATATTCCTGTACCAAATAAGAAAATGGCGCGGAATGAATCCATTTCAGGCAAATCTGGCACTAAGCAATCGCAGACTCCGAAGAATCGAACTACCCAAGTGGAACCATCTCCAAAGGCTCAGTCTGAGTCATCTGAATCTGTAAGGTCGAAGATGAGAGATTCATTGGCTTCTGCATTGGCATTGGTCAGTCGGGGTCAAGATAAGCCTCCTAATGAAGAAAATAATTCTGACACTGTATCTGAAAACCCTACAGCCAGTTCACTATCAAAAGAACCTGATTCTTTGGATAAAATCAACGATGTCCAAATGACATCTCGGGGAATTTTTGCAACTGAAAGCTTGCCCAATGAAGATGTATCATTTGCTGACAGTTTCTTTGTAAAGGACGAACTTTTGCAGGGGAATGGTCTCACTTGGGCATGGGATCTAGATGTAGATATGGGAGAAACAAAGGAGGAAGAACATATTTCGAAGAAACCCAAGTTGGTAAATCAGGATGTGGAGCAAGAAGTTCGGTCTCCTCAAAATTTGGCTTTTAAAATAGAAGCGGAACTCTTCAAATTATTCGGAGGTGTCAATAAGAAGTATAGAGAGAAGGGGAGGTCTCTTTTGTTTAATTTAAAAGACCGAAACAATCCAGAACTAGGAGAAAGAGTTATGTCTGGCGATATTCCCCCTGAACGTTTGTGTTCAATGTCAAAAGAGGAACTTGCTTCGAAGGAGCTTTCTCAGTGGCGAATAGCAAAAGCAGAAGAGCTCGCTCAAATGGTAGTTTTGCCTGATTCAGATGTTGATATGAGACGTCTGGTGAAGAAAACCCATAAGGGTGAGTTTCAAGTGGAATTTGAACAAGATGATGGTGTTTCAGCTGAAGTTTCTCTTGGAACAAGTTCACTTACTAAAGTTGAAACGGAAGACAAGGGAACAGATGAGCTCAACGATAAAGAGACTGCTGTAGGTGAGAAGGGTAGTTCTGAAAACCAGGATATTCCATATAGCCTTAGCATTCCAAGTGATGGGACTGATCTAATGCAAGGTCTGATGGTGGATGAATTCAAAGATCCTGAATTCCTTCCTCCTATTGTCTCGCTTGATGAGTTTATGGAATCTCTTGATGCGGAACCTCCATTTGAGGATCTAGCCGTGGATGGTGGAAAGTCAATATCGCCTTCGGATAAGGACAGCTCAGATGCTGACTATGAAGGAGATGGTGGAAAGATGGTACCAACCTCAGAGAAGGAAAGCTTGGAGGGTGGCTACCAAGAAATACGTTCTGACATATCTACTGAAGAACCTGCGGATACGACCCCAGAAAAGTCTGATAAAGTAGAACTAAAACATACAGATTCAGATGTGAAGATAAAATCCAAGGAGACTCCTGCAGAAATAAAGCCTTCTCCTCCCGGTGCTTTATCCAAGGGTGATCGTGTCTGGGAAGGTGTACTTCAGCTGAATGTGTCAGCCTTGGTGACAGTCACTGGCTTCTTTAAAAGGTACGAATTTTTGGTACGGGCTTACAGCTATTCGGCTATTTTTATTGCATATTGCTTCTTGCTTCAGTTCTCGTTTAAGTAATTAAGAGATATTTGCCCTCCATCTCTAGTTTTCTTTTTTTTTGTTCATTCTGGTTGCGGTTTATAAGATTTCTTCAGACCGTCTAGGTTTTAAGATACATATATGTCGTAGATGTATGAGATTATGTATCAGAATGCACGCTCAATTTTATCTTTTGGTAATCTTGTTCTTGTGAATTTGTTTTCCGTTTAACAGTGCATCAACTGTAGGTGTGCGGTCTCTTTCTTTGGACATTTGGGGAGGATCTGATTGCTATTGCTATCTTACTTCCTTTATAGGACCATGCATTTCTGCTCAGATTTTTTAACTATTCTGTTATCTGCATTTCAATTTGCATCGCATTATCATATGTGTGTGTATTTTCTTCCGCACTTTCGTTGCTTTCTGGTTCTCTATCTATTTCTTTTTTCTTTTTGGCCTATCTAGCCCTGAGTGCTGATGCACTCGTAAGATGACTTGTAAGAGGGTTTTTACTTTTAGTACATCTTGAAATTGCTGGAATGAAATTGTAGTTGTTCAGATGATGGATGTCATAGATGATGATGTAGGGCCATCAATGTAGAAGTCTTCTCTCATTCTGGTAAAAATATAAATATGTTTGGAACACAGCTCGTGCGTGAATGTTGGTTATGTTTTTATACTAGCCAATAAAATTGAATCTCTCGGTAATTTTGTTGTTGTGGTCGAGACTTTAGCCTTTGGAGAAAAATTAATACAGTTGATTCCAAGCATGGAATGACATGATTGTATTTTTCTTCCAACCAGTTTTATTTCCAGTTGATTTCCCATTGGTGTTCTGTCTTAATCTCAGGGCCTAAGTACCCTTGTAGTCGTGCAACGGAAAGTATGACTAAGTAGAGAGAATCAGTAGCGGTTGTCATGAAATTTTGAAGTTCCTTGAAGGACAGAACCTAGCTCAAACCATCATGTTACGCTTGAGTTGTTGATTTATCACTTGACTTTTTTTTTCTTGTTACAGTGGTGAAAAAATATCTACAAAAGATTGGCCCATCGTTCTTGAGATCAAGGGGAGAGTCAGATTGGATGCGTTCGAGAAGTTTGTTCAAGGGCTTCCCATGTCTCGAAGTCGTGCAGTCATGGTATCTCTACTCCCATTTTCTCCCGTCGTACTTTTTTCTCTGCCGTTGTTTTCTTCTTGTTTAGCAGGTGCCTATCTTACCCGACAGAGGCGTAGTTCTTTCTCACCTAGTATTGTGACATTTGTTTTTGTTCCTGGCGTGAGGCAGAAGATATATGTATGCAGATATTCTCTTAATCGTGGTTGTAGATCTCTCTCTCTCTCTCTCTCTCTCTCTCTCTCTCTCTCTCTCTCTGCGTGCCAGGAGCAATTTCACTTAATTTGGCTACGTATGATTGGAAATTGTTTCCAGCATCTAGGATGAGAAATGATTGGTTGTGTGCTGTGTAGCTGGGTTCGTTCTTGCATTACCGGTTACTCCGGACAAAAATAAAATAGAAAACATGAGCACAACGATGAGAACCGAGTCTGGATCTCTGCTTCCGGTCTATTATTGATTAAGTGGAGGCACTGGTAAAGAGAAACTGATGAAGAAAGTTGTACTATTATGATTTAATGGAAGCTCTAGTAAACGATGGGTAAACATTCTGCAAAACTACACAGGCGAATTAAGGGCGGCAACGGATACTTCAAAAATAAAGGAAGAACCGATTGGCATTATCATCTCGGACCTGGAAAAATAGAACAAAAATAGAACATTGATCTGGGTTTTGCGAGTGCCACGAATACAGATTAATCTCTTTTCCAGAACAGTGCAAAATGTAGCTTTTCCAGAACAGGTCAATTAGATGGTGTTTTGGATCAACTAGTTTTGTGACACTTCTGTACAGTTTGGATGACTTCTGATATTGCAGTTTTGGTAAATAATATTGCAGTTTCAGTGAATAAAAACGACGTTTATTTTTTAATTATTTCAGAAAACCAAAAAGAACGGTGTAGACAATCTGGGTGTCGACAGAAAAACGTTGGCAAAAACCTAAAAAACAAATTAAAGAATGAACAAAGAAAGCATACAGTCAATCCTTTTTTTGTGGGTGGCTAACGTTAGAAAGGAACGGTGTCAGGAAGTTTTTGACTTTTTAGCATGAGAAACGAGGATGACATTACCAGAAATGAATAATAGGCATCCAAAAATAACTTACAGCATGATTTTATTTACCAAAAAAACTTATGATTTTAGCTTTTGTTTATTAACATTGATAATTCACTATATATTATAAAGTTTTTATTGATGTGATTCGTTACTTAAATGCAGATTGTCCATTTTGCTTTGAAGGAGGATTCCTCTGAGAATGATCATTCACGCCTTGGAGAGGTGACTCTCTCTCTCTCTCTCTCCTCTCTCTCTCTCTCTCTCTTTGGGTTTTTTTTTTTTCTTCTATACTCCTCTTTCGGCCCCGCGCTCTGTTTGGTTTGGACTAATGCATTATCAATTTGTCTTTTCTTTTACCTTTTTGGTTCCTTGCACAAGTTTATGATCCAAACACGGACTTATACTTTGTTTGGAACTTGGAAGAAGTACGCGGAAAGGAAAGAAAAAGTTATGAAAATTCAATCAGGTCCATTAACCAAACATAGCCTAGCAAGCGAGATTTATTGTCATAACCCGCATTTTCAAAAAATAAATAAATAAAATTATTAAAACCATTATCATGAGCAAGTACATAAATATACTCCTGAAAGATAAGTGGATATATGAAGGCATGCTGTTGAGATCTATCTAGTTCTAAATTTTAATTGAATTTAACCAAACATAGCCTAAGTTTTTGCGGGTTTCTCGTTTAACCGGGTTTGTCCATTCCATCTGCAGGTGGTTGAGTCGTATGTTTCTGACGAGAGACTGGGATTTGCAGAGGCGGCGAAAGGAGTGGAAATCTATTTCTGCCCGCCGCACCCGAAAATAGTTGAAATTCTCACCAAGAACATATCCAAACACCAGTCTGATAATCTAAATTCCACCGAGAAAAATGGCCTGATTGGTATGGTTGTATGGAGAAGACCTCACTTGAGTTCTTCGGCAATGTCGCCGAACAACTCCACCACCGCACACCACCACCATAATAATCACACCTCAAAAAGGCAACAACAATTCACACCTACCATACCCCAAGAAAAACAAACAGCAGATAGGAATGTGAATTTTCCATCTAGACAAACACCGTTTGCGGCCCCCCCATCTCGTGTTGTCGTCGATGATGGTGGTGGTGATGATGATGATGATATTCCTCCTGGGTTTGGCCCTGCCCGGGATGAAGATGACTTGCCGGAATTTAATTTCTCCGGTCCTTCGAAACCTTCTCTGCCTACTCCTTCCAACCGAATCCCATCTCGCGGGTCGAATTCCTCGGCTCCCCCTTTAGACCAAATTAGAGAGCTTATTCAGAAATATGGCCAACCCGGAAATAATGTCGATTCGAGGAATGTCGTGGGACCGGGAATTCAACCGTGGAACGCTGAGGACGACGACGATGACATTCCAGAGTGGCAGCCACACGCGCCACCACCCCAGCCGAAAATGCTCCCTCATCAACCGCCCGTCCATAACTTTCAGATGCCAGTGCCGCCCCATTATGGGGCAGCAATGGCACGACAGCCACCTCCGCCGGTCCAAGTCGCAACACCTTTGCAACCTCCAGTAAATATGGTGCAGGGTGGTGCTAGGTGGGCTCAGCCACCCGGTCCTTATAACCAGCACCCAAGTAATTTAGGTGGCCACCAACCCAGTGGCGGGCGGTACTACGGAGGGCCCGCGGTGAGATCCCGGCATACGGGTATGGACCGGCGACGGGGTGGTGCCCGTAGAAATTAGGGTTTTTGTTTGCCCTTTCATATAATGTATAAAAGTTTCTTCTTCTTTGGTAGAGAGAGATGTGCAGCTCTGTAACCATATATGCTTATGCATGTAGCTGCTTTTTTAGTTCTTGAATTGAATCTCATAGATGACAGATCAACTCACCTTCTAATTTATCTGTGTACATTGTTTTATTTAAAACCAAAACACAAATAACGAATGATGGCAAGAGTATTTTATAGCAGAAATTCAGATTTTTTTATCAGAAATGCAGATTTTGCTAACTTATTTTATAATTTTAAAAATGAAATTTTATAGTGCATTCCAGTCTCAAGCAAGAATCTTCAAATTTTGATGTCATATTACTTTTCTTATACTTATTATGTTGCTATTTACTTCTGTGCTCTAATAAATTATTCAAAAAATTAAAAAAAAAAATTGTGCAGGCGGATTTGGTATACCCATCCTTCAAATTTGAAATGCCAGAAGAAAAATTTGAAGTTTGAGATAATGTTTGGGGCAATCTTTAAAGTTCATAATTATATGGGTGTTTGGGTGGCCGATTAGAGATGCTCTAACATTACTTGCTTTTTGATATTTTTCCTGTGAAAAGTCTAGAAACACAATTTTCGGACACAACTCTAGATAGTAGATACAACTGTGTTTGGAGCAGTCCAATTTATTTGGATTCACGCGCATCCAATAACTCTAGATGTAGTTGTGTCTAGAGTTGTATTTTAAAATTATGTTACTGGCATGCTATTTTTTCTCACATCCTATTTTTTTTGTAGTGATTATGGTTTCTGACAACTATCAAAGCCCACTTCAAAATTTTCAATTATTTTTGTATATCATGAACTTTAGTTGATCTCTCGTTAAATTTTTTAGATTATTATTCGTCATGAAGAGGAATTTTTAAAAACTAAACGCATATACATATAAAAAAAGAGTTAAATAAAAAATCCGAAACAGGCAGATTGTGTTTGGTTATTTTTGTAATTTTAAAAAATTTCAACTTTGATTTTTTAATGTTTTAAAATTTCTCGCCGAGTGGAATAGATATTATAAAAAAATTAACTCATCGTTTACAAAAATTCATAAAAGACGGAAGTATGCAAAACTAAATAACTTAGTCCTGAGTAGGGATGGCAATGGGGCGGATCGGTTCGGGTTTTGGCCGATCCGCACCCAAACCCAAAGGGTTTCGGTTCGGTTCGGGTTCGGTTCGGAAAAGGGAGAGGATGAACCATAACCTAACCATTCGGGGTTCGGGTAATTTCGGGTAACCGATTTTGTGAAGGAAAAAATAGCTACCCATTTGGGTAACCGAATTGTACCCATCCCGCCCCGCCCCAAACTGTACTAAAACATGAATAAATTGAGTTTAAGATATTTTATTATCTCAAAAAAATTGAAAAAACATGAAAAAAATAACAAAAGGAGGCTACAAATATCAGTCAAGAGACTCAAGACTATAATATATAAAATATCAGTCGAGAGTCTCAAAATGTACAGAATGTGAGACCAAAACCTAACCTGTGAATATCTTACATATATATATGAGAGGTAAAGTGTAATTTTAAAATATACCTAAGGGGTTTATGTAATATGTATATATAAAATAAGGGTATATATATAGCCAGGGGTACATACACAATTACTATAAATTTTAGGGGTAAATATATAATTTCATATTTCGGTTCGTTTCGGGTCACGTTTCGGTTCGGGTCACGGTTCGGTTATGACCTCAAACCATACCCGAACCATACACATTCGGTTCGGCCATATCCCATACCATACCCATACCCACGGGGAATATTTCGGTTATGGTTCGGGTAAAAATAGCGGTTTCGGTTCGGGTACCCATCGGTTCGGTCGCGATTGCCATCCCTAGTCCTGAGCCTTTTACTTAACCCTTTTAACTCTTTTTTTTTGGTGAACCCTTTTAGCCTTTTTAGCATGATCGACACGGGGTTTCGTTTTAAACGGATTGGTATCCGCATTTTGGCTCTCTCTCTCTGTTTCTCTCTCTCTCTCTAGGGAAGAACCTATACTTCGGATTTAGGGTTCCCGTAGTGCCCTAAGACAACGCACTACACTCCTGTAGCGCTTGTCAATTATGGGCCCTCTAAAATTTTCATTTTTGATCAGAACCGTGTATTTTCTAGAAAATATTGAGTGGATCATTCATGCAAAAAATTAAATTGATTGGATATTGATAGCTTTATGATTGAATATCATTTATTTTACAATAATGAATGGCCAATTTTCAGTGACTAATCATGTATCTACCTATGTCCGATCAATATGACTTTTTACATGTTCATGAGAAAATAAACAGTTCAAATAGCAAATGGAATTTTTAGAGGGTCCTCAATTGAGAGCACTTAGCACTAAGAGCATTTCCACTCTTAACCCAAATTTTTAATCAAATTTGAGTAAAAACTTGATTTGATATGACTCCTTCCAATCCTTACTCAAATTGTAGGGTGGAGATTTAATCCACACCATTGAATGACAAAATGGTAAATAAAAGTGCAAAAAAAAGACTTGAAAATTTGGTTCTAGATTTGGTGATGAGCAAATTTGGTGAAACATTTGAATAAAACCAAATTTGGTGAAGGATTTGGTAAAGGAGCGGAGTGTGATTTTTGGTGTTTTTTTTTTTTACTCAAATTTAAATTTGGTGAAAGATTTGATGAAGGGGTGGAGATGCTCTAAGGGAGCCCTAAATTCTCTTCCTCGGGGACTTTATCGTAGGACTGTGGCAAGCAAGGCACAGTCAGTTCTAGTCCCACGCTAGGGAAACTCGTTCTCCTCTCTCTCTCTCTCTCCAAACCTAACATTGTAGTTTTCTATCTAGAGAAACTTATTCACAGAGCTTTTGTGAAGTGGCTTTTTGCACCAATCCAATTTGGACTGCAAAATTCAAGCAAAAACAATTCGGATTTTCAGATACACTTTGACCAGTAAAATTATACTCGTACTGGTCAAAATGCAAATTACATTTGAGCCGTCTGTGTTTTGAATCGTGCAACTCAGATTGGGTCGCCGCAAACTCCCATTTACGAAGTGTTCCGCAAAAGAAATTTCTCTCTTTCCTATCAGTGGGCTTTCTATCTATAGTCACAGTATGACCATAATACAACGTTACAAATGAGTTTTAAGGCATAATTTGGCGGCAGAGAACAAATAAAAGGTGCAAAAATCCAATGATTTTGAGATAAACCAACAGAAATTTAAATCATAATAGAACAAAATGTTTGCCTACCGACAAGAATCAAATCCTTTTCCAACTTACTCCTACTTTCCCTCCATTTCTCTTATCACCATATATTAACTATTTTCGCCACATTTGGATACATTCATGTGTCCGACAATATCCACTAACATATATAGGATATTTTGTCATCAAAATCTCGTTACGTAATGGCCAATACATTACTGACCGGATATATAGAAGAATCATGTCATCAACCACTAACCACCTAGAGCTCGCCTGAGCCCGGCTCGTTGCTCCGGTGTCAATTTCGTAGGGAACTTAACTTCAAACTTAACCCTCAAGTCGCCTCTATTTCCCGGCTCCCTAGTGATTGGCATTCCCTCTCTCGAAATCACCAGCTCATAACCGGGGCTCACAATGTCGGTAACCGGGACCGACAAGTTACGCCGATCAAGTGTGGTGAGATTTACGGTGGTCCCACCCAGAGCCTCGGCCAGTGACACCCTATGGTTGATGATGAGGTCGTTTCCGTCTCGAGTGTAAAGGCTGTGCGGCTTCTCGTCAATTACAAATACTAGGTCTGCTGGTAGTTGGTTCAGCTGCTCATTCCCTTTATCTGGAAAAGTGATCTTTGTTCCTTTCTTCCACCCGGGCTTCACTTCAATGGTTAATATCTCTGATTCTTGCGCTAAACGCCTGTCGTATTATTCATCCAAGAAAACAATCACAGCATTAGATCAGAAATCAAAGCTCATTTGTCCAAAAGTTTTGAGAAAGCAACTCTAAGCAGACTCAGCACTTTTGGAAGACTAATGGATAACTCGGTATCTGGCCCAATGGATTAACTAATCTAAGACCAATCCCACTGTCCACTACTGGGGGCCCAATTAAAGCCGAAAAAGTCCCATATGTACTGACCCAACACAGGAATTATGCTTTCATTTAAAGATTTACCCGTCATTAAGGAAAACTCTATACGCTGATGAACTGTAAATGCGATACAGCAACTACAAATGATTTGTAAAATGTAAAAAATATACTTGTTTCGGACAAGCCCAAAAAGTTAGACGTGACTATGCGATTTTTAAGTCACACCGCTCTATCGGTGTGTATCCGTATCGGAGGCTCAAAATTCCGGTACGAACCGGCCGATACGGTACGTACCGGCCGATATTTAAAAGTATGGACGTGAGCTACTAGTTTCAAAAGAGATATACAGAGAGAGGGAAAACAACCGAACTTTCAAGTAGTGCCATCTATATACTGTTCAGCTAATTCAATGCATTGAACACCAGCAATTGCTATTACTGCAAATTAGAGATTTCTAGGGTTTCAAATTCAAATAGACGCAACACAGAGACCATGAGAGGATAGCACTAATCTTCATACTAGTAGAAACAACCAAGTTCTTTAAGCATGCTTAAACACCATCCTTGGCCTTTAGAAGCCGAATGCAAATGCATATTACAGACTTGGCCCTTATAAGTTACTGAACAAGCCGAGATCCTGATTGGGCGATGACCATGAATCATATTTAAGATAAAGAACAATTGAAAGTTCCCCTTGAAATACAATTCCTATTGAGCATGGGTAGAATCCTTAGCAGACGAGCCGATCAAAAAAAAAAATCCTTGCAGACGACATAAATATGCAAATTTTATGCAGCAAATTGAAAACAATAAAGCAAGCAATAGGGATGGAGAGAAGCACGCCAATTTAAAGGGCTCTTAGGTTTGCATCGGGGAAAAACAAAATAATCTCCTAGACAAGTTTACAAAAGTCGGGTAATTCTTCTGTCCATTCCAGAACAGCGTAGCTATTAATTGGTTCATGTATCTCTCCTTAAGAACTATAAATCGCGATGCACTGAAACAGAGAAATAGAAATCCATCGTAAGCTTTGATGTAACAGTCAGAAAACCCAATAAGAAGAAAATTGACATATCAAAGTCAGAAGACAAACTTACCCATTAGCATCAACGACTGTCCTAGAGATCTTCATCTTTCTCGTTGATCCATTGTAGAGATCCTCAAGGCTGCAAGGCAGTTTACTCTCGATGGGTGGTGGTTTCTTCGGCATGCTAGCACCACTTCCATCTGTATAAGTTCGAAAAATGTTATCACTCGTGCCAAATCCCCCAAACATTCCCCCTCCATCCGACTGAAACCTCATGGACCTACCGGCTCCAGATGATCCGAAACCAAATGGGCTGCTCCCGAAGAACTCTGCAAATATGTCTTCTGCATCTCGAGGATTAAATCCATTGGGGAAACCATTGCTGCCGCCAGAGCCAGGTGGTGGCATGTCTTTCAACCCTTCTTCACCATACTGATCATAGGTAGCCCGTTTCTGTGGATCACTCAAGACCTAAAAGGAAATACACATGTTCATCAATTTCACAATCTTGATTCCTCAAAATTGGAGCAAGTATTTGATACCATTTTCTTGCATTAAAAAATGTACTCCGTAGTAGTTTGTAGAATATCTATAATAAGCTAGAAGCAGACTTTGATTAATGCCGAAAACATATTCATAATTCCAACTATAAAAGCAACTGATAGCTATTTATGACATTCATAGAATGATGTTGGTGGTGAATTTATAAAAAGCATCGTAAGAAGCAGAATCTGATTTACGTTTACTAACCAAAAACCTGATCTTAATTCGTCTATACATGATAAACTCATTTCTGTTAGGATAACACACTTCTCATTCATACAATGCTGTTGGTGGTCACTTAGAAGAGTACAATTTTTGGGTACAATTCGAAAACCTGGTCTTGCAAATCTTAGACCTTTGTTTATTTGAGAGCCAGTAAATCAGAAGGAAGCACTCAGGTCTCAACTAAGCCACAAATACATATGGGCCTTGATCTTTATGACAATTTTGGAAACACTTTCGCTTTGAGAATTCAAAGTTCAATCTGAAGAGATGGGAAAATTTTCTAAGACCATGGGACCATATTCTGATTACACTGTGAGGAATTAAACGAAGCGACTAATACAATCATTCGTACTCACTTTGCCTTGGTCTCACGAAGATTTGCTAAAAAGAGGCCCCCCCAAGTTGTGCAGTATTCTTTATATATAAAAAAGTACCTACCTGTTACTCAATGCATGAATCTTCCGCATATGTGGGGTTTGTGGATCATTCAAACGAGCCCATCAAATGTGCAAAATTTGATTACACAACCTCAACAAATTCTCCAAAAAAAAAAAAAAAAACCTCAGCAAGTAGTTTGCCGGTGAAATAGAGAAAGTGATCCTTATGTGATTGTTCGAAATTCGAATTTTTTGTAATGATGCAAAATAATTTTACTTTGTGAAGTGACTTATATTTTTGCTCATGAACTGCATGAAGGGACCCTCATTTTTTAAAGTTCGCCTTGGCCCCAAAAATCTCAAAGCTGGGTCTGGTCCTATCTAGCCCCCCCCCCCCCCCCACAAAAAAAAAAGGAAAAAATGAAACCAAAAACAACATTTCCTTCAACAAAACGCCATCAACATAAATTAAAGATGCTCAAAGTCTAATTCTATTCCTTTCCCAACCCAACATTTCCTCAGAGGTAATGAATATCCACTCAACATTCGCACAATGAACCAAGAATTGAAACCAAATGTGGGTGCAACTTATTAAAATCAGATAAGAAAAGAAAATAAAGGGCACACTATATATACTAGTATATATATAGAGAGAGAGAGTAGTATACCTCATAAGCTTCGGAGATTTGTTTGAATTTGGCCTCAGCTTCTTTCTTGGTAGTTGGGTTCTTATCGGGATGCCATTTCATGGCCAATCTCCTGTACGATTTCTTCAGATCATCGTCTGTTGCATTCCTATTCACCTTCAATATGTTATAGTAATCCACCCCCATTTCCCTCTCTCTCACTCTCTCGCTTTGTATACGCTCCTCTTAATACGTATATATACAATTCACATATACAGAATTTGATCAAAAGGGCAAATGTATCTCCCCCATTTCTTCAATTCTGCTGCACAATTCGAATTGAACATTTGGATGACGATTTTGAATTTCTCTCTAGATACAAATGTGATTGAATCTGGCCTCAAACATACTAACATTTATTAGATGACAATTCTGAATTTCTCTCTCTCTCTGTGTGTGTGTGTGTGTGTGGATGATCAGATATGATTTCGTTCTCGTGACAATAATGGGGATATGTATTGGAGTAAGAAAGAAATTGTTGTTTTAGTGATTTTGATCTTTCATCTCTGTCTCTGCTTGTTTTTTTCTGGTACAAAAATTGTGAGACGTCCACCGCGGTTATAGGAACCTTTGTCTTTTCGATAAACATACAGGTACCGAAACCCAAGGTACATAAATTGCAGTAATCGCGGCGTGCGGGGTCCACTTTTGGATCTAAGAAGAATGATCCGAACCGTTCAATAATTTTAAAATAATTTTTCAAGTGTCCCTACAAAAAAATCAGCTCAATTACATATGCGTAAGTGCTTCAAACCGCAAGCCGATCAATACAATTATTGAACAGTTTTGATCATTGTACGGGACCCAAAAGTGGGCCCCACAAGCTGATTAGTATAGTTTCGGTACATTAGGCTTCGGTACCCGTAGCATCGTCCTTTGTCTTTTTAGTGAGTACTAGTTATTATTTGCTAGTCTCGAGCACGGCCACTGCCGCGGCTGCCGCCCCTTGAAGTTCTGGGTTAACTTAGCACGACACATTTGTGTAATGTTTATAAACTTAACCGTGGTCTCTACAAGAATATGTGGTTTGGAGCGTCCCGGATCACTATGTAACCCTGCTCCGGCATGACTGAATAATTAGATCTTTTTCTCTACACTTATTACACAAGAAAGAAATGATGCATATAACTACGCATATGCCATCCAAATTGTGATTTGTATCATAGGAATCTCGTCTTATGACTGTGCTTAGAAGAAAGTTAGGACGATGTTGGTCCTATTCCGGAGATTCTAATATTTAATTCTATAAGTTTTTACGTGCAAATTGCTTTGGCGAAAGATCAAATCAATCGAGTACAAATAAGTGCTTAATTGAATCATATTTAATTCAAAAGAATGGATTGTCAAATGTGAAATGGACCTTCTGATTTTGACCATGAGTTGTTGAGGTAGCTATTGATGTCTGATCAACTATATTTTTTTCCCATAAATTACTAGCACATGAGACCATTCTATGGAGTGGCTTGAGAGTCCGTCTCATTCTTCTTAATTGATGATTACACGTGTTAACATCGGATTTGCCCCACCATTTTTATCAAACATAATTGATGATGTTGATACCCCAGTATAGAGACGGTTGACGCTCAGTACCTCAAACAAACCCTACTGCAGCGGGATGCGCGTTTCCCGATAAAGGTAAAACGGAGCAACACGTATCATGCTGTTCCCATGGTACTGCTTGACCGAAATCCTAGACCTAAATTAATGGGTTACCCCAAGCGTATGGCTGAGACCGGTGTAGCATAATACCCGGTAAGACCGGAATCGAATCCACAGAGACGGTGGAGGATGCTTAACTAAAAACTCGGGTTGTGAGATCTAAAACGGCTCTTAGGTAGCCACCCTTTGTGATTTGATGGGAAAATTAACTAAACTAAGATAAAACTGATTTGATTAAACTATTAAAAGCAAGTACGGTCGTAGGGTTCATAACAACAGTGACCAGATCTAGATAGTTCCGCTCAGTTCGATGTTCTGAAAACGTTTGATTTTAGAGAGAATCCTCGTGGTCGCCGTTTACCCATGTACAGCGTAGAACGAGTTTTGGTCCCCCGTTCCCCGCGTTACATGGGCTCCGACAATGCCCGGATTCGTCCAACGAAGGTACTTTAATAACCTAAAATTGCTTTTACCTTTGTTAATTCTGGAAACAGGAGCGAGAACAGACCCAGCCCTGGCCACGGTGTGTTAATCACCCCGCGACCATACCTATAGAACTACTCACTCATATTAGCTAGAACGAATAACGAAATTCTGAAATTAAACATGCTATTAAACTTGAATATCAATTAAAACAAAGATTCGAATCTCAGATCACGGACAAACTCCCGCGAACTGAGATTAAAGTAAATAAATAGAAACGTTACCGAAGCAATGCGAGAATCAGCGAATAAAACTCTAAAACTTCAATCGAACAAGCTCCGGAAAGTAACAACTCCAAAAGAAGAACGGCTGCGAAAAACTAAGAAAAACCTAGCAAAGTTCGAACCCTAATTCGGCCTCAAAACGAGGTATTTATCCTCCCCCGAAGTCAACACACGTGGCAAGTCAAAACGGGCAATTTAAGACCCTAGGTATCGATACAGGAGAAGTCCTGTATCGATACCCATACGTTCTGTTCCCAAATTGGCACACGGGTATCGATACAGGAGAAGTCCTGTATCGATACCGGAACCCCTAAAATGACTTCCAAGCTTGTTTGACCGTCCTCACTTGGGTCCCACCTGTCCCCAACACGCCCGACCGTCATGTGTCCACTTTACGCGCTCTTTCCGACCTGTTCCCTACAAAACAACCAAAAAACAAGAAAAACCAAAGACAACACCGCATCAAGTGGAAAATGGAATAAATCGCGCCTCTATCGCGCTAATTCGCCCTACTTAGGCGCTTATATCTGTGATATTGCGCGCCTATTAGGTACTGAGTTGTGCGATCGATCTTTGCATTGAGCATCATAACACATCTACACGTACATAGCCTAGAGATTAGACATGCCATTTTAGGGTGATCGTGACCCTTCCTCCATCTACGGTCAAAAATCTGCTCCTAGTGACTTGATTGTTGGCCAAATGACCAACTTTGCCTTTGACAGACCTAGTCTCACATCGGCACAAACATATGCATTCTTTTTGACCTTCCTGAAAGATTGATCCAAGCAACGTTCGAATCAGAGGATGTTGGATCATTACCAATTTGTGCCGGAACCCGGTAAAATCAAGCGGTTGGGGCAGATCCCCCATGCTCGAATATCAAACTAATCAACTTTAAAAATGCGATAATAATTCAGTCAATGAGCACTGGTTCAAGCCACATTAAGAAAGGCTCCCTTGGGAGTCCACAGATAAGAAGAAAGAAAGACAATAAATCAGCTCTATTTCAAATGGAAAAAACCTGAGGTTATTTGAGTGAGATTATACGGCATTGCGGGCTGGATCCCCTACACTCGGATTTTATCGCAGGATGCATTTTCTAATCAAACTTAAAAAACTTGCAATCGCACTCCACTAATTCGTATTGAACTATTTTCGATTATAAAAATTCGGACATCTCGTCCGAATTACGTTCAACCTGATTCTCTCTTGGGCCGAAGATACGCAAGCGGCCACTGTAGGCCTGGTCGACATTTTCTATTTTCACCAAACAAAAATTCATTGTTACGTCACCACGTATGTTCCACAGTTCAAAAAAGCCTTCGGGCACCATTCTATGCTGTCGGAGTCCCCGCGTCGAACTCAGGCAGTAAATCCAACTCTGTATTAAATGAACCTGCATATCATGCTCCATTTGTTCCATATCCTCTCAAAATGTACCCAGTGTGTCCATTCAATCCACCTACCGAAAACGTAAACTTACACCAAAATGACCAACAGAGTCTCGTAAACTTATTGTCAGTCTATAAAACAATAACGGAAACGTCCCGGAGCCCGATGACAGTCATTTTTAAGCCCCGGGCAGATAATTTGTCAACTTTTTCTTAAATGGCCGATAGAGTCTTGTAAACACGTTTTTTCCTCAAAACCATACCAGACCATTGATTTCCAAGATAGAAGGCTGTGATTGGCGCTGCACCATCCCCGATTCCCTCACATCATACCATATTCTCTTCCGATGTCGGGGATGGCGCCCATTTCATGGTTGGATAGACAGGACAGCCCATTTGGGTTATAAGCAGAGTAGTTTATGAGTTGGATTTTATGCGGCCTATACAAACTCTGTTCATTATTCTTGTTGGTTGAAAAGTAGCCAAGTCAAGCAATTTCCGTTACCAATTTTAACGGCATCTTATCCTGTGAATTTGATGATCGTAACACAAGAAGGAAAGAGGAGATGCATTCCAAAGAAACAGAAATGCTCATAACCAAGCAAGACTCCAGCCGCTGCTGCTCAAGAAAAAAGAAAGCAAGACTCACCAAAACGTTAAACTATGCATTACATGTGAGAGAAATTGATATCTCAATTTAAGGAGGCGACGAAAAAAATTAAAACACTTTTAATAACTTTTGACAAAGGTAAGTTCAACTCACATAGCATAATTGACAAAACGGTTGGGTTCTCCTTCCCAGCATGAGAAATTCCGAAAGATACATTTGAGAACTCAGAAACTGAAATGCAGAATTAGAAATGAACATAACTTGCCCTTATCTATGCTTGAACACGAGTCTCTTCCACGAATTCACACTTCTTGGTGAAGAATTGGTACTACAAAATGTGCTCTAAACAGGTAAAAGTAATTTCACAGGATTTAAAATTCGTAGGACCGTAAATACAGATGGGCATGCACCAAAAGCTCAAAATTAAGCTCAACAAAAATGAAGATAATTCATTGGAAGTTGAAATGTTGAATCGAAAGTGTTACACTTAAAAAAACATCCATTCTCAAACAAAGGAACAAAAAAGAAAATGTCATCGAGGTTGAGCCTAGAATAAGATGAGCAAACAAACAAATTGTCGGATAAGAAAATTAATATTCCATCTGAGCTCATATATCACTCAAAAGATACAGTTCTTTTGACGCATAAACAAAACATGTCAACGTAGTTACAATAGGGAACTTTAAATTAAATTTCAGAACCGACTATGAGGCAAGAGTTTAACTAAGGCAAATAAATCAAGCTCCTCCAAGAGTTCAATGCTGCGTTTGTTGTTTCTTTTTCTTCTAGTTATCCAGGACTTCAGTGGTTCTCAAGATTCATTGTATTTCTTGGCTGGAAGTAGGGTCTCCACATACCTATGAAAATAATACGGACGCACATCTTGATCAAAAGGAAGATTCTTAATTTTTTGGATCTTCGCATCATACAAATAGAGCTTTACACCACCCAACTTCGTAGTTAGCCTTAGTACCAACTCGCCACTTTTCGCACATCCCGACAGTTCAATCTCACAATTTTTCCAATTACCTGCAGGATCTGCAGTCCTTGAGAAAGGTCCAACTCTAAATTGGTTAGTCCATGATATCCGGTCTTCATTCAATACCCACACGTCAAAGGATCTGCAACCAATGCGATAATAAATCAGAGCAAGTTTGTCAATTAGTTCTACCAATTCCCCCAACACCTCATCGCGACAACACTCGGGCATTGTTATTGCCCGAAACTCCTCATCATCCAAGTCCAAAGACATAAGAACCCAGTCATCACTTTCCCAACAGTGCATTTTCCAATAGACAGTTCCATTTAGGAAGGTTGAAGTACAAGATTGACAATCTACTACACATGGAAAAAATTTGGAAGGCCTCGTAACATCAATCTCTCTCCAAGTATCAGTTCCCATCGTGTACATGTCAGTTCTCGCAAAAGCTTGCCCATTTATATCAGTGATAGAATTGTTATACACAATCCTTATCAATACGTAATCTTTAGCACTGGGATGGAAACCAAATCCAAAACTAACCATTTGTATTGCCATACCAATATACCATCATCATCATCACCACCACCATGATCCCACCATTTGTGTTCAGGGATTTTTCGCAACTGTCTGCTCGCAGGATTGCAAAGAAAAAAGGGACCATTGTCGCCCAAATTCAAACAAACCAAGCCATTACAGATGCCCAGAATCGAAAGTTGGTCAATTTCATTTTTCAGAAATGGAATATCGACATTGATAAGGCTATAAAATGCATCCTTGTTGTAATGCAAGTACATGCCCCAACTACATGTTCCATCTTTAACTACCAAAGCTAATGAAAGGAAATTGTAATTGGGGTTTAGAGTGGACTGGGTTAAGTGTTTGGTAATAAAAGTAGGGTTTTCGATGAGAGCGTACCAGGTTTTGCTTACCGATTTGAAACGTACGAGGGATTTCACAGGCAATCTCGATAGAATGTCAATCGTTACATCCATGGGCAGATGGAATGCGGCCACTGCCGCAGTGGATTTGCTACTCGCCATAGCTCTTTTCATGTTTTTGCTCTTGTTCTTCTTTACTCCTGATCAATGCTCCTGGCTGAATTTCGAGCAGTCTATTGTTCTTTGATGTAGATGGGTGGATGAAGTTAAAACCCTAGTTTCCATTAAAGAAGAAGAGAAAAGGAAGACTCATGGGGAACAAAAGCATGACGTCACTTTTTGCAATGGGATCCACACAAATTTAACCGATATCTGCTTTGGCAAAAAAGAAAAAATTGGTTTTTTTATTTTTTCGTTTTGTCTTTATTCAAAAAAAATTTGTATTTGATTGTTTTGCGTCAAATTTTCCATAAACCAAAAAAACTTGACGCAAAACTAACAAATGCAAAAAAAAAATTTGAATAAAGACAACCAAAAAACCAAAAAAACCAGTTTTTCTCTTTTTTGCCAAAGCATTTCAGGATTTTGTTCACCGTTTTTAAAGGAGGGTGAACAAAATTGCATTCGACCCATGGGGCAGCGACCACAACTTTCAACCTAGATCTTCTGTGGAGTTCTAAAATCGTATTTTAGGAGAAATTTTTCAGTGTCGGGTGCATATGATACACATGGTATCCGCTCGGCAATTTCAACCATCCACAATGTGATCTAACAGTCTGGATTTTAGAGAGAGAAAAAGAGGAGAGAGAGTGGTCTGGTGCGTAGGGATGGCATAATGCCATGCCCCGCCCCTAACCAGCCCCGCCCCACCCCACCCCACCCCGATTAGGGTGGGTTTTTTTTTAATCAATTTTTCGGGTATCAGGGCGGGTACGGGGGGAATTTTGAAAAACCCGGCCGGGTTCGGGTCGGGGTCGGGGTCGGGTTTATATTACCCCGCCCCGAAATATATTTATATATATAATTATACTTCTATTTTAATCTAATTATCATTATACTAAACATATTATTATTTTATCCTAATTTTATTATCATTCTACTAAAAAAACTTTTACTTAATATTTTAACCATTACACTAAAATATCACTTTCTTTATAGGTATTTACTTTTATTTTGCTTTTAAATTAACAAATTTTTAAAATTTCTTACGAAGCGGGGCAGGGCGGGTAAACCCGTCCCCCGATCGGGGTGGGAACGGGGGTACCCAAAATATACCCGGTTGGGGTCAGGTATGCCTAAAACCCGCCCCGCTCCATTGCCATTCCTACTGGTGAGTAGAGAGAGAAAGAGAGGGAATCAATCTTGGCCGTCCAACACACGTTTGAATGGCTTCGATCGTGCGTGGGTACGAGGTGGCAATATCCACTCAGCACCCAATTCTTTTTCATATTTTAGAGACCGAATGTGACATATTCAAGAGAGATTCTTGCTTTTTTTCTTCAATTTTTTGTACTTTATGGACAGATCTCATAAAGTATTTAGTCTTCGAATTTACTTTTGGATCTCCAAATTTGGAAACCCACTCCTCCATTTCGTTCTTTAAATCTCTAAAAAAAAATTGATAAATATTTTCAAAAAAAAAAACAGATAATATGCAAGAATTTACGTAAAAATGTTTTTTTGGGTAATCATTAGGTAAAAATGTTGGAATAAAATAAGTCTCTAACCCCTACTAAATTTGCTGGCTTCTTTGGGTACAAATTATTTCCAACTAAAAAGTCTCAAAATTTGGGACAGATCGGATATTTCAACTTGAGAGTTCACGAGACTCTTTTTCCAAACTATTTTGTGGCCATTTAGAAAGTAATGAAATGAAATGGAATTTTTTTTAAGTGTTTTTAGTCATGGTCACAGACTCACATGTAGGAATGGCAATGTGGTGGGGCGGGGCTACTTTTGTCATACTCTGACCACTGACCTTGACCTTAAAATCTATTCCCACCCCCGCCCACGCCCCTCACCCAACCGGGTAATGGATGGGTACCCCTACGCCGCCCCTATCTTGTAACGTGTTTACCCATCCCGCAATTTTTTTTTTACATATTTAGAAAAATATATTTTTTATTCCAAAATTAATGAGCACAAATAATAAAAGCTCACAAAATAACAATTACTACAATTTACCAAATATCTACCATCTATAAGGAAATGAAAAATAATTGAATATATAATGTGAGACTCTTATTGTAAGGGTAAAAATATAAGAATAAAAGTAAAATTTTATCCATAAAAAATTTTTGGGGCTGGTTTGGGTATCAGGGAGGGGTGATGTCTCCTCTAACCTAGTTGGGTTTTTCCAATTCTCCCCCTGCCCTTACTCTATACCTGAAAACTTTCATAAATACCCACCCTCATAATTAAGGGCAAGGCGAGGAGGGTTTAGGGTGGAGCGGAATGAATTGCCATCCTTACTCACATGGCCTTTTCAGAATCATTAATTACCACAAAATTTGGTAAGACTCATCACTAAAGACCCTACAAGAGTGTGTGATAATTAACCATCATGCATGTGGTAAACTAGCAAGTAGAGTAACAAAAGAAACGAGCTGCTCACGAGTAGTTCGTGGCTCAACTTGTTTAATAATCGAGATGAGCTCGAGCTCAAATCTTAGGCGCTCGGCTTGACTCCTTTGCACCCCTAGTGGCAAGGTTCGAAGGCCACTAAATAATGACTCCGAAGGCAGGGATACAAAACTAACGTTATAAAAGTCTTGGGCCGCAATCAAGATTTTGAGAAAGCTTTGGGTGCAATTGCTAAATACTAGTACTTTTTGTAGTGAAAGCACTGAAAGGGTGAGGAAGCCGGAGTGGATGAGCTGCAAGAGAACAAAGTGAGAAGAGGAGAGCAAACTGTGCTCTCTCAATGGCAACGGCTCCTCTCTTTCCCTCTCGTTCTCTCTCTTCTTCCCATCCCTCTCTCCTCCCAAACCCTTCCCACTTCAGGTACACCATGCTTTAAACAAATTGAATTGGAGCTCCAATTATTTTTGTGTAAAATGTTGTGCCCGAACCGCCCATATATATATATATATATGTATATGTATGTGGGTATGTCGTATTGTGTTTGTGTATCAATTTAGTATATTAGTGATTTCTGGTATTGGATTTCAGAAACAGGACTAGGTTTGATTTGCGTCAGAAGAAATTTAGAGTAGGCGAGAAACCGGGAGTATGTTCATGCGCTCCTTCAACTCCAAACCCCACCTTGCATAATGGGTTTTTCTTCAGAAGGGAATTGATGCTTTCTGGGTTTTCTTCTTCGCTTGCTTTGATCTTTCCACCTTCAGGTAAAACCAATATTCACATTCAATCAATCTTTCTTGTACGGTTATTGGAAATATTTTTCAACTTGACTTATTGGCAATATGTTTTTCAGTAGCTTTTTGTTTCCGCTTTTTATCTTTGCTATTAGTTTCCATCACCTGCTTAAAGTGATTGATATTTTCACTCCTAGATTCCTATTGTGAATGCGTGATTTAGAATCAGCCTTCTCTGCAGTATGATTTTGGACTGTAGAGAGCGGTTCGTGTGATCTGGCCGTGTAGAAGTGTTTTTAACTGTCCAAATTTGAAACAGACTTTTTCCAGGAAGAATTGAATGCAAAGATGAATGCTTGCGGTGTAATGGAAGCCTAGTTGGACTTCGGAGAAGCCGGGTCCTAGATTTACTTACTGTACTAAATATATTATGTAGATGGTTAATGAAATTCAGGGAGACCCCTGGCTGCTATCCCCCTTAAAATCTGCCTCATCAGGATCCTGGAAGTGTAATCGGGACTGTTCACTTAATAGACCTTGATGCTTAGAACACCCTTGCAAAACTTGAAGTTGATCTGACATTGGGAACAAAGTGATCAAACCAAATTATCTCGACAGTGTGTTTTCAAAATTGTACCTAATTTTCATTTATTCAAGTCAAATGTCATTCGTTCACAAGGTTTCTAGTGTCTGATTAACTTGATATTTTACATGGCTGCTCTTGTTGAGGTGACGTCCACAAAGGCAGCAGTCCGGATCATGTTTTCAAATTTGAGAGGAGGGCCATTTGGAGGGCATACCAAGGCACATCAGGCCCTCCGTTTCCTGAAATTCATTTGCTCGTTTATACTTATTTATTTTCTTAGAATACTCAGGTTTGTGAATATGCAGGATGGTTGCTTAAATATTTGATCAAGTGTTATTTGAATCATAATATTATGATAGACAGAGTTGCAGTTTTACAGTAGAATTAGAGATGGTCTGGGTTAGTTTAATTAGTGTACTTCTAGCTTCTCGTAGGATTGGAATGAGAGATATAAACATGTGGTGGGGATACATACGGTGTTTGCTTACTTTTTGCTCTTTTTTTTTTCTTTGGAGCTATATGATACTTGTTGACATCAATAAGCTATTCTTAGGATTGGCAATGCATTTCTTATTATTTTCTTTGTAAAATACTCTATGGGTTGTGACATCTAGGTTTTTAGAAAAATAAAAAGAAGAACCTCTTGATTGGTGTTTTGTTCAGTTTTCTCATCAGCATGGCTTACCTACTTCCGCAGGGTTCAGTACCACAGAAGAAGTGAAAATGGCTTCTATGGTTGATGAGACCAATGCTTATTCTTACCTCTACCCCGCAGAATCGCCATCGAAAAAGATTGTCTTCAAGTGGTAGGCAATTTATGCATCAAATAAGAAATGTATTTTGATCTTAATGGTCATTGTCATGAAGTTGAAAAGTAAATTTTAGTTTAGATGGATGGTTCATAGCAGCAGGGGAAGCTGAAAATCCTCCACAAGGTTGCCTTACAATATGAAGGCGCTAATTCCATAAACATCTAAATTCATCTTGTTGAAATTGTGACCTATGGTTCTAATCACACCATCGTCTGAAAAGTTCATAATACTAAAGAAGGAGCTAAAAAATGTACATCAAATTATGTCAAGCATCTCCTCACGCTTTGAGAGGAAAACTACCTTTTGAGTTTTGAACCAAAGATTTTAAATACATCAGATTACCCATTATCCTAGAAGCTTAAGAGGTTGGTAAATGGGTCCTACGTTGTAGATTAAGGTATCAACTATCAAGTAAATTGTACACACATTTCCAAGGATGATGAACACATTAATGCTTTATCAGAAAGGAGACTGAACTTGGAGTCCACTTAACATACCAGTAAAAGTAATATCCATGAAATTTGTTAAGTATTATACTTATGGAAGGAGATGGCAGTGCTGTCATTTTGTACATATATGGCATTTCCATGTAGTAATAATCTCTTACGAATGGAGATCTTTACAGAAATGGATTTAGGAGAAATCCTAGGTTGGAACCTTTCACTTGTTTTGTTCCACTGTTTCACATATTCTCGGGTTTTAGTGTATAATTTTTTTTTTTTTAATTTTATACTACATCTCTATTTAGATGAAATGTGATTGGATAACCTACAAGATGATATGAAAAGTCCCCTGAAGGCCTCTATTGCTGTCCCTGAACCTTAGCATTGACTAAATATTTTATAAGTAGGAAGTCCACCAGATTGAATGAAGCTAGTAAAATTATTCATTGGTGTTCTGTTTAAGCAGGCACCCAAACAGACCTTATTCTTTTTATCCACTCCATGTAAAATAAAGTGAATTCATTTCTTGTTACTCAGCATTCTTAAGTTGTGGAAACTTGACTAATTTCATCTAATTGAAGGGTGGAATCAAGGAAGCCAGAGCGTTATTCATCAGCCGCACCACTATCTCGTGAGTCAGTAATATGGGTCATGCTTTTCTATTTTTAAACGGATGTACTTCCTTGATTATGTTTTTGGCCAAGAGATATATATGGAGCAGAAAAACCATCAAGAAGTTTTTTGTATACCAGATTTTAGGATGTCCGTATCTTAATGATCTTGTTACAGTTAACTTACTAGACATTGCTTCCAACGTGTAACAGCTAATGCACGTCTACGCATTGTATCAGAGCGTGTGGATATTATTGATAATCTCATCATTTCGGTTACGGTAACTCCAATATTAGGCGTTGATACTTATGGGTTTTTTGTTTTTTTTTTGTTTTTTTGTCTTTCTATTTTTTGAGGTTTATTGATTTTCAATCCTTGGTTCAGATAGGTCCCCCCAATGCAGAGTTTTTGAAATCGAAGGACAAGAGCACATGGAATGCGAAAGATGTTGCTGATTCTGTTTTATCCGACAAGTCAGCTTTGGTATTTTGTCACCCTGTCTCTTCCCCATTAACACTGACACCGCTTTCGCATTTTGTCACTGCTCTTCAGCGATGATTCCGATATGCTTTGACTGGTATAGTGTAACTTTTAGTCTTTGTGCTACTATGTACTGTTACACGGTCTTGGGTAGAACTCAACCCCAAAAGCTAGCTCATGAAGTGAGGGTGCCCTCACGCTTATATATTTCATATTACTTTGGTAACTAGGCGATGTGGGACTTCGCTTTACACCCTCCCTCACGCGCAGCGTGCTCACTCGGCAGCACCTGCTGCTTGCAGGCCAGGGACACGCACCCTACCCATCCTTGGTACCCAGCTCTGATACCATGTTACACAGTCTTGGGTAGAACTCAACCCCAAAAGCTAGCTCATGAAGCAAGGGTGCCCTCACGCTTGTATATTTCATATTACTTTGGTAACCAGGCGATGTGGGACTTCGCTCCACACCCTCCCTTACGCGCAGCGTGCTCACTCAGTAGCACCCGCCACATGCAGGCCAGAGACACGCACCCTACCCATCTCTGGTACCCAGCTCTGATACCATGTTACGCGGGTAGAACTCAACCCCAAAAGCTAGCTCATGAAGTGAGGGTGCCTCACGCTTATATATTTCATATTACTTTGGTAACTAGGCGATGTGGGACTTCGCTTCACATGTACCGCGGACAACAATGTAACCAGTCATAAACATTTCAAACAAATCTTAAAGACTTAGATTTTGAGCCTATGAAGCATGAAAATGGAGGCGGATAAAAACACAGGACATGCCAGTTGTTCAAAAGTGGGAACATGAACGCGATGGGGACACAGCAGACAAAACACATATTTATTGGTGTATGTGATTTGTTATAGTTCATCTGAACATCGAATCAGGTACAAAAAAAGTTGAACGTTATATTCAGAAACAGTCAAACTTGTATTACAAAATGCAATTTTTACGTTTTACTTTTTTGGACATTTTTCAACTAGGTTTTATTGGCTTTTATTTTTTGTGTGTGCGATTCTTTCCTTTTACTTTTTTGTATTATTGTTTAACTCAAGAAATAAGTTTTTAAGGATTCTGAATAGAATTTTGTCGTGTCCCCATCCAAGCTATCTGAAGACACGTGATCTGAGCGTGTACATGGTGTGTCCCCTGCTTAGAAAGCAATTTTATTACTTTACACGCCAGGTGACATATCCTATATGTGTCTTGGTATGATGCGTGTCCTTGACTTGTCAAGCGGCTTTACGACAACCAATTTGGTGTGTCGGTGCTTCATTGTTTTGAGTTGTTCCGCTCCATTTTATATATTTATTATTGATATATTGCAACTTATATTAAGTTTTGGCCAGCGTATCACCTCAAGTCAACGAATGGCTGCGAGTTCAGTTCTTGATGCACATTCTTCTGAAGTTAGTTCTCAGAACTTTGCTTTGCTATATGATACTCTAAACAAATAAAAGTTGTTACGAAATAGCTTTTATTGATTGTGTTTCCGTAATTTGACTTGATGTTTTATGAGCAAATGTAGTGATGTAGACCTTACTGTGTCTTCCTCAGGTTGATGGCGAGCCGTATTGGTATTATGAATACCTTATTCGCAAGTCACCTACCCAAACTGTACGTTTTCCTTTCATTTATTTAAGATCAAGCAGAAAGATAGATAAAGTCTTTTTTTTTTTTTTTTGTTTAGCTAATTTATCATGAAAGGTAAAAAAAGGTGAGTCTAATGGTTCATGTTTTTATGAGGATGCAGGCTCCAGAATCAAACCTTTATCGGCACTACATTTCTTCAACTGCTGAACGAGATGGTAGACCCCACTTTGCAATTGCCTATTGATTGTAATGCGAGCATGTGATTTTCAACTTATTTTTTCCATAGACAATTGTCAACATTTATTTTATGGTATGATCTTGAACACATTGTAAAATCACTATGATGCTTTTTGCACGAATTTAGTGTACAGGACCACTTGTTTGATCAGAATCCGGTGTGGTGTGTTAAATTTTTTACACTATGGAGAATATCTATCGGATATATGGTCCACACTTTGGTAGGATATACAGTACGATGGGAGTGTGATATAATTAATTCCATTACTATTAGTCTCATAAGATTACATATCTTAAGAAATTATCAATCCCGTCTAACAAACAGGTTTAAGTGGTTGGGCCATTTCTTTTTCTTGATTGGCGTGGTTGTGCTTTTTGTAGTTAGGTGGTTTGCTCATCATGGTTGACATGTTTCTACCCTTTTTAAGGCCTCTTTGAATCACATTTTTGGATCAAACCAAGAATTTTTTTTTTTGAGGGAAATGCCGTAACTTGCTTCCGTTGTTATTCTCTGTGTGTGTGTTGCTTTTTTTTCTTTTCTATATACATTTGATGACCCCTTATCTAAGCTCAAAGGTACTTGATTGCAGGTTATTTGTACTCTCTGAGTGCTTCAACTCTTACCAAGCAATGGGATTCGGTGAGTCTTTTTGTTGCTAAAATAATAAAATTCGTTGGACCTCTTTTGATGAATTACATAAGCAAACACATGAGTAATTTGGTGGCCTTTCTATAACTGGTTCCAATGAACCTATTCACCTTGTTTATGAAACACATCCAACATTAACCCGTAGAAGCCAATTGTTTTGGTGGTTCAGAAATTGCTTGAAAATCCAAGCCTAACATGAAGTTATCATAGCAAATATAGTAGACTAACAGTGTGCACCTTTCGAACTTATTGCATTGCCATTCATTTCATTGATGTTACTGACCTAGTAGTGAATGGTATTTACCCCACAGATACTAATTATGGCTTCACCCTACATGTGAAATGATATTCCATCTTACTACATGTGAAATAATGTGTTGGTTGGAGGGTGTTACATAAAGGCCATTACGTATCGTATCGGCCATTATGTAACCGTACTCCAGACCTTGATTTAACTTACGTATCGGCCGATACAGTCCGATATCTGCCGATATATAGAGTTTCCCGATACCGTGATTTAAAACCCTTGTACCGTGATCCACCATGGTATAGTAACCTTTAATGTCTAAGGGAAGGTTAGAGGATTTTGGAATCAAATGGGGAGATGGCATTACCTTTCTTCTACTTGGCCTTGGGATCAAACAAATATGACTTCATGACTAATGGTACTGTTCTTTAATGTGATACAGACGGGACCCTTCTTGGAACAAACTGCAGCTTCTTTTCGCCTTCTCCCTCCCACAGAAAACTATGTTCCTCCATACAAGGATCCATGGAGATTTTGGTGACGATAACAGTTTTTATTTGCATTATCATCATTGCATTCAATGCAAGTGTAAGCATGAGAAATTTTGAGCAGAAAATTTGTAGCGGAATCTTGCGAATGGCAATTTGAGTCTCCTTTCTTATCTCTCCTTGAACGTTGTTCTCCTTATGCACAATTTTTCACTGGAGAAATTAGCAAGATAATCCAGTTTTGAGAACAGCAATTTTTGTCCACTCTTTCATTCTCTGCTTGAATTGTATTCTGCTGTTAATTATATACTCCTATCAAGTTGCTCATCCAGGCAAAAATCATGCGGATTGGTTCCCCAGTAGTACATAACTCAAATCAGCATGTCACAAGAAAGTAACCACATTTAAGAGATGATAGTAATGATTTTTGCACTTCAATTCTTTAGAAAGAAAAAAAAAACAGTTCAAAATTTGCTTTGTAGTGCTTAAATATGCACATTATAGTAATTTTCAAAGCATGCTAGACGATAAATTTTGAAGTATATTTATAAGAGCGGATTCCCTTAGCGAAACAAGAAAACCATCATGATGGATCAATCAACATTTATTTTGGATTCTCAGATACATTCAATAGTCCTCTCAAATATTGCAACATCATAAACCATGAGCTTACAAACCAAAAAAAAACCCTACTTTTTCAACGTCTCTACCATGGCAATTACCATCAAGATTGGAGTTTCACAAAGAACACCCACCTTTCTGGAAAATGTTGTATGTTAGACGTGCAAATGGCAGAGTCATTGCCTTAGCATTATTTGGAGACAGCAAATGGCAATTGGTGATGATCCAGCTTTCTCCTTGTCTTTTTCAGCTACCAAATGTAAATGCTTTGTCTATTTTGTAAGGCTACAAGTAGAAGCCTTTTGTTTCAGTGTTATGCATCAGATATATAAATTTGTGTATTTTCTGAGTGACTGTGTGTGAGGCTCTACAAAGCTCAGATTGGAGAGGTTTTCATGATTTATTGTTGTTTGTGAGTAAAGTCGTTTATGTAGTCACGGTACCTTCTTGCACATGAATAGACATGAGTGGTATTAGACACTCATCATCACACACATCATTGTCCGCTTTCACTTCTCACAACTTAGGCACCACCCTCACACTCTTGGCCTCCGAATACATGTCCTTATCGGCGGCATCATGGAAAGCACCCTTGATAATATCATAGCGACGTCATTCGGGCTTCATTTCTCAATTTGAATAACTAACACTGACTTTTTTGTGACTCCTCACATCTTTCTCCCATCTTTGTAAATTGTATTTATCTAGCATGCTAGCTACTAAGCTTCTCTTTTGTCCAAACCACGATAATATGCTTGCACACGATTCCCTTATGCTCGAACAATTGGCAAGTACAATTACTTTCTCTTGACCCCTCATCAAAGTGAACGTGGAAGGTAGCGATTTTAAAATTCCACTCTCACCAAATTTAGTGTCTTCTTGTATCTCAAATTGAGAAATACCATCCACAATATTCACAGAGATCAAGCTACAAGCAATCTTGGCAGCTATTCACTTGTGCGTTGAAACATCGGGAATCTTCCTCTTGCACCTTTTTACGTAAGGCATTCTCATTTTACCCACAAATTCTTTCAATGTGGTACTAGAATGGAAGTAACCATCAAAAAATGTATTCATGCTCTTGCTCCGTTGGGTTGTTGACATCGCCGCCTATAAAGTAGCTTTCACAAACGCCTGCACCCAATGGTGCCTCTCTTCATACGAGCCACTTAGCCAATGATTGTCCCCTAGCTGATATGTATCGATCATGTTGGCCCAATTTTCTTCAAATTTCCCAATTGCCAATGAATCATATACAACACTACAAAGCACGGCTTTAATTGATTTGTAAGCCTTATACCCCTTTAACTTTTAGGTACCTTTTTCAAGATATGCCACAAACACAAACGATGTCGTGCATTTGGAAACACAATACTTGTTGCATTTGGCATGGCCTTACCTTGGTCGGTGATGACATTAGGAGAACGCCCAGACATGCAAGAAATTCATGTCTCAAACAACCACACAAATGAAGAAGTGTCCTCTCATAGTATCAACCCACATCCCAACAAGGTCGACTGTTGATAATGGTTTACTCCTACGAATTGAGCAAAAGGAATATCGTGATTGTTAACCAAGTAAATGGTGTCAAATGTAGCCACGTCATCAAATTCTTTGAATGCCTCCCTACTCCTTGCATTTGCACAAAAAATGTTGCATAATCGGTGTTCCTTATCTAGATCCATAGAATAGAAAAAGAAGTTGTTATCTTCGCACATTCTATTGAAGTACTTGTACATTGCCGCAACATATCCTTCCTTGAGTTATGAGCGTCGCACTTGATCCATGTAGTTCCTTGCATTTTTGTCGGACCATGTCAATTTCTCATTCCTCTTAGCTTTAATCACAGATGAGCTAATAGTTTTGTTTATCATTATTCCGACTGAGCAATTCAGTTCCAGCGTCCTTTTCGTATGTGGTGGAATAACCCGTTTGAACTTGAGGTACCAAGCTTTTATCGGACACATTTCATGATTATGCTCGAGTTCAATTGTATTCAATATCCACTTCCCGTCGGGATGCAAAGAGACATTCAGTGATGCTTTACATTCCGTTTTTGCTGTTGGATGGGCTTTAACTAGAAGATCACATATTCTACACACTAACATTTTACATTCCAATCCTGTTTTATAGTTATAAATGTAGCCCTTGTGACAACAAACAGCATTGAACAATTAAAATTGTTGCATATTAACAGTCCTTGTGCGAAATGAAGTGCCTCTGCACTGTCAAGCTTTGCCATTTGGTAGATTTCATCTCTAAAGCTCAAATTACCAACATCAACTACTGCCGTTGAAATAGCAAGACACCGTAAGTAAGTGTTGGTGATGTTACAATAATAAACACCAAACATTAAAATTACAATGGACAAATTAACAGGCTAAGACACGGAAATCTCGCTCTCTTTAAGGAGATTCAAGCCCTCTACGGTAATTAACCAGTGCAGTAGAAAATCTTTGACTTGTCCCCTCCAGGATACAACAGCCCGATAATTTATCGTGTGGTTCGAACCTACTCTGCACGAGTAGGAGAACCCAAAGCTCCACCAAAATAATACCATTACACTTTGCCCATAAAACCACTCTTACAGACTAAGTTTTTTAGAAGAACAAAGTTTAAAGAGAAAACTAAGAACTTGAGTTGTTAGCTCACGGCAACTCAACTTATGCTAATGGAAGAAAAATTGATCACTAATTTACCCAAACACATGGACTACATTAAACAAACAGATAAGAGATTATATACTTTTGTCAAAATAGGGTGCATATAAAAATAAATGTGACCACTAAGTTGAGATTAACAAAAATATACATGGTTATTTCTTACCGTATTAATATATGCATCGTTTCGATTCTACCGGATTGCATAAAAAAAAAAAAATCCAAAAAAGGGAAATTGCACCTGAATTTTCATACTTAATGGCCAATTGGCCATGGTTATGAATCACTGAAATATGTTATATGTGAGAGACCAGAGAGTTCTTGGACCAAACTATGACACTAACGAGGACCCAAGGAGCAAAATTTAATATGAGTGATAATAAGGGGGTGATACGTACTTTTTGGGGTGGGCCCCACGATTTAAACCCAGTCAGCTGTCATCTCATTTAATGTGCATTTGGAGTGCAAACGAGGTGTACCTATCCGGAATTGGGGGGCCTGTAGTGAGTGAACTCACTACATGCGTGTAGTGAGCTCTCTCTTCCGGTACCAAATTCTTAACATTGGTTTTTAAAAAAAAAAAAAATTAAGGTTAGAAATTCTGTTTTTTAGGTCGGGCATCAGCCAAACCTGCATTGACAATAGCAACAGCGCACATGTATATTACGACAACCCAAAACTTGTAACCCAACCGTCAAAACCGGCAATTTTCCCTCTTCTTCTCTCACTCCTCCGCGCCTCTCTCTCTCTCTCTCTCTCTCCATGTCCAAATACAATCTTCATTACTCCATTTTTAGAGCCCACATTTTCCCTCCCACGCGTAGATACACGCCTTCTTCAATTAGGTTTATTTTCCTCTCCCTCCTCTCTCTTCCAATTTGATCATCATCTCACGCTTACTTCCTCATTTGAACATTGATAGCAATGTATTCGAATTACATTACGTAAGGATAAAACTTGATGGTTTAATGTTTTATTTTGCATTTTTATTTGTATTGTTGTTAGGTAATTGACGTGAAGAATTGTGGGGGGAAAATGTCGAACCGAATGAAGGAAGAAGAGAGAATTGAAAGGATTATTCGCAACCTTTTGAAGCTACCTGAGAATCGGAGATGCATCAATTGTAACAGTTTGGTATGGTTTTTATGTTCGTTCATTGATTTTGCATGGAAAAGTCTATTTCCCCAACCAGTGGCGACTCCAAAAATTCGGAAGTGTGGGGTCATTAATAAACGTCAAATACTTTTACCAATCATAAATCAAAGAAAAACATCACAATAATGGCAACTAGAAATCTTATTCCAACAAAAATCACATTTAAAGCTCAACTTAGCAAGACAGGTCAACATCTCCTTGTCAAAAGAACAAAACGAATGACTAGGATTCATACAAACCACACAAATAAGTAACTTTTATAAACTTCTAGGAGTTATCTAATGGGGTCACCACCAAATTTAGGGGGTTCATTTATGAATTTTTCGAAAATTTCAATATAATAGTAGTATATATTTTTTCCTGTGGGATCGGCTGACCCCCTCTCTATAATGTGGAGTCGCCCTTGTCCCCAACCATATACATAACATGATGATGTGTCGTCGTTTAATTGGTCGTAATAAAGTAGCATCTCATGCCAAGAGGCCTTTGGCCAAAGGCATCAGGAGTGCAATTGGATGCCTCGAGAAAAGGAGGTCAAAAGTTCAACTCCTCTACGAAAGATGGTAATCTAACTATTCTAACAATAGTGATTTTTGCTGATAAAAAGGAAAAAAAAAAAAAAAAAAAAATCTCGTGCAATAGGCAATGAAAGAGTGGGCACGCGAGCATGTTGTGCAAGATGTTGTGGTAGAAGCATACCTCGTTTTGTATTGTGGTTTGTCTTAATTAGAAGTTGGACTGTGGAAATAAAAAGCCATTCTATATACCAATTTTCCTTCTTTTAGTTTTTCTTCTTCCTTCCACTTTAATACCCAACACTGGAAGAGTCCAAAACAATGAGAATATGGGCTTATTGGGGACGGTTGATTTCGGCATTCATGTCGTGGCGAATTGCGATCCAGCTAAGATTTGTTTCGCAGTGAACCTTGATGCATGGTACCAGTGGCAGACGCAGGATTACCAATTTGGCCTACTTTGCGGGGACCACTCTTTAGTAATTTTACAAAAAAAATCCGAAAAATTGGGGGGACTGCAGGGACCCAACACCCCCCATTGCACCCCCTAGGTCCGCCCCTACTTGGTACATGTCAAAAGCAGTTGCTAGCTGCCATTGTCTATTCTTACATTGATATTGGCACCTTATCATGGTGAACCGTGTGTATCCTACATTTTGTAAGCAATGCTGAAGTGCTTCAGATTTTCTATTGCATTAGATGGCAAGAAGTCCGTATTTACTTTTTCTGGGAAAAATTTGTGGAGCCTTCCTTATTTATTTTACTGCCTGAAGTACTTTGGTACATGGACCATGAACATGAAGTTGCAAAATTTCACCAATTAACAGTAACAGGTTTTGTATGATTCCTGGACATGAGTCGTCCTCAGTCCTTAGTTCTTTATCTAAGGCTACTCAGAGTACTGTAAGTCGTTTATTTGGTGCGACACTTTCTGGCTGACATGTTCTTCAAACAGGGGCCTCAGTATGTGTGCACGACTTTCTGGACTTTTGTTTGCACCACCTGTAGTGGAGTGCAGTAAGTGTTGATCTGAACTCTTACATTTAGTCTGTCAGTAAGTTTTCCCATTCTTGTTAAGATGTATGCAACACATCCTGAGATTTTGCATGACATTAACTGGTGTCCTGACAATTGGCCCATGCCTAATTTCATATCACCTTGGTGCACTGAAATGTGGATAATTTCTTTTTCTTTTTGGCTTGATTGATTATTCTCATAATTATCTGTAGCCGGGAATTCACGCACCGAGTAAAATCAGTGTCAATGGCCAAGTTTAATGCAGAAGAAGTTAGCGCTCTTCAAGCTGGGGGAAATGAGGTGAGTAGCCAATTAATTAGAGCTACTCTGTTGTCTTCTCCCTTCTATGTGTTCGTTGATTCTGATTATGATCGGTCAATGTTGATCATGATTTTCATAGAGAGCAAGACAAATTTACTTTAAAGAGTGGGATCCTCAGCGCCATTCATTTCCAGATGGCAGGTGTTTACGTATTTTGACAATTGTTATGTTAGGATACTTTATAAAAATAACATCTGATTCCATTTAAGCTTTTTTGCAATCCAGTAATCAAAATAGACTTCGGGATTTCATTAAACAAGTCTATGTGGCTAGAAAGTTTGCTGGTGACAGAGGAATGGGAAAGCTTGCAATGGTGAGAGCGGTAAGTGTCTCATATCACGTCAATTTCATTATTTTGTTGGGACGGTCTCATGGATAAATTTAAAATATTCCTAATATGTTACAGGATGCCAAGGAGGAGTTTTCTGATCGGTGTGCTTTTGACAGTCCTAGTACTGGAGGAAGGATTGATGACAGAAAATCAAAGCATTACATTGACGAAAGAAGAGGTCCACGAAACAAACCAGAAAATGTCCGATCTGGTCACAGGAATCGTCCTGTTCACTTTGAGGTCGTTGATGACAGGTTTCGAGATGATGGATTGGGGAGTGGAAGGAGGTATGAAACACATAGGACTTATAATCCTGAGTCCGGGGCTGGGAGCAGGTCACCAGTTCCTCAAAGAGGCAGGGGCAGGATCAGTCCCCCAGTAGTGCGCCCAGTCAGTGAACTTTTGGGTGAGAATGTTCCTCGTTTGCAGGTGGGTGGATCTCCTAAGGCCAGCGAAAGGAGGGATGCTGACAGCTCTGGTCATGGTCAGGTGATCAATTACGTAATCCGATATGCAATTATGTTATTGTTTTAGCACGCTGTATGCGTGCTTCAGTGGCCATTTGAATGTGATTTGATCATAATTTTCTCAGTCAAACGTGAATTTTCATATGTTTCTCCCATTTTTCAAAAGCGGGCACTACCACCTGCAACTCTTTTTGGCAGTATCATGTTATTTGGTAGTTTATTATTTTTAGATTTGTATGTTACATATTACTGTTCACACGCATCTCATAGTTCGCAACATCTTTTGTTTACACTTTACACCTATTATCTTTCGTTCTGCCTCTCTTCACACCACTTTCCATCCTTTTTACTTAGCAAAAAACCACCTTCCATTGAACTATGAATCCTTTGACTCCACCTCTTTTTTTTTTGTGTTCAGAAAGGTCGGTGGTTGTAGTGGAAATAAGTTTTTCCTGTGTGCACAATCATTACCTATGATAAATAACATCAGATAACGCGATGGTATCCACTTTTCAAGGTTTCATCAAATACAAGCACTAGTGAATCACACTATAGTTTTACGTCATATCCACGATAAATCAAGGGGTACCGACCCCCATTCACAGATGGTGCATTGACCGACCTCGGGGACCCACTTTTGGGTCCTACACGTACTATCCGAGCCGTTCATTCATCTTAGAAAATTTTTATGAGGGGCTCTGCGAGAAATCAGCTCCCTCGGAGTTTGTAAGTGGTTGATCCAAAATCCCCCCGTTTTATTCAAAACGCACCTCCATCGGTACCAATAGCAGCGTTGTCCATTGAAACAGATGGTGCATATAATTTTTTTGCACACTCTAGACTAATTATTAATCCATTTCACAATGACAATAAGTGCGTATCGGAAACTTCCTGAAAAGGCAATGGATTTGTTTAAAAGGTAAATACTATTATTCTTCTCAATGCCCATTACAATTTCAATCACCAATCTTAAGGAATTCACTGCCATAGCAACTCGTGTAGCTGTTAACGTAAATTAGTCAAATTTAAGGACAAGTAGTATTCATTTGCTAAATTAAAATTCTGCTTGTTACTTTACTATTGCAGATGAATTTTGCTATTAGTGTCTTTGGGAGCCTAGTGCACTCTAGTTTTGAAATCTTTCTCATTGCAGAAAACACCATCTCCTAGTGGAACGGTTGAATCCAAATCGCTGGAACTTACAACAGTGAACTCAGTTAGCTTGATTGATTTTAGTGCTGACCCTGAGCCTCCTGCTCCGGCGACACCATCACAAACACGACAAACAGTTCTATTAAATGAAGGTGGCCATGGGGCTGCTGATCCTCCGATTGTAAATTCTTTGGAATCTTTATTATTCGGATTGTCAGCGCCTGCTTCTGGACCTGTAGATATCATGTCTCAAGCACCTGCTAATATTGATGCCGAGTCAGCTGGACCTTTAGCATTGTCCAGTAGTGTTGGAGCTACCGTAGCTGAATCAACAACAGATAAACCAGCAGCTTCACCAGTTGGAATGGAATTAATGCTGCTTAGTGGCAGCAATGATTCCAATGTTGGATTTGCTGATGGACAAAAGTTGCCAATAACACAGCAAAATCACTTGCACTCAACCCCTTCTGGTGTTTCTATCTCCACTACTCCGTCTGTTGGAGATTCACATAACCAGGTCAATATAGTTTTTCCCTTGAAATTCCTAGATTGAGCAGATTAATTGTTCCTGAATGTTTTGATACTAAGTATTTGCATATAAAAATGGTCTGAAAGTTGTTTAAGATCTGGATATGGTAAAGGGTCACTAAATATTTGAGTTCCAAATTGTTCCTTAGATGTACCTGATTCGTGTGTGTTTCTACAGTCCTGGACTTCACACATTGCACCAAATGCTCAAGCTTCTTCCAGTGTATCTGCTGAAAAACCATCTCAACCCAGCTCTGAAGCGATCCAAGATGGGATGAAGGAACTTCCGGCTGTAATAGCAGTTTTTTATGTGCATTTGCTGCAATTTTATTTTTGGTGGTAAATTATTAGTATGAATTAAACTCTGCAGGACCTTTTCACTTCGAGCTATTCATCATTTCCAGTACCAGTACCTGGTTGGCAAGTTCGTCCTCCTCATGGAATGGGATTTCACATGCAGTACCAACCAACTGCCGTGGTATCTTACCCGCTCATATATCTAATCTATGTCTAATCATTTAAATTATCTACCCTAAAATCTTATGATATTTTCTATTTTGGAGTATCTTTTAGCCCATGCCAGCATTTCCCAATTCTCCAAGATCAAGGAATCCATTTGATCTCAGTAGTGATGGCATTGAAGCTCAAGTTCCTATGGTATCATATTTAGACCAGTTTTTTTTTTTATATTTTGCCCCCTCATGCATAAAGTAATGATTAAATAATACTCACAAACTCGTTTAATATGTCAAAATGGATGTCAGATAATCTTGTTTGCATGATTTTAAATGGATAGAGTTTTACATATGAACAACTCTGACACTTAAGCTAGCTCGTTTGGCTTGTGAATCACAGCACAGCATAAGGCAGAGCCAAAATGTTTTTTTCAGAAATTACAGAGTCTAAGGCTTCTTAGTAATTTGGAGCACAGTTGCAGAGATGTGACTTTGCTGAAATATTCCCTTCTGTTTTGTTTGATTATTTAAGAACATTAGGTTATTTCAAAGACCTTTTGTGTGCATGTTTTCATTTATTAGTGCGGGTTGTATTTAATCATTATCTCTTACAAATACTAAGTATGTTAAAGAGAGATACCTGGGAGGACGATGAATAGCAAAACACAATTGGGAGGAAAGATTGATGCTTATATTAGATTGTTGATGCAGTATTCCGATACTTGCTTAAAAAAAACTAGGCAAACCTAATCAGAACTTTATTGACTCTTTAACCCCTTGTGAGCTATTAAGAAAGATTGAGTGAAGCTGGAGGCTTTTTGTTTAGCAGATCATAATGCATGAGGAATTCCTAATTTGTATATCTGTATATCTATACAAGATCAGTTTAATATGATTGTACAAGTAGTCGGGTATTGCTAGATGTTGAAGTTGTCCAGTCATTAAGGAATGTGTGAGTAGCATGCATTGCTAGACAAGAGGTTGAAAATTTTATTTACTATTCATATCCTGAGCCTATAGGAAAATTCCAAGTTACAGAGAACAAATTAAAACTTCCTCAGTCCAAAATTAATTAGCAAGTTCTTTTGCTTTGCAAATTTCGCCAGAAGACAACGATGCATCATTACCACTTGCAATCTACCAGTCACATGATAATTCAAACTTGATGTATTCTTTTATTGATTAATGGTTGGTGAACTTTTCTTTCTAACCTTCTAAAGTTGTTATTCTGTTTACTGTGATGTAGTTCCCTTCAATGTTGCCCGTGCAAGGAGCACTACCGAATTTGGCAGCTCCTTCAGCCTTATTGCATGCTTCCAATGCCCATTCCTCCCACTTGATGCAGCCTCAGGCATCACCTTATGGATCTATAGCACCTCCACAGTTATCTTATGGGATGTCGTTAGCTCCTGGTAAAATCATTGCATTATCATGTGCTCCGTGTTCACTTTCATTTGCGAGCAATTCTTCCGGATAGTTCTTATGCCCGTTCCATTGGTTTCAGGGGCATTCAATGAGCAGCAATTACACAATGGCATGCCATTTTCCAGGTAAATAATGAACTCACCCGTTAGTCAATTTGTGATTTATGCATCTTCCTCAAAAATTGAACTCCCCGTCTTTGATAATTTTTTAAAACTTTGTCTAAGCTATGCGCGCTTTATGGAACAAAAAGTGATAGAAAATCCTAAATTCGGCAATGTGCTCTAACTTATTCAACTTAGACTTCGTGTTCTAAAAATATCGTAAATATTTGGGCCTGCAATTGGCAATTTTATACATGTAGACAGCATGCTTCTTCTGCTATCTGTTGTTTTAATTATTCTCCCAAGGTTATCTGCTGAATATGCTATGAAATTTGCTTCTTGAAGATTTAATTCCAGCCCTTGATTTCTACATTGCAGACCACAAACGAATACCCGTAGGGAAGATGCTTTTGCTTCTTTGAACCCAATTCATCAGCCCAAGAACGGACACCCCGCACCGACTACTCCAAATTCTTTGTCATTAGCAGGAGGAAACCCATTTGGATAGTGTTCGGATTGCGTTATTCTTATTCCATTTCTGAATCATAATCTTACCTCTCTAGCCCCTGGGGCAGATTATACCAGAAATACAACCTGTCTTCTCTGATCCGTTCGAGCCCGATGAAATTGTTAATTTTTCTCCTTTGTAACGAAGTTGTGCAAGTATGGAGGGGAGTGAGGGAGTGAGGAGTTGTTTCAAGAGCTTGTATTCATTGTAAAGAGTAGCAAAAGGAAAAAGAGAAATAAAAGGAAAAGGAAAATGATTCTTATTGTTCTACTGACTACTGAGTACTCCGATCTGATAAGTATGTGTTTTTGTGTTCTTCTGACTCGAGTCTTTTATGGTTTTGCCTTTTATTTGATGAAACATTGGTGATCTGCTTAAACTACGGCCCTGAAGCGAAACGGCTCCGGCCTGTGGTGCCCCAAAGTGGTATTGGGGTACCGGTGCCCTAGTTTTACTTACCGTGAACATTGTGTCTACAAACTGCAAAAACAGACCACACTTACCGCACATATAGGCCATAAATTGTGGTAAGTAAAGCTTGTGTTCATAGCAAATACAATTGCGCGGGAAAAGAGCAAAACCACCCTCCTCCTTGTGGTGGTTTTCATCTAATGGCTGAGATTTACTCATTTTCTAATTTTTTCTAATTTAACAGTCAATATTTACGGGGACAGTACTGGTGCCCCAATATCACAGGGCACCACAGAAATTTTGGAAGCGAAGACAACTGCTATTCTTTTTTTTTTTTTTTTCTTCCAACTTCAGCAGTGTCGGTTCCCGAGTTCAAGGAATGGCAAGCAACCTCTCTCCATTGCTGCAAGCCTCTCTATTTTGCAGTGAGTAGCATCAATCAACCTACAACGATGTGGCTATAAAGCTACTATTAGGTGCGGTGTCAATAATGGGATTGCCTAATAAATGTGTATGGGACCTACATATTGCATAACAAATGTGTCTGGGACGTATGTGTAAATGAAGGGTTGTGTTCGGTGTTGTGTCCAATTTATATTTATAGCTTGTGTTGGTTGGTTACACCATGCGAGATGATGACATTAGTGACACAATATTTGATCGTTACAGGAGCCTTGTGAATTCGAGACAATGTTTGCTTTTGGGTGAGTACGTAGATTTTGATAAGAATTAAGAACCATGCACTCGGTAAAAGAGAACCATGCATTCATGATCGGTTTTCTCTTACTCCAAACAATGTGCGAAGGGGTTTCCCCCCCCCCCCCCCCCCCCCCCCCCCGCTGATCGGTAACGAAAATGGGTGATTTTGGTAACTACTTGGACTTTGGTTGGATACTTAGAATTGTTTTGGAACAATTGGAAACATTTTGGACACTTGGATACATTTTGGTTACTTCGTGGTCGAATTATAGCCTTCCGTTCATTTCAACCTTGTACATTGGTCGTGTCCATCCCAATACTCATTCATTATGCATGTATCATGTTTATACACCTAGCGTTAGTAAAATAGTTTTCCTACTGGGTTAGTGAGCTCAACCTATCAATTTTCAAGTATTCGGCATGGAGCATGAGATGGGTTGCTTGTGAAGTGATGCATACATGGAGCTTGTACATGCACGAAGTTATTTTCCCATCTTTGTCTAATATTTTTGAAAGATGATTTTGTAACTTCCATATGTTAATCTTTTTGACTATTTGGGACAATGTAATAACTTTTAAACTTGGTGTTTATGCATTCGGGCTATAGTCGCTAGTAGTTAGAACCCGTTTATTCGTATTGATGAGAATGTATTTGTTGACTTTGACTATTCAAAGAGAAATTGTAAGACTTTTGACTTGTTCCACGTGGATATTTTGTATATTTGGTTTATTAAATTTGAGGGCGTGACAGCTGCTGTGTAGCTTGTGCACAGGATTTGCTGCGCACAATCTAAGCCGTCCATTACTTGGATGAATGACCTAGATTTCAAACAAAATAGAAGAATTATTCGCGCGAATAGTTTGGTTTCAATCCGAAACGTTGAAAACATTTGTAGACGACCCAGATTGTGCGCTGCATCTGCTCTGCTCAACCTACACAGCAGCAACTCAGTTTGCTAATTACCTATCGCCTAAGGGCAATAATATTGCGTTATTCTATAGTTGATACTCCCTCCGTCCCCAAATAAAAGTATAGTAGTATTTCATATTAGGTTGTCCCTTAATAAGTTCGTATTTTGAAAAGTTAATGGGTAAAACTCAATACAATTATAATTTTACCATTTTAAAGAGTTAATGGATAAAAGTTGAGGATAAAGTCGAGGTAAAAGTTAATGTGAGAGGTGTAAAGTGGAGGTAAAAATTAATATGAAATGTGTAATGACGATATTTCTTTTAATAAGTTAGATTTATGAAGCAACACATTTAAAAATGCACGAAGGGAGTAATCACATGGAGGCCATCACAAACCTTGGGGCCACTAGGGTTATGTTCGGTCGCTACCTTCAGGGTCCTAGAAATAGTCGACGTGTGCGCAGACTGGTCCAGACATTCGATTATCAAAAAAAAAATAGGGACAGAGGGAGACAATTAACAAAGATCGAGTATATTTCGACAATTTATCCCTCTACTCAAAAATCTTGATTTCCCCCTAATATTTGTTTACCCCGAAAATGTACCGATCGCGTTCGGGGACCCACTTTTGGGTCTCACACGAGTGATCCGAACCGTTCATTGTTCTTAAAACATTTTTCCAAGGAGCCCCACAAAATTTCAGCTCAATCGGACGGTTGGAAGTGCTCGAACCAAAGTCTCACCGTTTGAATCAAAATTTCTATGCCCCCGTTCTGTACGGGTAGCACTGTCCCTGCTATTCTTTCTTCTTTTTTTTTTCCCAACTTCAGCAGTGTCGGTTCCCGAGTTCAAGGAATGGCAAGCAACCTCTCTCCATTGCTGCAAGCCTCTCTATTTTGCAGTGAGTAGCATCAATCAACCTACAACGATGTGGCTATAAAGGTACTATTAGGTGCGGTGTCAATAATGGTATTGCCTAATAAATGTGTATGGGACCTACAGATTGCATAACAAATGTGTCTGGGACGTATGTGTAAATGAGGGGTTGTGTTCGGTGTTGTGTCAAATTTTTTTTCCTAATCGGTAACGAAATTTTATTAATCACTGCATCAAAGAAACATCTAAGGCGGCTTCGCTAAAATTCCAATTCCAGTTTGGGAAATTCTTTTGCCATGTCGTAGGAAAAAACAAGGATACATTGGGTCACACTAAAGGGGTATCTGAGAGCCTCGTTTTTTATTTTAATTTTCAACCTTTTGGTTTTTTTTAATTCTGGTGAGGATGTACTTTGAATCTGACAGGAGTGTTTAAAAGAAATGTAAAAAATGTATTTTGTAACATGAGTAGTATTTGTGAAATGTGCATGATGCATTTTGTAGGTCTTTTTTAATACTAATCAAAATGGAAAAAATGGAAAATAAGAAGTCAAAAAGCTTATCACAACTTACTTTGACTTCTCCTCTCTAATGCCAAATTTTGAGAATGAGTTTTGGCTTAGGGGGTGTTTGGGAGCCTACTTTTTAGCTTTTGATTTTTGACTTTTTGGTTTTTTGGTTTTTTGGCTTTTGGTCAGAATGAGTTTTGGATGTGGGAGGAGTGTTTGGGAGAAATGTGCAGAATGCATTTTGTAACAGTAGTAGAAGCAAAAAACAGAAGTAGAAGTTGAAAAGTAGGGTATAGGCTCATTTTGGCTTCTTGCCTCTATCTTCATAAATCAAAAATGAGTTCTGGGAGAAATAGTTTCTGGGGAGAGCTGCCAAACAGCCATAATGCAAAAAGGAGAAATCAAAAACATGAAAAAGAAGCGGCCAAACGGCCTCTTAATGTGTTTTTGGTTTGGCCAAACACCCAAAACTCAAAATTGAGAATCTGAAAATGTGAAAATGAATCGGCCAAACAGGCCCTAATTTCCAACTCTATCCCTTGATCAATGGAGTTTTTTCTATTCCATTTAACCAATTAGACATTAGACCCCACAAGAATGATGGAATTGCCCAAGCATCTAGAACTCACAGGAAAATTACAAACTTTGCCCCTTTTAACTTTACAATTTTGCTAACCATCGACGAATATGCGTGAATAATTTACGCAATGGTCAAAAAGGTAAAAACACAAAAAAAAAAAATAATAATAATTTAAAAAAAATGAGAGCGAGATAGACAGCAATTTTTACTACATATTGAGATTATATGCACTTTCCGTAACTAGTCAGACATTGTTTGCTCGGACGGGGTTGCTGTTGTGCAGCTTGTGCACAGCAGCATCGTATGATCTGGGCAGTCCGTTATTTGGATGGACGACTCAGATTTCAAACATAATAGGAGAACTATTCGAGCGAATAGTTTGGTCTCAATCTGAACCATTGAAAACATTTGTGGACAGTCCAGATTGTGCGCAGCAGCTGTTAGGCACAACCTACACAGCAGCAACCCCAGTTTCCTCATTAGCTATCGCCTAAGGGCAATAATATTGCATTATTCTATAGTTAATACTCCCTCCGTCCCCAAATAAAAAGTACAGTAATATTTCATATGCGGTTGTCCCTTAATAAATGCGTATTTTGAAATGTTAATCGGTAAAACTTAGTACAATTATTATTTTGCCCTTTTAAAAAGTTAATGGATAAAAATTGAGGATAAAGTCAAGGGCCCTGTTCGTTTATCAGTTTTAGTTTTAGTTTTGATGACATCATCATTTCTCTCTCTATCTCTCTCCACTCATTACACCTTATGACATCATCAAAACTAAACTAAACTATCTAACCAAACACATGCAAGGTAACCCCAGTTTCAATAAAAAATGAAACAGTGTGACTTTGGTTCAACCACTTCTAACCGTCCGATTGGGCTGAATTTTTGTGGAGCCCCTCAGAAAAATGTTCCAAGAATAATGAACGGTTCGGATCACTCGTGTGAGACTCAAAAGTGGGTCTCCGAACATGCTCTGTACGTTTTTTGTGCCTATGGGTCTGTACGTGTAGCAATATCCGATTTCACCCTAATATTTTTTACTATTACGAGTAGTAAATTTGATAAAAATCAACTCTTAACAGTATTGTCAAGCAATTCGCTTCTATAATTAACCATTCAAGGTCCCATTTTGAGTCAAACAAGTAACCATCTCTTTTATGACCAGAGCCAATTTACTACTGTATTTACTCCAACCACATGCCTGCAATCATGTTCCTAATCATTTTAAGTAGACAAACATGTGGATCTCTTCTGCATTTTATCTTGAAGGAAAAGTTATCATTGTCGTAACAATTTAATGCACCGAAAGGTTATAATATTGCATTATTTTTTAACCTACTCCCAAGCCCACAAGATTGATGACTCACCCATAAAAATTAGTTTGGGGATATTGTACTTTTTTTTTATGAACGATCTTCATCACCTTTTCCCTTTCATTTTCAAACCCTTTCCCTTTCATTTTCATAACCCTTCGCTTAGAAGAGGTGGTCCATTTCCTTGACATTTGTACACATTTTCTTTGGGAGCCAAGCTATGGGTTCAACATTTGGTTTAGACCAAATATACGCCATGTGGGACCCATTTCAGGGTCTCACATTAAAGATTGAAGTTGTTCAATTTATTCAAAATAATATTATTTGGGCGCTTATGAAATATTAGCTCATGCAGAGATCGGTGAAGTTTTGATTAATTCATTCAGTTTTTATTCCAGCGATATAAAATGAATGTCATATACAATGAATGATATAAAGCAATGTTTTGAAACCCGGACCGATGGACGAACCGGAAAAGGGACCGGACGGATGGGTCACCGGTTCAACCGCGGTTGAACCGCTATCGACCCGTGACGTCATAATTATGTCATAATATAAATTTAATATTAAAAAATATTTTAAATAGTAGTATTCAAAAAATAAATGAGTTATAATATACTAAAAATTACTCCCTACAACAAAAAGAAAAACAGCGTAATAAAACTTCTGACTTTATATTAAAACTGGTGCATCATTTTATACACCGGACTAATATTGAAAAAGATTGTCAATAAGTTCTCGAGTTATTTTTCAAAACATCCCTCGAACTATGCTTCACATGTTTACTTCGTCCTCAAACTATCAACTTTGTTTATTTAGTCCTCCAACTATCAAATTTCAGTGCCTTTAGTCCTTTTGCTAACAGAAGTTACAAAAACTAACGGCAAACCCAAAAAACAGTCACTCTCTTTCTTTACCACCCCCATCCAAGGGTACAAATGTCATTCTACTTGGTTTCCCTCCATATTTAGGCGCCAACTTCATCTCCTGGGCAAAAAAAACAGAGGAAAGATTTTGGCAAAGAATAGAAACTCCATCTCCTGGGAAAAAAACAGAGCTCAACTTTGGGAAAAAAATCTCTCTCTCTCTCTCTCTCTCCCCCCCCCCCCCCCCCAACAATGAAAGCTGCTGCAACTAATATAAACTGGAGAGAGAGAGAGAGAATATAAACTACAAAAACCTGGAGCTTTTCAAAGCAAAAAATTCCAGCTTTTGAACTTGCATTAGTTACTAGAAATTCCAGCAACTCCTAGCAGTCAATAACAGCAAAAAAAAAGCAACTTCAAGCATGTATATGACATTTCCAGCAACTTCAAGCATGTCCAACATGAACAAAAAAGCCAAAATATGACATTTCAGCAGCAAAAAAAGCCAAATACTGCAAGTTTATCAACTGAAGATACTGTTGTAACATTCCTAACATAAGTTCCTTAGTTGAGAGGGGCTATTCCCACATATCATCCCCTGCTTCAAAGGGGCTGTACAAAATGTATAACGCCCACTACACAAAAACAGACCACATAATGGTTCTGAATATGGATCTAAAATGAAAAATTATGGATCCCAAAAAATAGATGTTCAAGGAAAATAGACTTTTCATGCCTATGCAACAGAACTAGAAGGACTGCAAGTTGGAGGGTGTTGTGCACTGCTAGTATTTCCTCTTGCTCCTGCTCTTGCTCTTCCTCTGCCTCTTCGCATTCTTGTTCCTCTTGCTGTTGTTGTTCCTCTTCCTCTTCCTCTTCCCATTCCTCTTCTTATTGGGAAGGCATCCAAAGGGGCTTTGCATGTCCTAGTGTTGTGGCCTTCTTTTCCACATCTTCTACAACTCATTTTCACACCAATTTTGCTCATCTTGTGTGGGTTCTTTGGAGGCTCATCTTGTTCCCTTCTCCTTGATTTCTTAGGCCTCCCTGGTTGCCTTGTAAACTCTGCAGGTTGGATTGGAGGCTTGCCCGACTTCTCCCACATGTCAGGACCATTCATGGGGTGTATAATGTGGTTATAAGAAGCCAAGAAACTACGCTTATGGTACCAATCACTGACGTAGTCCTCTGGTTGTCCACCCTCTTGAGCTATGACTGTTGCAGCATGCTCACATGGTATTCCAGTGAGATCCCATCTTCTACAAGAGCAAGTTTGTAGTTGTAGATTCACTGTGTATTGACCATATATTGCCCTAGCTTCGATGCTACCTTCAATCTTTCTCAACACCTTCCATTTTGCCTTATAACACTGAGTTAGTGATACATTACACTTGAAATTTTCCCTAACCTTTTCCATAAGCTCTGAAGTCTTCAAAGTAGGGCTGATCCTGATATCATCAAAGTAAATTCTAGCCAACCAACTACTATTCATCAATTTGTTGTTCCAAATCCTCCCACAATTATGGTTTGGGTTGTAAACTTTCACTTGCAACGTTTTGTTACTTGTACCAGTATTAGTCGCAGAAATTTCCCATGTACAATCCTTTTTACCTTCTTCTGGGCTGTAAATCTTGCATTTAGCCCTCACCCTTGTGGTTTCATTTTTCAAGAATCTGATTTCTTTCCCTTGCAGAATTGAATGCTGCCTAATAGCCCCAGCCAATTCAGCCCTATTCCTGAATATCATGCCTACGCAAAAGACTGGTTCTTCTCTCCCTTTCAGTGGTCTAAAAACAATTGCTTTATCACTTGTTTGATCATCCTCAGAATCACTTTCATTCAAACTATAGAAACCATCATCAGAATCAGAAACATCTCCTTCATCCTCAAACATCTTATCATCTTCATCAACATTATCCATATACATCCTATCATCTTCATCACTTAAATCATAATCACTGTCAGCAAAATAGTCATAGTTTGCATCAGAATCTAAGTCATCATCCCCTTGCATCCCATCCTCTGCCATATCTAAACTGTCGCCTAACTTGTCTATGGTAACTACACTCTCTGGAAATGTTCTACTGTCCCAATCCCAACTAGCAACATCCACATCTTCCAAAGCATTAGGGATCACAAGAAATATCTCTACAACGTTATTCTCAATATGCCTTACCATATCAATAACATGGTTATCAGTCTGCAATATTTTAAAACCTCCATCCAAGTTTGAACTAGGGACCTTGTAGTAGAACTCTACTACATCAGTTAACCCTATTTTTTTTCCAATTTCATTTAAATCAAGAATTGAGACCTTATCCCGTTGTTCATAATCACTGTAGCTTACTTGGCCACCAACATAGGATTTCCAACCCCTTTCGACAATAAAATTACCCCCATGGTGAACCTTAATTGAGAAGAAAGAAGGGTTTATATCTGCAAACACCAACACACAACCCCAACAAGTAATCATATTATACTACAAAGAGAGTTTGTATCACATTAAGGTAAAAAAGAAAAGATATACAAATGCATGTTCTGGGGACCAATACCCGAAGTGGGGGACAACATACCAGAAAAAACCGAAATATTTCATATAATGATTCGCATATATATATATATATATATATATATATATATATATATATATATATCAGGGCACAAATTTTGAACAGCAACTCAAAAAAACCCTAGAAAATTTTCTCACAAATGCATGTCAGGAACTTGCACAAAATTTTAAAACGAAAATTTTCATACAAATGCAAAAATCGGAACTTACATAATGGGGTTCTCTCATCCCCTTGCCTTAACTGATCAACCATTGAAGAAATATGGAGAGCTCAAGCCTTCACCGATCGATTTTGGGTTTTGAGTGTGTTAACATCAGCCATGGGTGTCGATCAAAAGGGGAAAAAAGTGGGTCTTCTTTTTCTCTTGTTTTGCCGTTCCAGAGAAGAGAGAGATAGAGAAGGGATTTTGTCGTTCCAGGGAGGGAGAGAGAGAGAGAGAAAAGGGGTTTTGTTGGCTTGGGCAAATTGTGACCCTTTGAGTTGGACGATATTACGGCTTGTGCCATTCCTCTTCTTCTTTTGCCGTTAGTTTTGTAACTTCTGTTAGCAAAAGGACTAAAGGCACTAGAATTTGATAGTTGGAGGACTAAATAAACAAAGTTGATAGTTTGAGGACGAAGTAAACATGTGAAGCATAGTTCGAGGGATGTTTTGAAAAATAACTCATAAGTTCTCCTCTTCCCAACTTTTTTCTTCTTTCAAGAAAAGAAACTTCCTTTCCCCAAAGTCATTAATAGAGAACAACTTTCTTCCTCTTCCCCAGACTCTCTCCTTTTTTTTGAACGGCTGAACTCTTGCTCCTGTCTCAACTCTCGGTTAAAATATGCCTGAAGAAAACCAGAACAAAACTCTCCCACAGTTCTTACCCAGTATCAGATCTCTCTCCGACCGCTGCAAGTTTGGCACCAGAGGTTAAAGAGTTGTAAAAATCTGAAGATAAACGAAGATTCACGCACAGATCTACCATCTTTTTTGGTTCTCTGCTCCAATATTCTTCTTTGTTCTTTATTTTCTATCTATTTCTCTTTTTTTTTTGTAAACTGGTCATAAACCTCCGATTGATAAAGAACCGGCCGGTTCTTGTGACCCGTGAACGGTTCAAACGCTTCAACGGTTGAACCGCTGAGTTGATCCGGTTTTTACTTTTAGAGCGGTTTTGAAATTAAAACGGTTTTATGAGTTAACCGGACCGTTTCCTAGACCGGTTCCCGGTTCAACCGGCCGGTCCGGTCCGGGTTTCAAAACATTGATATTGATATAAAGTATATTTTAAATAAATTAAACGGCTCCGATAATTTGCATGCGAATCCAAAATGAATACCATATAAAGTGATATACATTTAGTGTACACATGTACCCGTATTTTGTTTTCTTGATTTATTTAGATGGAAAAGTCAACAGCAATTTGTCGGCTCCAAGATATACATCACTCCCTCCATCCCATATTGCTAGTGGTTATTTATTCAATTTTGGCATGTCCCAAAATTCTTGTCTTCTTTAAAAAGTCAAAATAAAAAGTGTTTATATTTCCACTCTGGTCATCTTATTGACTTTTTTTTAACCTTTTTGACTCTTTGCTCAAAAAGCCACAATAAAAGAAATGACCCTACTATTGTTTACAGCTTAAAGACAAAAAAATTACGAGAAACACTCCCAATATCTTTTAAGGAAAAGAATAGGGGGAAGCATTAGAAATGTACTCATACTTTTTAAAGAGAGATGCATTAATTGTATATCTCCTAATCTATTACATGAGGAGGAGGAGGAAATGAGACTCGATCCTGAAATACAGTGTGGGGCACCGAATAACTCTACCACATGAGCTAACCACCACTTGCTATCTCCTTATAATTTACAAAGTTGGATTCTTCATACAAGACGAGCAATATAGGACGGAGGGTGTAATTAATTCGCATGGACAGGGCAATCGTTCCATTACCACTATTCTTTCCGCATGCTTTAACTACTCTTTTTTTTTGTGTGGCTCGCAATGACTTGACTTGGTGGGCAAAGCTTAGGACTTCAGGATCTGGTTGATCATCTGACTCCTCTCTTTAATGAGCCATACATTATTGAACAGTAGAATTGTCACATCGTTGCATTCTGATCACTTTGTTATGGTAGCCATGTTCACGAATTTCTTGAGACTTCTGATATCAAAACAACCACACGCAATCATTAATTTTACACACTCATGTTCAGTGTTTTAAAAGAAAGTCTGAAGGCTGAGTACTGATCACCGCCTAGACGCTAGAAGATTCCCCGCCGGCTAGCCCGGCTAATTGCACATGTCGCCGACTACTTGGCCCTAGAAGCTAGAAGGTACCCGGCCGCCCTAGGAGCGCCTAGCAAGTTTAGAACCTTGCTCATATTCACAAGTGTGTGAGTTCTACACACTGCACACTTGTAAGCGTACGTAGGTGTGTGACCTAGTGTGTAAGTAGGTGTGGTTGTAGCTTTGCTCGTGTGATAAATGATCAATTTTTTTATTACCATTTATTTTCAATGCATTTGTGATAGATTGTGATTTTTCTTCGTTGTAGTATATAATTGAAGTAATATATTATAATTCTCATTTAACAATGAGCACAATGAGAGTTACGTTAATATCAAAATTGATTTTCTTAATACCAAAATTCTAGTGTATAAAAGACGTGTATCATGTGTAGTGTACAAAACTATCATGCACTAAAATTTTGACATTAGAAAAAAAAGTTTTGACGTTATCATTTTCCGAACAATAACTAATTTTAGGACAAGGGGAGCAAGTAGAATGGCCTTCTCTACCACACCCACTAGAGAAAGGAGGATTAATAAAACAAAAATGAGTAATTAATGAACCTTAACCATCTCCTAATATCATTCATTGGCAAACCCCATCCCCTGAGCTAGCACAGCTCCTCCATTAAATGAGCCCCCAGATTAGGTTGTCCACAGCCTATAAAGCTATGCCTCTTGGTACAACATTTGGAAACCAAATATAATTGACCAAAAAAGAGAAAAACAAAGAGTGTCCAGGTGAAAATGGGGTACTGGGGAGTGATTGTTGTTCTTGTGGGGGTGTTAGTGCTATCCCAGAACGGGATAGGGATAACAGCGCAAGAGCCAGGATTGAGAACGGGATACGCGTGTTGGGGAGGGTGTTATAATGAGTGTATTCTCCTGAATGGGAAGAACCCAAGTGAGAGGCTGCCTTGCTATTTGCAGTGTTTGGGTAATTGCATAGCTAGCTCTCCCGCCGATTACCAGTATAACTATTGCCAGCTTGGTTGCTCATTGCAGAAGTGTGTCAGATTTAGCTCTGGTATGTGTATAATTATTTTTGCACTCTCTTTTCATCCTTTCACATTTTTTTTTTATTGGTCCTTGTGCACCTAAAACAAAAATAAAAATATTTGAGAAATGAATCAATAAGGAAGGGTAGTTTGGTAATTTAACTTGAACAATGATAAAAAAAAAAAGTGTATAAAAAAGAAGACGTGGAAATCATTTCTCTTTCTATTTACGAAATAATCCAATATCGAATGTGTGCATGCATAAATGGAGCCACGTTAAGGGAATTATTTGTTAAAATTTTCGTAAGTTTAATATATTTTCATACATGCTTTTATGTTTCCATTAAATTACAATTGATGATGTAAAATAGTTTTCTATTTTCTTACCATTAGATAGTTCTATATTAAAAATTTTGTGTCCGGGCAGGGATGGAGCCAGAGGAGGGCCAGTAGGGGCAGTCGCCCCTGCAAGGAAAACAAAAAACCTCTAGTATTACATAGAAAAAACTAATTTTTACTATGAATTATATAGGCTCGCCCCTGCAAAGTATTTTGAATAAAACATTCGCCCCTGCGTAGTGAAATTCCTGACTCAGTCCCTGGCCGGGCCGCCCGGACACAACATACTAATGACTGATGAGAGACAAATCAGGAAAGTAGGCCCATAACGCTACCAAGGTGGAGTTATTGCTTCATTAAACAGTACTATCTACTTTTGTTAGAGAGAGCATTCAAGAATCTCCATTGAATTGCCCAAATATTTATTTTTAAACTTATCTTCCATGAAATCGGAGTCTGGCACACAGTAAGCTGTTAGTTCCACTGGATGGAATTTGTCTTCGGTGTGAAATTAAACAAGATCTGGCCTCTTCAATTTGTGAACCCGGGCCAGGCCTCTGCTGTCCTTGATAGACGGCAGGCTCTGCCAACCTCCAATTCGAACTGGCTATCGATTGTTGAGATGGACGAACCGAATGCCACCAATCTGAACCGACTATTGATTGTCGAGATGGACAATCCGAATTTGCATTACATGATTGGCAGAGGGAGCAAAGTCCCCCATTCCTCACTTTGTAGAGTTCACACATGCATGAAATAATTTTGAAAAGAATTAAGTTTATTGGACATCAATTGACACATGACGAAAATAAATTATCTCGAAAGTACATTATTATATAATATCATACTCACCCCTGATTTAACCAAGACAAATATGATTTGCTCAATGAGTGATGTTTCATCAACTTAAATTTTTATAAAATTTATTCTATACGTCAAGCTCTACGATGTCAGAAGTCTGAATCACGTTTTCTAACCCAGAACGAGGCTCATTTAGTGAGCCCATCACCTTTCTGTACATATTTAATCCAAGTAATGAAGATTAAGAGCAACACAATTGTTTTTTGTTTTTAGAAACAACTTCAGTTGGCTATAAGATCCCAAAATCAAGACATTTTCAGTTGAAAGAGAAAGAGAAAGAGAAAGAGAACAAATCTGTAGCAGTTACTCCTTCCGTCCCAAATTGTTGGTCCTAATTTCTTTTTTTTTGTTGTCTCAAAACATATGGCTATTTTGAAAAGTTAACAAAGAAAAGTGTGTACTTCTTTCATTTTTTAAGTATAATTATGTACTTTTTATAAATAAATAAAAAATGAATTCCCGAAATAGGACCAACAATTTGGGAAGGGAGGAGTATGATCTCAACCACTCATTAATTGAATAATAAGTCCTATAATTGAATACTACTTGACTGCAACTTTGGTCAGATTCATTGACCTCCTATTACCCTATTATCTCTCAATAGCCTATCCTTTATAGATTTTTATTTTATTTTATCAGGACCTATGCTTTATAAATAAAGGGTAGTCCCTTAGCTGTAGCCTTCAACACTAAAGATTGACCTCTAGTGCAAGACATTAATGTTTTATGAATATATTACTATACAGAAATAATTACTGACTTATTTTTCGAATAATAAGAGTATTTGCCATGTATAATGCGCCCGGTGTAAACCTTAGTGTTCTTCAAAATTATTCATTTTAGAATCTAAAACAGAATCATTTTATAACATTGTGACACTGAAAAAGACATGAAAGAGGGTTAGCTTCTTGTTCTTTGATTATGGATTGAGAAGTAATTTTTATGCAAAAGGGGAAACAATTTCTGTCTTTCAATTCATCTTTTAAAAATCCATGACCCAATCGTAGATTGGACCCAAATCACCTCAAGAAACAACCACTTGAAGAATAATCTAGAAAAAATGCAAAGAAAGCAGAATACAAAAATTTACGTAGCTTGACGGGTGCGTGTAAATTGGCATGAACACCCGAGGTATATCTCAAGCAGGTTTTACTAGTTTTCATAATGTTCGAATGAAGAAGAATAAAAAACATCAGTTGTTGCATATAAAAGAAATATATATTCAGTTGAACCCAACGTAATAAGCGAAATGACCAAAATCAAATCAGGTTTCACAAATTCAACTCGCCCTAACACAACTTTACTAGAAGTGGTGTGACATTATTGAAAGGGAAAATAATAATATCAAAACTTTTTTTTTTAACACCAAAACTTCAATACATAAGAGCCTTGTACCTTACACATGGTACGAATTTTTTATACATATATAAAAAATTTGACATTAACGAAAATAATTTGACATTAACACTTCCTAATAAAAAGAGATGAACTTGTACAAATTGGCTAATATTTTACCTTTTGTTGTTAAATTTTACAGATGGGCGAAAACATGAGAGTTGCTTGGAGAACTGCTCTAGCAAAGTCTGCAACAGCAATACTTAGACACTCTCCTATCCTTCCATGGAAGCTTTGCTATCCCTATTTGTTCTTGCAATATTACTCAATTGTGTTTGTTATGTTTGCCTTTTTTTAAAATAATGTTAGCACTTTAACTTCTTAATACTTGTAGTAATTGTGCTCCGCGAGGACTATAAGTTTCCATTACTTAGATGTGTTGGGCATTGAGAGTCCGCGTTATGGTTAATTGGCTTCATTCGTTTTTGGGTCTTTTTTGTTGTCTTTTGGATGATAACAAAAAAAAGATGCCCTCAAGGTTTTCATTTATATGGTGGAAAGGACTTGTATCTATCTTCTCTATATCCAAAATAAAATGATATCCTTTTTCCATAATCAAAGACTGCGATTATGCAAAACGGCCTCTTCTCTTTACCTTCACTTGTACGGAATGTTTAATACACTTAATGACGTGAAAAACCACAAGAATGATTCAAACTTAATAATTTATTTTAGTTTATTTTCGTCATTTGTGAACTTTTGTTAATTTTGCGTCATATATTCTTAGATTGTTAATTTGTCTTGATGAGAAAAATTCAATAACCAAAAAATTATGATCAAATTTATAAAAATAAAAAGTTCACGACAAAATAAAAATATTTTTATAAATAATGAGTTGGGTCAAACCCTCCAAGCTATTTGTGCAATGCGAATACAATTTGACATTTACCATCTCTTTTCAAAGTGTATGTTAAACGTGGTAAACTATATGGTAAAGTGTTCAAGTCAAATTGGTCTTCACAATTGAAAGTTGAATGTTTCAAACTGCATTTCAAACACCGTACTGCCTTATTCCAATTGCAGACTCATCTCGTAAACTAGCTTCTTGAAAAAAAAATAGGGTCAGTTGCTATAAGGTCCACTATAGTTCTTTCCTAACACTTCTAATCCACCTAATATTTTCCTAACACTTCTAATCCAATCACGCATCTAAAAGACAAAAATAACCCACAGCAACACACGGCAACTTCTCGACTTGCTGGTTGGCTGTGATCCCCTCTCTCTCTCTCACACACACACACACGGACACAGTATAGAGTCGCCGGATCTAGCTGTCGCCGGATCTGGTCGTTGTTGTCGACTCCGGCGAAGTTAAGAACTATCACCTCTCTCCCTAATCTAGCCGTCGTTGCTGCGCCGTCGTCGGCCGTCAAATCTTTAATTGTTGCTTCATTGGGGAAGAAGCTTTCAATATTCAAGTGAATGAATCGCGTTCTTCTCTCCCTCGCCACTGCTCTCCACCGCCACTCCTCCGCCGCCTGCAGCATTGTTGAAGTCGCTGCCGCCGTCAGCCGAGCTGGATCCGAGCTTCTCCATGTCCATGTAAGTGCAGAAGAGGTCGTCTTCAGATCAGATCTCGTCGAAGCTACCCGGAGGCGCGTTGAAGGGGTCCGAGACGAGATCCAAGTCGTCTGGGAGGCGGAAACTTATGTCCGAGTGGGCCTGACGGTGGTGGGCCGCCCTGGACGGCCCGAACGACAGCGGTGATGGCTTGTGAGCATTCCGGGAGGAATTGGCGGTTGAGTTGGACGGATCTTGCATTTAGATAGCCCTCTCTGTTACTCTATCGAGGTCTATATGGGTATATTATACGTATGCAGGAGCATATCTCATCTCTCTTGAATGAAACATTGACCTCATAAATATTAATTGATTTATTTTTACCAACTATCGACTTCTCTGAGGGGTCAAATGTTTTGGTCTATTTTAAGCTTGGAAAAGTTAAGTAAATGTGTGTGCTTTATCGCACTTTGTAAGTGTAGCCATTTGCATTTACATGTAATTGATTGAATGAAAAAGATATGGGGTACACATGTTGTGTACCCCAAATGCACACCACTTTGAGGTGGCAAATGAGGAGAAGCCCAATATGGGGCTAACCCAAAAAATGGGTCTCTCGTCATTTGTCACCTCGGAGTGGTGTGCATTTGGATGCACATGTGGTGTACTCATAGCATTGTTATTGAACAAAACGTGAAGTTTTATAAATTGATAGGACTTGTTGAGTGACAGACGTATGTTAACTTGTCTTTGTCTTTGTTTATTGCACAAAGGACAAGACAAGGAGTACTGTGTATTTACATGCTTGAAAAAAAATAGTCCAGATAACCTTCTGAATCTAGATAACCACATCTTATCCCAGTGGGCTTTAAAAAAAAAAGATATTGTCCAGATAACCACCTCTTGTGAGTCCAGCTAACCACCTCTTATGAGTCCAGATGACCAAATTTGATCCCAAGTAGACTTTAAAAAAAAGATATAGTATAGATAACCACATCTTGTGATTCCAAATATGGTTATGTATGGATACCATACCAAAAAAGAAAAAAAAAAGAATTTAAGATACCAAGTGTGTTACCGGTACCTGTACATACCGTACCAATAATATAGTGTTACGATCTACGGACTATATTGTCTCAAATATGCTTTGTTTTACATGTGTATGGATGCGAATTTGATTCCAAGTAGGCTTTTTAAACAAAGATATAGTCTAGGTAACCACATCTTGTGGATTCAGATAACCACATCTTGTGGATTCAGATAACCACATCTTGTGGATTCAGATAACCACATCTGATTCCAAGTGGGCTTTAACCAAAAATTGTACAGATAATTGCCTCTTAATTGTGAGTCTAGATAACCACCTTTTGTGATTCCAGATAGAGCTATCAGTGCCGGCGACTTTTTCAATTTATAAAATTAGAAATCATGTTTAATGGTTTACTTCGTAGATCTACTCCAATGATTTCGGTTCCAACTTTTTTTCCATTACTTTTTGAGTTTGTTAATTTTCTATTTTATCCTCAATCCCTCCATTTAATAGTCCCTCCATACTAATTTGATAATGAAATTACGTGCAATTTTCAAACTAAAAAATAATGTAGTTACAAATTTATTTTATCAATATGGATCTTGTTTGATAGATCTTATTGAGAACTTTAATACGGCACAAAAAAATAAAAAATGTAAACACATTATTTAAAAAATTAGTTTTTGAGTTGTTATTTTAAGTTTTAGAAAAGGGGCAAAAAAGTAAATTTTCATACTTTATTCTTTAACTTTTGAAAATGGACAAACATTTTAGGACTTGAAAAAGTATGTTAGTGGACAAACAAATCCAGACGGAGGGAGTATATATTCTAGATAACCACATCTTGTTATTTCAAATAACCACATCTTGTGATTCCGGATATGGTTATCTGCAACGTCAACTTTTCTGGCGCCGGTGAAATTTACAGCTTCATTTTGCAAAAAAAGAAAAGAAAAGAACAATAACTTATATTAAAAGATTCAGGATTGCAAATCTAGTTACATCTTGAGGCTCAAACAAATTTTGTCTTCAAGATTGCACCATCTTGTAAAAGATTCGTGAATGGTTATTTAGGTGAGGGATACCGACAAAAGCAGCTCTCAAGAAAAAATAGCCCATATCAACAAAAAAGAATGTTGAACAAAACCCTCTTGTGTCTCTCTCATGTCACGTATAAGTTGCAACAAGGCAAAAAGAGAAATAAATTTTAAGATCTTCCAATTGGTTTACCAAAAAAGATCTTATTGCTTCAATTGTCACAATACCACACAAGTTGAGGATAAAAGTTTTATTGGACTGGTTTACCAAGAAAAGATCTTATTGCTTCAGTTGTCATAATACCACATCCTTACCAACACAATTTATTTCTGAACTAAAAGTCTTAGTAGCATTTTTCTCTAACTCAACTCAGGAAAAGGATTAAGCTATGCAACACCAGGAAAAGGATTAAGCTCTGCATCCCAAGCAAAAGTCACAGTTCCAACAGCCCAATATTCACACTTGGTTTCTTGAAGTGTAGTGATCACATCATGATGTGGAAACAAAAGCTCTTCGATATTTATTAACATGCTTGAATTTGGAGAGTACCAGAATTCATTTTGCTTCGAATGTACCATACAAAGCAAAAGGAAGTTACTAGTAGCAAAATTAATACTAAAGTAGAAAAAAATACATGTAATGGAAGCTAAGAGGACTTTCAAACACAAATATGGACACACATTACAAACAAGATTTATATGGACCATAAGCAAATACACTGATGGCACAAGCCAAGGTATAAATATTGTGATTGATACATTTTATCGAACACTTCAAATGCATAGAAGAAACACACCAAGAAAAACAAAGGAGTAATGAGAACTGCCCAATCCGAAGCACCATTGAAGACCACGACTAGCAGGCACCAAGTAATTCATTTTAACAATTTATGGCTGAATTTTTTGTAGACAAGCATAAAACACATCCATTCAGGCATTTCAGCGAACAGTTGCTTTGCTAACTATTAACCAATTTACAAACCAAAGCTAGAAAAGAAGCAGGAACTAACAATCTAAAGTTGACATTACAAAATTCCATAAAAATAGAACCACTAGACCAACCTCATTTATTGGAATAGTGCAAAACAGATCTACAAACAGTCCCTTACCTTTCCCCCACGCAAAGAACAGAGCCAATCTCAAATCGGTGATGAGCTCGATTGTCGAACTTCAATCATCGGCGTTTGAAGCTTCGAGACCTTCACTTTTAAAAGTCGCAAGCGCTGTAAACTTCTTCAGATTCGATCGAGAGAAGACCGACGTAATGTCGGAGAAGAAGGTAGCCGTTGGAGAAGAAGGCAGCCACCGGAGAGACTGCTGCAGAGGTGCTGCCAGTTCTGAGTGAGAGAAGACTGGCGTATCGTCAGCTAACAAGGCGGCCAACGGCGAGCTAGTTGTTGAAGAACGCAATATCAATCTCCCTCAACTCTTGTTGTTTCTTCGTTCTAAGAAAATGACTTCTCACACAGGGACATTTTTGTCTTGTGAAAAATAAGGAGTGGACTTGAGACTTTACAAAATCCATCACAGTGGACACGAGACCTTATGAAAAAGTGATGTGGACTAGACCTATAACAAAAGTGTATAATGGACTTTAGAATAATTTTTTTTTTTAAATATTGTGAAAAAATGACCTATCCCATAAAGCATAACAAGTCAGTAGAAATCAATTTTAAAGATAAGTCAGAAATTGGAACAAGGACGTACTTTGTTTTTTTTGAAAATGTCAAGTTCTCATTCAAAGCCCGATAGCAGAAAGATTACATCACATAATATAGGAATGAACCAAAACAATTAGCATATGACATGAGCACGGCTACAAAGCACTACAGGCTGACCGACTCCAGACACACTTGCCGAGGTAGACCGACACTACGTGCAGGCATAGAGTCCTGTCAAGATCTAGTCGTAGAGAATCCTAACGGAAAACCCAGCTCAATCCTAAGCATAAAGCATAGATACAATCTGAAAAACACTCCACACAGCTGCAGGTCGTACTTTGTTGGGTTACTTAGGATTCAGATTCTTCCAAATTCCACTTTGAGACCGGACATCCTTCTATGGCCCTCTGTGGATTTTCTCTGACCGACTTTCATGAGTGAAGATGTTTCATTCCTAAAGCTCGTCGACAACATCAACTGTATCAAAAATCAGGTTAATTTGAGTCTTTAATTCTTTTAGCACCATGGATCAAAAACTCCCATATTCCAAGACAACTGTTGCGATCAAGTGACAATTGGTACTCCATACTCGATTGAGATGCATGATTTTTTTAAACTGCTATACGAGATGGATGTATACGATTATTAAAGCAAACATGAAAAGAATTCACAAAGAACTATAATAGGAAGGTCTAGTACCAAAGGGAGAATGGAGAGGATTTAAATCCCTTACTTCGTTTGTTTAAACATAGTTAAGGGTATAAAGCCCAGTTTCTCCCCAAAAAAAAAAAACACTTGGTTTTTTGGGTTTTTTTTGTTTTAAAATTTTGGGTTTTGATCATAATTTTTTAGTTGTTTTTATTCTTCTCGTCAAGACGAATCGATAACCCATAACTAAAAAAAAAAGGGTTTTGACTCATAAAAATTTAGCATAAAATTAGTAGGATGGCAATGGATCGGTTTGGTCCGAGTTTTGCGATTATCATACCCAAACTCAGAGTATTTATCTATACCCAAATCCAAACCGATATCCGACGAGTATAATTTTAGTACACCATAACCAAACCATATGGATTTAGATTTTATCTGAATCACACCAAACCCGCATTAATATTCATTTCATTAATGAACATATAAAAAAGGAAAAAAATTGTATATTGAAATAAAAAAGTAACATCAATGCCTCCATTGTCTTGGGATGAATTTACTACGATGCGGAGTCACCAATCTACCACTAGTGCTAAATGCCGACTCAGAAGCAACAAAAGACATGGGGATAGTTAACATATCCTATAAGTAATATTAAATGGATCGGTTTGGATTTGGATTTGGGTTTGGCCGAATACTTGCTAAGACCAAATCCAAACTTGTTGGGTATCATGTTTCGAAAACCAAACCCGCCCCATGAATAGGGAAAAAAAAAAAAAAACTCCCCATAAGGGTCGGTTTGATTAGAGTATCCATCGATTTTGGGTGAAATTGCCATCCCTACCCATTAGGGATACACATTTGTCAGGTTGGGGCGGTTCGAATCAAGCTTGCACCATTAAGTTATGGTGTTTCAATTGATATTCTCAAGCCCAAAGCAACATAATATATTTTCGTTTCTCAAGCCCGTTTAATTAATTAATTTATTTTATACAACTTATTAATTTTCTCATGCAAAAAATTTGGGAATCACCCAAACATATGCAACCTTTTCTTGCAAAAAAAATATTCTAGAAACTAAAATAGCCTAATCATCCATAGATATTTTTTGTTTTATTATTTTTAATTACTACTCCTTCCGTTTTGTTTGTTCCTTTTTTTTTCTTTTTAATATCGAAATTGAAGTTGACTCGTAATAGTTTTATTATTACCCGTTCTCTTTTAAAAAAATTATGCATTGGAGAATGTGTAGGGGCCCGAATACACTGAGCAGTTTCGGGAAGTTAGAATATGTCCTGCAAGGTTTCAACTTGATATTCCGGAGGGATACCTTTTAGGGACCCTTCGGAATACATAAACCTTCCGGTCACTCTCTGTGAATCAGAGCTCAGGTGATTCTAATAAAATGAACGACCGAAGGGATACCTCTTGGGGGGACCCTTCGGTTGTAGGGTCATCTTGGATCCGAATTAAAGAAAAGGAATGTTGACTATTTTTCCTCGACCGTATGCCGAAGGCTCCCTTACGCCCCCCCACAGGGCGGACTTGGATATATCTTGACCGAGAGGCGTAGTAGCCAGCATTATCACGAGAGCGACGCTAGGGGCTGACTCAGCAGTGCAGTTAATGCTGCAAATGCGTGTAACAAACTGTGATCATGACAAGTGACGTCACCCGAACGGTTATGACATGCATAATGATTTTACTGGAAGCATGTGCTCGCAGTATATTCCTTCGGGCTCGTCATCGTGACGTCAGCCGAACACTTAAGTCACGTGACGAGTACAGCTGAGTTTGGGGATCAAGCCAAGGCACACCTATAAAAGGGAGACTTCATCGTCTAAAAAGGTACGAACAACTCTCATCCAAGAACCCTAGATCTACACTTCATCTTCTTCCTCTACTAACTTGAGCGTCGGAGTGCCGTTCTGGACTCTGCGGTCCAGTCCGGCGCTAACGGTGAGTTGAGTGTGCAGGTTTAGGTGCTTCTCGGGTTAAGAGCTTCATCATCTCCGTCGCTGATCACCATCAGGAAGAACTACTAGAGAAAGAGGGCTCCACAATTGGCGACTCTGCTGGGACAAGAGCGATTTACTCTTTCCCAGTGCTCTTCCCTTCTCTTTGGAGAATACTCTTCCTCCTTTCCTTGGTTCTCCCATGGCGATTGTTGAAGATGACAGAGCCGCCGGTCCGGCGACAGGAGCCAACCCTGGCGGTGGCTCTTGGGTGGGGATCGTTACCCACCCTATTTCAGGTTTCACTCCGAGCCCAAATCCTCTGGATACCGTGCAGCAAATGCAGGAGCAAATGTCTGCTATGAAGGCTTAGATTGAAGCTCTGACGAAGAAACAACCCACCGCCTCAGCCTCACATTCAGGGGCTTCGAGGCGACAGCGCAAGGCGGCGGCTCAGACAACCCGGCTCATTCACCATACTCAACGCCCTTCGGCCAAAGATCGTCTGGGCCAGCCGTTCGTCGTTACCGACGCCTCGGGACGAGTAATCCCCCCCAGAAAACACACCCCCTCTCCGAGAAGACGTTCAGAAATTGTGCGTACAGAGCGCACCACTCAGACGGGAGGTCGTTCTACTTCAAGCTCTCAGTCTACGACGGGGTGTTCTGGGTCTCGGGCCTCGCGTCGTGACGGTGAATACGACAATGTCAACCGAGAAAAGGCTCTAGTGCAATACGATACAGATGGCCAAGAGATCATCTGTAGCAGATCTACAGATCACAATGACCGACATGACGGTCATCACCAGGAGCGTGATGATCGCCATCAAAAGCGTGTTGATCGAGCACCTTATAAGAAAACCCACTGATAAGCCCCAAATGTTGTATATAACCAGGCTTATCTCGCTCGTTGTAATCACACACACGTGCATTTTGTGTCTTTATACGATTGATTTTGCGCGAGTTGTGTTTTTGATGAGTTTCAGAAAATTGGAGCTAAAAGGTGTGTCCAAAGCTCCAAATAATCCCCGGTTGTATCCGGAAGTACCCAAGGTCCCGCAATGCCGTGGAGGACAATCGCCGAAGCTTTAAAGTCGATTCAAGGAGCTTTGGAAGGTTCAAGGAAGGCCCGGAACAAAGGACCAAGAAATTTGGAGTTATGAGCCTCGAGAAAATATGACCAACCGATAGAAAAAGGCTCATTTCTCTCAAGATACAAAGGCTATGAAGATGAGGTCAATTGGGTTTGAAAGTAGACTCATAGAGCTTTCCAACGGTTCAAGAATCACCTCATTCCGAGTTCGGACGAAGCCGGGAGGCCAAGGGATCAAGACAAAGAAAAATCTCAGAATTTTACTCTTTCAACCGGTAGAAACATTTTGCTCTACCGGTTGAAGCTGAACAGAAGGTTTTTCAACCGGTAGACACTTTTTGCTCTACCGGTTGAAGCTGCATTTTTCTGCAACTTTTGAGCCCGATCAGGAAATATCTTATGGAGATTTTTTGTTGCTTTAATATCTTCCATTTATGGAAACTTTCCACTTATAGTATGTTTTTGGGTTAATTAGCCAATGTAAAGGGCTTTAAGTATAAATACCCTCCTCTCACCTCTCTCACCAATCTTCCTCCTTAGTTAGTTTTGCTCTCACCTCTCTCCTCCATTGGAGAGAGTTTAAGGTTCATCTCTCTAGTTTTTCTCAAGTAAGTTTTCATTTCCCGTTTAATTACCGTGTATTAATCTCGTTCCTCGTGATTGGATCTTTCAATATATGTAGTTTATTTCCAAGTTCATCTAGTTTTTAGTCTTGTGATTTTCTAGCTTAATCCTTTGAAAACTCTTGTTCTTAGTGATTGTTTGATAATTTCTCAAGTACTAATATTGTAGGCTAACCTAGGATCTTCATTAAAAATTAGTTTTTAGAATTGTTAAGCATGTTATTAGTTTTCTTCAAAATTCTAGACTTGTTTTCTAGCATAATGTGTGAGTAGTTAAGTAGGCTTGGTCATGGGGTGATTAACACTCCATGACTCGGGCTAATCCGTTCCTCTCATCTCAAAAGCAAACACTTCCTGTTGATCAAAGAGTTAGGATTAATTTTATGTATCAAAATTTGGATTTGTTAATCTCTTTGATCTCACGTAGCCAAGGGCTTGACCACTTGGCACGTGTGATGCTTAGAGCGATGTCAATCAAAATGTTTGTCTAAATGGCACAAGAATCCTAATCTTTGTGAAGCACATTTTCTAGTCAAATGGTTTTAATCTCTAAATCTTCCGTTCGGGAGCATCTAACGGTGTCCCGAGCCGGTTATCAAGAGTCGAACGGTTTAGCCCTAGTTGTGGTATTTATGATCCCCTAGACTACGCCTTAGTTTAATTTGCCGTTTTTAATCTTCCGAGTCGTTCACGAAGTTAAGTGAATTCCATCAACCAAAAACCAAAAAGCCAAGTTTGCCGCTTTAAGGCTAAAAACTTCAATCGCAAGTCAACTCTCACGCCGGGTGCGTTCGGTCCCTGTGGATTCGACCCGGTCTTACCGGTTATTATGCTACTGCCGACCTAGCCCTACGCTTGGGGCGACACTCTCTACGACACAATCCAAGGTCGCAAGCATTTTTGGCGCCGTTGCCGGGGACCCAATGGTCCATCTAGCGTGAGTTTTTCCTTGCTCCACTGTAAGTATCTCACTCTTTTGTATAGTTTTTTTTATTTTCTGTACATTACTTGTTTTATTAACGAGGCGGCGGACTAGCCCCTCGGAACTGTTCTTGTGGTGAGGCGGTTGCATAACCCCTCCGTTCTGCTAGTCCTAGAAAATCCCAAAAAAAAAAAAAAAAAAATATGGCTGATTTTGGAAGTTGCTATGAAGGACTTTTTCTAGACATCACCAATTTCTGTCAACTAGATGATGAGTCTTTTCCACAGTATTGGGAGCGATTTAAATGTTCCATATTCTCTTGGGCAATTTATATTTATAAGCTTGGGGATCTTTTGGCTATCTTCTGCCGAGGTTTAAATCCTACGACATGTCAATTTGACTTGTTATCCGATGAAGAATTCCTGAGTAAAAATGCCAAAGAGGGTTGGGACTATCTTGATGAATTAGCCCAAAAGCCCCAATTTTGCGAGTTGACTGCAATTGAAATAGAACCTCTGTTATTTAATGAAGGGGTTATTTTAGCTTTGAAAGAAACCTCGGAGGTTAAATGGGACGACGAGCCTAATTTTGATTGTACATTTGATTTGCCAACGGAATCAGAGGTTATATGGGATGATGAGCCGGATTTCGATTGTGCTCCCCAAGAGGATTCTAGTTGTACAATTAATATGCCTTTTCATGAAAAAACTTTTGAGGTTAATGTCACTAGCACTTCCATTGAGTCTCCTCCACCACAAGAACTTAAAAGAGTCGAACTAATTGATTTTCTAGGTGTTGATAATTATGATTGTGTTTACAATCCACTTTTACTAAATCTTGTCAACACTTTGAAAATGAATTTGGTTCGCATTATACACTTGGTGGAACTTAATTTTGTTAAGCAATTTCGGCGATCACAATACTCTAAGTATCTTATCTTGTGGTACGGTCGCGTTCAATTCTTGTCGAAGAGCTTAGAGTGGAGTGATTTGTGCATTATGAGAGCTCTTCAAAGTAAGCGAGAGTTACATTTGAATGTGGTTAAATTAATCATGTTTTGTTGGTTCTAGTACTCTACTTATTGTGTTTTTAGCTTTTTGTAGTTTGTCTTGTTTATTTTTTTTTGTTTTAATTTCAATCAACTTTGGTATTCGCCGTTTTCGAATGGCTTTTGATGGTCCGGTATAGCCACCCGAACTTGAGCTACGTATGGCCTAGCCACAGTCTCTAGTTCCGGGAAGAAAAGTAGTACCCGTGCAATCGCGTGAAGATTCTTCGATTGTGTTATTTTTGTACATATTGTTATTTGTGAACGCTTTCTCTTAGTAGGAGTGATGAAAAAGCCTCTCATTTGGTCGAGGTATAAGGTGGTCGACATTCCACCCCATCGGTACATTTTTATCCCTCCTTGTTCTTCATTTTCATACTGTCTTCATGCTATGAGGACATAGCACATTTTAAGTTGGGGGGAGGGTTTACTTCGTGCTTTGTTGCATTGTTTATATTAAGAGTCTTGAAAAAAAAAAAAAGAGAGAAAATTGAAAAAACTTAAAAAAATTGGTGAATCAAGGAATTAGGATACTTGTGTGTGCTTACTCTTAATTGATGACTTCTAATTAGTGCTATGATGTTTGTTGTGTGAGATAGAGTCTTGATACGATTTCATGGATAGACTTAAGCTTGTGAACATGACGTTAAAGGGAAACACTTGGTTAAACCGTCTTACCTATAGTTGGATAGCGTATGCTCACTTGAATTCATGTTGTTGCACGCGCACTGTCCACTTGAGCATTCACTGGCTTTGAAATTGGTTCACGTGTCATTGATCCCTCGGTGTGAATTAACTTGTCTGTGAAATATTTGGAGCCCCATTCCTTGTAAAAAGAAAAAAAAAAAGATGATGCATGCTTTATTGTTAATGTTTATCCGGGCGTTCATTGAGTAACCGGGCAATCGGGGTTTGCTCCCACCGTATTGTTCGCGTCAAAAGATGGATAGACCTTGTGAAGGCATTGTCGAATGTGGTTAGCTTGGACCTCACTATAAAGCCTTTTTGACTCGAGCAATTAAGTCTGAAGGGTCTTTCAAAACCTGGTGCCCTAAGGCCATTTGGCTTGGGGATGACCGACCTATTGCTCGCTAAAGGGGTCAACTAGAAAGCCCGAGAGGTCCGGGCATTGCACGACCACATATAAAAAAAAAGAGATTCATTCGAATAAAGGGAAGGGGTGTGCTTAAAAAAATACCGAGCTATCAATGGTGTGAGAACTGTTTTCAAGATTGGTGAATTTCTTTGTGAGGTTTCTTTTCACACGCATGCCATGTGAGAATTCTCTATCCGACCGTAGGTGAGAGGATTGATTTTATTGCTAAGTTTGGATATGAAGTTCACTTGCTTAACTCTTTCTATGAATGAAGTATCTTGCCATTGACTTGCTCGGTAGACATTGCGGTACTATGTATGTTGTCGGTTGGGCATGAGTACATTTAAAGTATTCGATTCCCATGTGTTTTGTGGGTTGTTCACTGCTGAAAACCCTCACGAGACTTCACTCGTCCTACCGGGGCCGCCCGGGGGTTTAAAAGGCGTATCCATTTTAGTTTGTTTCCGTTAGTTGCATTTGTTTAGTTTGCTCGGGGCGAGCAAAGTTCAAGTTGGGGGGTGTGATAAGCCCCAAATGTTGTATATAACCAGGCTTATCTCGCTCGTTGTAATCACACACACGTGCATTTTGTGTCTTTATACGATTGATTTTGCGCGAGTTGTGTTTTTGATGAGTTTCAGAAAATTGGAGCTAAAAGGTGTGTCCAAAGCTCCAAATAATCCCCGGTTGTATCCGGAAGTACCCAAGGTCCCGCAATGCCGTGGAGGACAATCGCCGAAGCTTTAAAGTCGATTCAAGGAGCTTTGGAAGGTTCAAGGAAGGCCCGGAACAAAGGACCAAGAAATTTGGAGTTATGAGCCTCGAGAAAATATGACCAACCGATAGAAAAAGGCTCATTTCTCTCAAGATACAAAGGCTATGAAGATGAGGTCAATTGGGTTTGAAAGTAGACTCATAGAGCTTTCCAACGGTTCAAGAATCACCTCATTCCGAGTTCGGACGAAGCCGGGAGGCCAAGGGATCAAGACAAAGAAAAATCTCAGAATTTTACTCTTTCAACCGGTAGAAACATTTTGCTCTACCGGTTGAAGCTGAACAGAAGGTTTTTCAACCGGTAGACACTTTTTGCTCTACCGGTTGAAGCTGCATTTTTCTGCAACTTTTGAGCCCGATCAGGAAATATCTTATGGAGATTTTTTGTTGCTTTAATATCTTCCATTTATGGAAACTTTCCACTTATAGTATGTTTTTGGGTTAATTAGCCAATGTAAAGGGCTTTAAGTATAAATACCCTCCTCTCACCTCTCTCACCAATCTTCCTCCTTAGTTAGTTTTGCTCTCACCTCTCTCCTCCATTGGAGAGAGTTTAAGGTTCATCTCTCTAGTTTTTCTCAAGTAAGTTTTCATTTCCCGTTTAATTACCGTGTATTAATCTCGTTCCTCGTGATTGGATCTTTCAATATATGTAGTTTATTTCCAAGTTCATCTAGTTTTTAGTCTTGTGATTTTCTAGCTTAATCCTTTGAAAACTCTTGTTCTTAGTGATTGTTTGATAATTTCTCAAGTACTAATATTGTAGGCTAACCTAGGATCTTCATTAAAAATTAGTTTTTAGAATTGTTAAGCATGTTATTAGTTTTCTTCAAAATTCTAGACTTGTTTTCTAGCATAATGTGTGAGTAGTTAAGTAGGCTTGGTCATGGGGTGATTAACACTCCATGACTCGGGCTAATCCGTTCCTCTCATCTCAAAAGCAAACACTTCCTGTTGATCAAAGAGTTAGGATTAATTTTATGTATCAAAATTTGGATTTGTTAATCTCTTTGATCTCACGTAGCCAAGGGCTTGACCACTTGGCACGTGTGATGCTTAGAGCGATGTCAATCAAAATGTTTGTCTAAATGGCACAAGAATCCTAATCTTTGTGAAGCACATTTTCTAGTCAAATGGTTTTAATCTCTAAATCTTCCGTTCGGGAGCATCTAACGGTGTCCCGAGCCGGTTATCAAGAGTCGAACGGTTTAGCCCTAGTTGTGGTATTTATGATCCCCTAGACTACGCCTTAGTTTAATTTGCCGTTTTTAATCTTCCGAGTCGTTCACGAAGTTAAGTGAATTCCATCAACCAAAAACCAAAAAGCCAAGTTTGCCGCTTTAAGGCTAAAAACTTCAATCGCAAGTCAACTCTCACGCCGGGTGCGTTCGGTCCCTGTGGATTCGACCCGGTCTTACCGGTTATTATGCTACTGCCGACCTAGCCCTACGCTTGGGGCGACACTCTCTACGACACAATCCAAGGTCGCAAGCACCCACCACCGAGATCGTAGCCCTCGGCGACATCAAGATCAGGCAAATCAGCGCATTCCTGAGTACGACATGGATGATACCGGCGATTATATTATCGTTCGGGACCCACGTACCAGAGAGTCAAAACGATACCGAGCGGAGACAGATCCTACTCAGGCCTGAAAGTCGGGAAAAAGAAAGGAGCATTCCGATGAACTCGGAGCGAGCGATGAGCGGCACAAGCTGAACGCCAAGAGGGCGTACATCACTGGCAAGGCCTATGAGGCCCCACGCTCGTCCGAAAAACCAGTCGATTCAAGGCTTCAAAAAATTCAGGACTCACCATTCGTACAGGAAATCCGAGAGGCACACCCGCCGAAGAATTTCATTGTACCGAAGTTAACCAAGTACGACGTGAAATCAGATGCAGTAATACACTTAGTGCATTACCGACAACTCATGGGGCTCTACGACTACGATGATGCGATGATGTGTAAGGCCTTCCCTATAAGCCTCCAAGGCCTCGGATTAGTCAGGTTCAACCAGCTACAGCCGAACTCCATCAGCTCGTTTGAGCAGCTAGAAGAAGCCTTCACCGCTCGGTTCGTCACAAACAGTACTCAGCCGAAAACCATCGACGCGCTCGTCGGTCTCAAGCGACAATCTGGAGAAAAACTAAGGGTCTACGCCGAGCGTTACTGGGAGATATATAAAGCCATTGAAAATTGCGACCAGCAGATGGCTGCCACATCTTTCAAATATGACTTGGACGAAACTTCGACAATCTTCGAGGAACTAATGCTCCACCCTCCGGCAAACATGAGTCGGCTAATGGAGACCGTTGAAAAATTCGCTCAACTGGAAGAAATCATATCCGAGAGAAAACTCTCTAGGACCTCGGGAAATCACAAGGCAAGCACTGGTGATTACTCGGGAAAAAAGCAAGTCAACACGGTCAAAACAGGGAATAGTAAGGGGTGGAAGGAGGACCACGACTCATGGAAGGAACGGGAACCGTTCAGGGAACGGGAACCGAAACCTAACGAGTTCGTCGCTATAACAACGGTGTTCAACTTACCTCTTTACAAACTGATAAGAGCCATATCTCGGGAACCTTGGTTCACCTGGCCGACCAACAAGCTGGGGATAGCCGAAGGCCAGCCAGATGACTGTAAGGTTAAATGTACTTATCACAATGAGCTGGGACATTACACCACTGCGTGCCAGCCTTTCAAGGAGTTCTTGGAAAGGCAAGTCACGCATGGGCACTTGGACCAATACAATGATCGACAGAGGACGCTTTAGACGCAACAACCCCGACAAAATAACCCTCCGAAAGAAGTAGTTGTCCATGTGATCCATGGGGCTGCAACGAAAGAGAAAATTGCAGCGCTTCGGGCTGAACCGAGCCCCTCCTCAAAAGTTCTCACCATTGGTGGGAATGCCAAACGAAAGCTCTCGGACCGTGAGGAGCAATGGACTATCACATTCACTGAGCGGGATCTGAAGGATGTTCAGCTGCCACACAGCGATGCTCTGGTCATTTCCATTTATATGGGAATTCCCAAGGTTAAGCGAGTATTGGTAGACTAGGGGAGCTCTACGGAAATCCTTTACTACTCTGCTTTCAAGGCACTGAATCTAAACCCGGACCATCTGATGCTGGCCGACTCCCCCCTCTTCGGATTCAACGGGGCTCCGGTCTGGCCGATGGGACGAATCATTCTTCCGGTGCAAGCAGGATCAAAAAACTTGCAAGTAGAATTTGTAGTCGTGTATGCACCGAGCCCTTACAACGCTATCCTCGGGTGCACTTGGTTACACGAAATGAAGGCCATCGCCTCCACCTATCACCAAGTTGTTCGGTTCATTGGTGCCGAGGGGAAGCAGGAGGACATAAAAGGTGAACATATGATAGCAAGAAGGTGCCAGGTGAATGCAGTCCACATGAAGAAGAAGACAACTAAAGGAAAGAAGAGGAAAGAACCAAGACCAAGATCCATCGAGCAACCTGAGGGTCCGGTCTTGGAAGACGTCAGATTGCCTGCCGAGGAGAAAGCGGTAGAGGACCTCGTGACCGTACCCATTAGTGATGATGGGACCCGTTACTTTCTTCTCTGATCGACACTGACAACCTTTGAAAGGGAGCAACTGGTGGAATTCCTCAAAGGGAACATCGAGGTCTTTGCCTGGACACCGTATGAGATGCCGGGCATTGACCCCCAATTTATCTTCCACTCTCTCAACGTCGACCCTCTCCGAAAGCCCGTGGTGTAAAAACTGAGACGATCGTCTCCGGCCCACTCAGACGCTGTTATAGCTGAGGTCGGAGGCTACTTGATGCCGGGGCTATCCGAGAGGTTCAATATCCGACATGGCTGGCAAATACAGTAGTAGTACCAAAGTAGAATGGGAAGCTACGCGTCTGCGTAGACTACACCAATCTTAATGATGCCAGCCCGAAAGACTGCTTTCCACTACCACGGATCGACCAGTTAGTCAATGCTACGGCAGGACACGCTCGGCTCAGCATGATGGACGCCTATAGCGGATACCACCAGATAGCAATGACAGCTGAAGACCAAGAGAAGACAGCTTTTATATCTCCCCGGGGAACCTATTGCTACAAAGTTATGCCGTTCGGATTAAAGAAATACCTTCATGAGATGATATGGAAGATGAAAAAGATTGTCACCCAACTTCTTCGGAACGCTCTCAAGATCTTTTTTCCGAGCAACAGCCGGCAACAATAACATGGCCAATTGAGGGTTGGCATCAATGCTGTCGGTGTCTTTGAGCAGGTCTCCCTCCTCATTTATTAAGATTGGTGAGAAAGGCTGGGGATCATCTTCTTTCAGCATATCAGTGCCGAGGGAATCAACAAACTCTACTCCCTCCCAGCTCACTTCCTTCCGGGTCCTCTTTTGGGCCCGACCTTCTTCACTAGTCGCCAGCTTGGACCGGGAGGTTGTTGGCTTAGGGATGGACTGATGAGGGTTAGAAGGTTTCGGATCACTGACATTCGGAACTTTTTCAGTTGTTACTGTTTTGGTAGATGCAGGCTTCGGCTTAACAACCTTTTTCTTCTTGGCTGCCTGCTCTTCTAAGATTTTGGCTAAGTCAATTTTTGGCGGCCCCATATCCGATTCAACGACGAAGGGGTCGAGGCTGGTCCTATTGACCGGATGTCTCTCCTTCCCTCTTAGGTCTTTGACCGGAAGCTCTTCAATATTAATCCTCTCGGATTCAGAAATAACTGTAGATTTACCCTTTTTTGATGGTCCGACCGAGGGATCAGTGGTGTTCTCTCCCTTTCTTTTCTTGGTCTTTTTCTTTAAAAAGTGGCGATATGTGGTCCGGTAGCTCAGGAGAGTCGGCGCGTTTCTGTCAGGAATTGCCCGGAGCGCATCCTCTCTCTCCTTAGACCAGAGCTTCCTGAGGTCTCGGGTAATCGGACCGAGAGCTACAGAAAAGAAACATCATTTTATCAAGGGAAAAATCAAGAAGCTATCATATAAAACAGTCACCAACCTAAATTTCCCTTCTCGGTTGGAACCGGACAAAGATTAGTGTTCTTAGTCGGAGCATAATTTCCTCTCACGACAATGTAAATATCCGCCCACTTGTCAGAGTTAGGGAGTGACTCAACGATTTGGGCCTTGTTCGGAAGAGTCGCGAAGAAATAACGACCATAATCTTTGTTCCGGGACATTGAATAAATGCCGAACAAATCCCCCACGGAAAATGCCAGACCATGCCTTCTCTTCAGTTCTAAAGCACAATTTATTATCCGATAGCTATTTGACGTCAGTTGATCGGGTGCAATCCTATAGGAGAAGAGGACGGCCCGAATGAATTCGTTCATCGGAAACCGAAGGCCACCTTCTGTGACAGCCATGAGAGGCACGTTCACATGATCCGGACCGTACGCCAACTCTTCTCCCTTCGGATGGAGAGCGATGGACACGTCCTTTGGGATCCTATATTTCCTGGTAAAGGCTTTTAAGCCGCCCCTCCGGAGGTCTCGATTCGGAGTCGCCACCCGGGTTTTAGCGGATTGTCCCCAAGGAACCGAACTTGATTGACTCGTGCCTCATTCAATGGATAAGGATTACTGGCCCGTCACCACCATACTACCTTAGGTTCGGGAGCTCAGTTACGAGAGGGGAAGGGTTTTACGGCACCCCCCTCGCCCGGTTCGAAGACCGGTCTTTACGTAGCTTTTGTGGGATTGTAATGAATCTATGCAATTCAACTTTGAACAAGTAATGGGAATGGGGGATGGGAACCACGTAATGATGATAAACGCAACAATAAACTACGGTGTGTGCTTGTGCTCCGAAAATCTACATGAATGATGATGATATGCAAGTATGAACAAACAAGAACATCAAACAGCAAGTAACAATGTTAGAAGATACATAATGATAACAAAGCAATTAGAAATGACACCACAAACCACCGCAGGACTAAACCAATCTGATCCCCTGTTAGGGATTTGAGCGCTCAAAGAGAGTGTTTGAGCACTCAAACCCTCCTCAACCTAAACATGCTTCTGATGTTCCTAATGATTCTGATTTGCTGAAAACATGTTTTAATCACCATTGTTTACTCAAAACAACATTTAAATCACTAAACAAAATGACATAATCACATAATCATGGGTTTCAAACTCATCCATGGACCAAAATGAGGCAAACAGTATAGAAGGAATGAAGACTCAATGCTTTAAAACTTTGTAGAATACTCAAAATACCAAGAACAAACCGAAATAAGAAGAAATTTTGATTGGACCAGAAGACAGTGTGAGCGCTCAAAGAGGAGCATTGAGTGCTCAAGCCATCTTCTGGATTTGGGTGTCTCTGCTCCATTCTACCCTCATCTGGACCACAAACCAGTTCAACATGATATATGATGATGCATAATGTATTGAAACTTCACCCAACATAAATAAATAAACTTGAGGTGTCCACAAAAGTGGAGAGTTGGTATTGGGCCATGCATAAACATGATTGGAGTGAGTGGGAGAAGAGATCAGGTTGGCTTAGCCAAACATCAACACACACACACACTTCATAAACTGAGAACAAAATACAGAATTGGAATAAACATGATTGAAGTGCCAAAACTGAGCAAGGCTTGAGCGCTCATAGTCCTTGCATTGAGCGCTCAAACCACATTCAAGGGCTGTGAGTTTCTGTGATTTCTGACCATTCTTTGATGTTGATATGAACTGGGAACTTTCTTATCATTGTTAAGAGAGAATGATACACCTCTTTGCTTCATGAAATAGTTTCATCCATGGTTTGATGATGATAAAACATCACTTTTATGGCTTTTGGGGTTCATTGATCAATGATCAAAGGCAAAATAAACTGATTTGGGAAAAGATGAACCAACAAAAAGCCATAATAGTGACAGTACCAACATAAGAGATGATCAGAAACCACAAAACATGAAGAGTGCTCAAACAGTTTGAGCGCTCACAGTGCTAGCATTGAGCGCTCAAACTGTTTGAAGCCGGGGTTTTAGAAAGTTGTTTTCTTAGATGTTTAAGACCTTGTGAGTCCATTAGAGGTATAGAGGACCTCCATGAACCCACTGGTCTCCCTCAGGAGTACCAACCCGTAACTTTCACATGGATTTCTACCTTTTGATTTTGATTTAAACTTGGACTTGTGGTTTTGCTAGACGGATGAGTGTTGGGTGTGGGTAGTTTAGGACAGATTGTGATGGGTGTGGGTTGGCTTGAGCTGATTTTGAGTAGATGATGGTGTATTCTAGTGAGAGGTTTTGAGGATCAAATGGGTTTGATGGATGGAGGGGGATTAAGCTTCAAGTAATGGATGAAATGAGTTGATGGTTGCTGGAAATATAGATTGAGAGGGAGAGAGTTATGGCTCAGAGCATGTAAGAGTATCTAACCTCTGTAAATGGCGTAGAAGGATGGCTTTTATAGAGTGAAATGGGGGGGGGGGGGGGGGAATGGGTTTTCTTGAAATGGAGGGCCTAATGAGACAATATAGGCTCACCCTGGGGTCTATCACGTGCATGCGAGCAACAGAAAAACGGCTGGGTGGCTGTCATTCAGTTGGAATCTCATCATTAGATGTTCTGCCATCGACAGACTGGACAGAGCTTGAGCGCTCAAACCCCTTTGAGCACAGTGGTTGGTTCTGGTTTATCTTGGTGTTTTGAAGGGTATTTTGGTCATTTGGGTTGGTTTAGGTTATTTGGGAATGGTTTGGGGTGATTTATGGTGGTTTGGGGCAAGTTCAAGCTTTTTTCCTAAATTAAAAGTAGGAAATTAATTTTGTCTTGACAAATTTGCAATTTTGTCTTATAGGTTCCCGTTTAATTTAGGAAATTATCTCCCTTTTTGGAGCGCGGTTACTAATTTGGGGAATGCCAAAATCACTGCCCTTAACTTATTACCTGGCTCCCACAATGGCAGGGAATACCTCTTACCTGAATCTTCTCAACTAGGAAACACACTCCTATTCTTCTATCTCTCGCCATTTAACGCCTTCTTTTTTTGGCAGCATTTTCTCAATCAAACTGAGACTATGCAATGCTTGGCTCAAAAGCAGAAGGTATTTGGGTACATAACTCTGTATCCACCTCTTGTGGTTTCCATGATCTCTTCCATTTACTAAGTTTTGTCCCCTTCCAAATCAGTTCCAACCCTTGATATCAATTTAGGATAAAATAAAGACTAGGCATGATAGAAGAGCAAAGGCACAAATAAGAGTTGGGGGTAAAAGATAAAAAGAACAAATCCCTCATATTTTATTGAATTTTGAACAAAAGTTATAACAAAAAAAAGGAAAAAAAAGAGAACAAGTGCAGATCATTAAGGCAGCAATGCCATCAGATGCTTAAAAACAAAGACAATATGGATATATGCTTACATAGTAATTGGCTACATTGGCTGGAGCAGTAACACCATCGAACTGTGGCCCAATGTCATAGAAGTGTCTACACAACATTGCAAGCTATTAAAATCAACGCATCGTCGTCATCTTTATAATGGACATAATAAGTTCCAGCCTTCAGTTTCAGCCTTTTACCCACTTCTTGCTGCAACTCTACAAATCTAGGCGGCAAAGACAACTTAAACTTCATGTAATAATCTTCATATTTTGCCTTGATCATCACGATATCTCTATCTTGGAACCCTAGACTTATGTTAGCAACACAAGCCGAAGCTTGATCAGAAGCCATATCAGAATTCATTTCTGGGCTTTGATTCTGATCCTCAACAGGCTGGAGCCAAGAGGAACCGACCATGTTTATCTTGCGAGTTGGCCGGCGAGGTGGCCAGCGAGGGATGCCATACTCCCTACAAACACGCTTGAATGTGGATATGCTAACTGCAAAAGGGAAATTTCAAAGATGACAAAATACCCTCTGCTCTCTTCTACCAAAATCCAAACAATTTCTATATGAATTAGACTGTCTAGTTATGATTTTCAATCGGAACAAGAAGCAAGATTTCAAATTTTGAGAGTGTACTCTTACCTTTGAGTTCCTTTGCAGCACTGTTTTGGCTCATTTGTGAACATTCAAGGATATCCTCTAATGAAATTTCAATTCTAACTCCAGCTTTTTTATCCTCCCTTTCTTGCATCTTTCTTGTGCCTTCTTTTGAACTAGTAACCTCAATCATGTTTTGTTCTGCAATGACGACATGTTGTCTATTGTTTGAAGGATCCAATGGTAGCTGATGGGGTGAATCTTGTTGCATCGTCGCTTCTCCATTCTGCAAGGCTTCAAGACTAGGCAAAATGTAGTTTTGTTCTTCACTAACGACATTCATTCCACAGTCTACGGCATTAATTGATGGCTGATCCAGTTGGCCAGGCTGCAGCATCAATCCTCTATCCTTTAAGAGTTCCGAACTAGGAGATAATGTAGGAACAAAATGAATCTTTTGACCATTCCGAAAATCCATAACTTCAACCGACAATATTTCCCCCAGTTCTTGGCCAGAAGCAAGCTTAAAAGTTGTGAAATTTTCCTTCATTGTTCCCAATATCAAGCTCATGGTCAGTATGTTCCCATCGTCCTTGCTGCTTATGGGCAAAAAGAACTCTAGTATGTAAACTTCAGTTTCAGTGTAATTGCTTCGCAAGCATATTGCGAACCAACCACTGAAGTTGTACAATCATGCATAGTGTACCAAATGGTACTCAGCTAAGCTGAGTTGAGTTATGTCCGAGCAGTATAACATGTAAGGAGATGAAAGTACCCTCTCGGAAACCCTTCCTTTTCGTAAGTGACTGCATTTACTGACTCGTAAGAAGTCAAGAAGGCCAATATTTCTGTCCTCATAAAATTCTACACCCTCAGACAGGAGTTGGCCTCTCAGAAAACCCTTGCAAGCACTGCAAGGGACCCAAGTCATAGCCAAGGGTAGCTCATGAATTTCGCACAGCGAGCTCAACACCATCTTGAGTTCCTGGAAGGCAGTCATTCCTGCTTTAATATTGTCATCCCTATACTGTTTTGAAAGTTGTCACGTCAGGATACTTGTATGAATCAATCACTTACAGTATTATAAAAGGTAAAAAAAAAAACCAGATTTAACATTGCAATAGAGGTCGGTACTCACTTGCATTTCACAGTGTTTATACGAATCAAAACATAGCAGGCCAAACTCCTACAGGGAAATGGAAAAATGCATCTCAGGAATTTTGTATCTCAAAAAACAGTCAACATATACAAGTAGGGTCAGAGCAAACCAAACAAAGTAAAGAAAATGTACGTCCATATGAGCGACAAGGGTTTGTGGAGCATTCTCCTTACAGAAGTCCCAGCCTATTGAGGAAATGATCTTTGTATTCAACCATAATAATATTTTCTTTGAAGGAACTCCAAGCTTCCGAAAACAAGAGTTTGGTATCTTAACTTAAATTAAAGGGAGACTCTTAGGTTACTTACATGTTTAACAAGTACAATAGTTCATATTTGATTTCAGAGAGTTCTTCAACTGCAAAGGCGTAAGATGCGAAAGAATGCCAGGTCAAAGAGAACGTGGCATAGGAGTCCCTGAATGATTAGTTAACTCCTATTTGCTCTCAGGATACCTTTAACAAGATAATTAAGGAGGGGCAATTTTTTAGATATGGCAGCCAAACTCCCTAAGGTCCAATGATGTCCTTTATTTGGAGAGACTTTTTCCTCTTTTTAGGAATGTCTTTGCATCAATACAACTCATTAAGGCTCTGCATTGTTGCATCTCATGTAATGTACAAACAAATAAGAGGACCTTACCTTAATACTACTTGCGGGACCTGCCCACACCCACGAAGATCAGTTGTTTCATTACAAGCCTCCCATGTGCATGGAAAATCAACCCGTCAAAAGGAGAGACTACAAGAGCCCCTTTAATATACCACACTCGAAGATCTAAGGTTCATGATGGTAGCCTTTGAGAGAGCCAAGAGAGAGACAAACTGACAAAACCACAACACACTTTTTCCTTGTATGCAGACAAGAACTTGGGTATAGGTCCTATGAAGCCATCTTCCTTACACACCTCTTTTGGCTCAAGAAAAAATAGTTTAATAGGCCATGTGATGTGTTTAAGAGAAATGTGATTTGTAAGAGCAATTAGAATTCAGAACTGCACATGGCCGCTCTTTTCCAATATCCTCTTCCAACAAAGTGCTTAAAATTTGCAAGACGCAAGGTTATCCACTTCTTTACCAATTTTGCATTTTGCAATTATATATTTGGTGAACTAATTGCTTGTGAAAGGAAAACATAGGTTCATGCCCATAAGATGATGCTATGGCTAAAGTTCTCGGAGTAACAGTGGGATTGTTGCCAAATCATTGACTTCAACGTGTTTTAAGCCTTTTGTGATTCCGTAAGACGACCATGTAGCTTAAGTATAATCATATTGTCCAAAGCACCACCTGAATATGAGGAGTTCTCAGTTCTCACCATAAAACTTTTTGAGGATACTAGTTTTTCTCGTGTCCAATAGAAGAGATGATCCATAAAATAACACTGGAGGATGATCAAAGTATAAAAAATAACTGTTAAACTTGCACACAATATAAATTTAATCAACCACAGGCTACTAAAGAAGTTGGATGTCAATATTTTGTTCCGATACAACAAATAATATACACAAGTTTTGCCAGCAGCAGGTACCCTTAATCAGATAGCTCCCCTCCAGTTGTTAAAAAATAGAAAGGATGGATCCAGTTTTACCATGTTTCGGTCCATCCAGCTCAATTTGATGACCAAAATCGTGAATTTTGTTGAGCTCGCTAAGAAGTTGAACCAAGGCAAAAAAGTACGTTGATCGAACAGCGAGCAATACATAACACATTTATATTGATAAAGTACACACATACACCGAACTGGAGCCCATTTATTTGAGGATAACCTGGATCTGTTGATATTCAAGCAAATTGATCTTCGGTCAGATTACACTGCTTCAAAAACTCTACATAATAAACTGTTTGGATCATCAAATTGAGACCACAATTGAGTCAAAAGTGTCAAAACTGGATCCGTTCAAGTTTTTTTAACCAACTGGAGAGGATCCAAGGTCCCTTCATATATACAAATAGATGTCCCAAAATTTTGGCACTCCAGTTTGAAAAGGAAAAAAATAAATGTTACACTGTGTTCGGAACTTGAGGAAAATGAGAGAAAAGAAAATGGGAGGAAAAAAGGAGGAAATTTTTTTATACTATGCACAATAGTTGAATTCGCTAATTTGTCCTTTCTTTTCCATAAGTTCCAAAAAAACACTTTGCCTTTCATATCTAACCTTGATAAACTATTATAAGTAGTGTAAAAGTGAAAACCATTGGGCAATCTGGAATATCCAATTTAACCATTCAAGGAGACATTTCAGAAGGACGTGCATTACGAAGTAGAAAAGAGGCATAGTTGAGAACAGTTGATTCATAATCCTAGGAGCTAAAACTAATAATGATAAATGGCTCCAGTTTGTGGAAAAGGAAGGCATCATCCCCTGCCTACTAAACAATAAACTAGGAGTAAAAAGAAGAAGCGAGGGAGTAGTAATGAAGGTTAGTAACAAGAAATTCAAAAAATGCCTGGATTATTAACAAACCTGAAAAATATCATCTATATGGCGGACGAAAGATTCATCATGCCAATACGAAGACATGTTATAGAGACACCATCTCAAGTACCCCAACACAGGTCCGGCTGTAATGTTCAAACACTGGCATAGCCCACAATTCAATTATCTCGCAACGTAGAGCAAGGTTGCGTTGTGGATACTCTTTTTAAGAGTAATACTTCACATCCGGACTGGGTTCGGGGAATTGATGGAGGAACACATGGCCAGGAAGCCCAAGTTGTTCTTCTCTACTCCCTGCATCCACGTAGAAGAACAACTTGGGCTTCCTGGCCGTGTGTTCCTCCACGTAGAAGAAGTTATGCTCCCTACACATCTTCATCCTATACTAAAAAACCCGCTGTCTATCAATCTCGCAATATGTTGGACCAAGAGCAAAAGGTTCGTATTGAGTCGTAAGCTTTGTCCGCCCCTCCAATGTTGTTGTGGGTGCCCAAAATTGAACTAGGCACGAATGAATCTTTGGCGACGATATCAATTTTTGGAGACCATGTCTGATATTGTCTCTAACTTTCGGAATCGCACAAACGTTGGGATCAAAGTCGGCAAAATTATCTGGTAATGAAAATTTAAGGTTGAGTAAAAAAAAAAAAAGAAGAAAGCAAAGAGAAACTTTGGAGAGAGAGAGAGAGAGAGAGAGAAGGTAAGGTCACTTGCCGAGAGAGAGATACGGTTCGATATCGTGGTCTCGTTGGCTCCAGAAAACCCAACTAGACGAAACCCTAACGGAATTCACTAGTCTACATCGCGACCATTTGAGTGCTTCCTTTAGCAAGTATTCCTTGAAACTGAGAGGGAAATAGTTCTCATGTTCTTCAACGATTATATCGCCATCACCATGAGAATCACTTCCGGCCATGGCCATGCCATCTCCAATTTTGCAGAGAAACCGATAGGCGATCCTAAATTATTAAGCCGTTATTCAATTAACCCTGCTTTTTAAATCTGTCAAATTTGTGACTGAAATCGCTCAGCCCTTACCCAATTGGCTATGGGTTTAGATGGGGTATAAGTTATACCCTACCCTTATCTCGGTCTCACACATTAGTGAAGGGTTTGGTAATTTCTTGGCGAGGGGTATAACCAGATTAATACCCCTCAATACTCCCTGGAGGGATACTAATTAATAACAGGGGGGAGGGGTGTTATTGTTTAGTACCCTCAATACCCGAGTAAAATTACTCTACTACCCCTCCCTTATCCCTCTTGGCTTACCCCTAAATTTCGTTCACTGTTTAAAATGAAAAACCGAAACTCATTTTGAATGTTTACGAGCCCTTGCAATTTTTTTTGGATAAAAAAATGAAGTACTTTTGCGGTTATTTTTTTTTATTTTTTTACACCAAATTAAACTACTAATCGAGATCTTTAATTTGATACAAAAAAGTTTAAAAATTTTATACTTTAAGAATTTGACATTGTTGACTTGCATTGCAATATCCTTCGGGTCAAAAAATAAAGTACTTTCACATTAAATTTTTTTTATTTTTTGCACCAAATTGAACTACAACTTGAGATCTTTAATTTGATACAAAAAAATTAAATTTTTTATACTTTAGAATTTGACATTGTTGGGGAATAACATAAAAATTACTAATTAGTTATTATAAGTAAAAAACGCATAGTTAGAAGAAAAAACAAGCAAAAAATTTAGGTGGTACGCAACATTATTAAAATGAATAATTAAAAATAATAATTAAAAATTTTAATTTTAGATATAATTAATAAAATTAATTATTATATCATATTTATTGAAAAGTATAATTAATTTAATTAGTTTGTATTTATGTATTCATTTTATCATAATATTTAATATTACCCATGCACAAGGGCAAATAAATCATTTGCCCGCTTTTTACATCATCCACCCAACTTTATCCCCCTTTATCACAAATTCATCCAAACCACGTACTATTCAATCCCCCCTCCATAAACATCAGATCAATGTGGGTCCACCCTTACTAATTAATACCCCTTACTATCTTATCCCCCTTAGGCCCCGATTAGATGGTGCTAAAATTTCAGGAGGATAAATTATAGAGGGGGTATAAGATAAGAGGGGGTATAATTTTTAGAGGGTTGACCCACATTGATGTGATATTTATAAGGGGGGATAAAAAAAGTAGATAGTTTGGATGATGGATTAAACAGGGAGATAACTTTTGACTTGGTTTGGATGTTTTATACATAAGAGGGGGTAAATGATGGAAAAAATAGTCAAATGACTCTTTTGCCCTTGTGGTGTTCCAAACTTGATTATGTATTAAATTAATTATATAATTACAAAATTTAATCTATTTAATAAATTTTGGACAATTTCAAGCTATATTAATTTATTTTATTGAAAATTTAATTTTTTATTACTATTTAACATATGTCTGAAATGCTAACAAAAAAATACACGTTGGATTTCTCAAGCATAATAGTACTTCTCTAATTTGTGGCTGGATTTCTCAAAAAATAAAATAAAATAATGATAATAAAATTGTGTGGTTGGAACTTGGACCATTTCATTTACTGCTCTTCATTTACCATTTCCTTTACTCTTCTTCAGTTCTCCTTCTTATCTCTCTCTCTCTCTCTCGTCCAACCCATCGAATCAAACCCATCCTTGTGATTCCGCCCAACCAAAATTTCATGTTCCAACCTCAACCGATCTTTGTGTTATCACCTCTGTCTCCGACGAGTTTCAGAAGTTCCGGTCATTGCTTCGAAGTCCAGCAGTCGAAAATCGGAGGGGCAAAGCACGATCCGATTTGGTTCTTGTTTTCAATTTACTTTTGATTTCTAGGAATGTACAAAAAATACAAATTTTAGGGTTTTTTTTTTAAATCTGAAACCAAATTAATCCATGATTTTTATTTGATTTTGTGTTAGCTGATGGATGATGGAGGAAAGGGATAAGGAGGGGTTTAATGGTCAAAAAACACACCCTCTACTCCCAGATAATTTTTGGGCAGGCCAAGGGGTGCCCAAAAGTTATCAGGGACAAAGCTACTAATCGGTGAAAACTAAGAAGGGGTAAACAATTATCAGGGGAGGTGTTTTGGTTGCCAAACCCAGGCATACGGGTGGGACCTACCCCTTATCAGGGGTGATAATTTTTGGAGGGGAGCTTTAGCTCCATCCAAACGGGCCGTTAGAGCAAGAGCAAGAGCCTGGGTAAAAAAATTGCCAAAAAACCTGATGCACAGTGTGTATAGCTAGCCTATCACTCTCAACACTCCAACAATACTACCCATTTTACCTATCTTTTTATTAAAATATTGTTTTTCCTTTTCTAAAGTAACAAAATATATACACACACAATACATATACATACACACACAGTACATATCTAAAACCAGACTGCCGCTTGCCTCCTCCTCCTCCGCCGCCGGCGCCATAACTGTGGTTTACCTCCTCCGCCGCTTGCCTCCTCTTCCTCCGCCGCCGGCGCCATAACTGTGGTTTACCTCCTCCACCGCTTGCCTCCTCCGCTATCGCTATCGTTGCCGTCGCTACCTCATCTTCGTCGTCGTCGATCTGGAGCAGAGAGCCACCATCGCCGACGGAATCGATAGTGGTGGTTGTCTACTTCGCCGACGGAATCGATAGTGGTGGTGACGGCGACGGAATCGATGGCTGCTTTCCAGTTGCGCGTCTCCGTCTTCTGGTGTGTGTGTGTGTGTGGGGGGGGGGGAGAGAGAGAGAGAGAGAGAGAGAGAGAGAGAGAGAGAGAGAGAGAGAGAGAGAGAAATAATAAACAATTTCTGGAGGGGGAACAGTACTTAGGGGGTTTTTGGCTAAGTACTGTAGCAAAATTAAGGAAAAAGTAAAATAGCCAAGCATTTGGCTAAGCTGTTGGAGGCCTAATTTGGGCTTTTGGTTAGCCAAAATGGCATTTGAGCCAAAATGGACAAGCTGTTGGGGATGCTCTTACTATTTAATCCCACCAAAACTTATCCCGCATCCAATCGGGGCCTTAAGGCGTTACTAACTTTTGTAGCTTTGGATTTGATTTGTGTTTGATTCTTGTGGATATGGTTCAATGTGGATAAAATGATGTTAAAAAAAAAAAGAAAAAAAGTGAAATGAGTGTATATTACACCCCCGTACTTTGTCCAATTTAGAAAGACACCCCATCAATTTCATTTTTGGATATTTAAATCCTCTCAACTTTAGACCAATTGTCTGTAGAATACCTTATAAAGGTTCTAGAGGCCATTAGATCACCATAGTCTAAAAAAATCAACATACCGAGTCTCCATCAATGATAATTGGAGCATAGGTACTAGTTTATAGCTTTTGGGTTGAGATAAATTTGTTACTCCCACCATCCCAAAAATTGTACGCCCCACCCGCAAAACAAGAACTTAAAAATAATGTTTTTTTACCGAGAAAAATTCAAAATTTTTACTTCTAGTTACTTAAATACCAATGAGTTCTTTTAATTATCAAGATTTTTTTTAATCTTTCACTATAAGAATGCATTTTTTTTAAGTTATTGTTTTGCGGTCTAGACAATCTTTTGTCACAGAGAAAGTATAGCTTTGGGGGATGCGCTGTGAATGCGGAATTGATTCAAGTATACTAGGATCGCTACTAGATTTTTTGTGGACATATTTTTAAAGTTAAAGTCTTGGACATATTTTTAAAGTTAAAGTCTTGTTAACCACTTCATTATATTTTTGGGCTTAAATTCAAATAAATCTGGTTTGAAATTTTTTTTAATTGATATTACCTATTTGTTGAAATACTTACTCCTGCAATTTGCATAGTTCAGTGTGCAAGACCTTCACTTCATGTGAGTGTGTGCAAGTGTTGGTGAAATTTTCGTTGTGACTCTAGTGTAGTTGCTTATCAAACAGCTCGACATGACACTGTAGGACCAATAAATGGAGAGTGTGTGTGTTGGTTTTTTGGAGAACTTGGGTGACCTGATGGCCTCTGGAACCTTAACAAGGTGTTCAGGGCAATTGAGTAAATAATGATTTTTGGAGGGAACTTTGCCGTCAAATCACTTTAGTGTGCGAAAGTGTTAGTTTTAACGGAAAAAGTTAATGTTTTCAGTTTGGTCTAAAGTTGAGGGGGTGTAAGTATCCAAAATAAATTTGAGAGGATGTTTTCAAAATTGGGCAAAGTAAAAGGGTGTAAGTTAAAATTACCCTATATTATTTTATATTGATACTAAAACGGGTCGGGTTGGGCCATGTTGGGTATGGATTGGCCTGTATTTGATCCATTCATTTTCAACCCGTAACTATTGGCCCATATTCAACCCGCACATATATTCAATCCATAACCCATATCGACCTTGTCAAACCCAACCCCCAATGAAAACTTTCATTTTGCAATTTCGTTCTTTACATGGCTTCTAGGACTTTGTTGTTTTGCTATTGTACTATGAGTTGATGACTTCAAAATTAAATTGGCTTTGTTTCATGAAAGAGATTTTTTGTTTTTTGATCAAGAAGGGGGAGATTAGGGTTTTATAAAATGCTAACGTTAAATTTGTAAAACATTAGGCTTTATTTATCTACAGTATATGTTGAGTGGATTGTTGTTACTATGATTTGTCTTTGAGACCGTCGAGTTTAAATATAGGTTGTAATCAAGTGTTCTCCTTTCATACCCAAAAGCAGTGTGCTCCCATTTCTAATTGCCCTTTATGTTTTTGGTAAAATGTCCAGGCCATACCATTCCCTTTCCCTCTCAGTAAAGTTTTTGTATGAAATATGAGGTTGCTTTGCTGACAGGAAAAGAGGGAGAGAAAGAAATACTAACACTATCATTGCAACAGTTCAACAAGTTTTATGATTTTCAATTTCTGAAATTTAAGAATCTTTTGTAATGTGCGAACTTCATTTGAGCATCACGAAATTTGATCAAATCTTAAATTTGCAAGTTTGCCGGTATAAATGCCGAATGTCTAAGTTTTCATGACAACTATCGTTTACTTTCCGGTTTGCGACTTCTAATTTGGAATTATCTTTTCCTTGGTTTTCGTAAAACTCATAGTCTCGTGCATTTTCAAAGATCGTTGCTTTCGCTTTCTTTATAGTATTATGCAGATAATATTTTCCAAAAGCAAAAAGAAGAGGTTTATGAGAAAAAATGTTCTCACTGTTAAAACGTGGCAACCTTATTGGCTAGGTTTAATAAATCATTGTTGTTTATTTATCCAAAATATGTGCCTGTGATTTTTCCATTTCAGGCACCTAATGGGTCGGGCGCACTGATTGGGTTGGCCCAACTTATACTCTATGCCACATTCTATAACAAATCCAAAAAGCAATAGATGATAGAAAGTGAAGGCAAAGGCGAGATGGGCTTGAATGGGAACCCAAAAGTATAAACAGTTAAGCCCAATGCCGGTTTCTCCCATGGGCTGGGCCCATCAATCATCAAAATCTCTTTTTTCAATTTTTCTTTTTTTTGTGTACCAAAAAAAAATATGTTTTTTTTTCCCCTCTCGTTCCTCCAGAAATTGTACATGCAAGTATTTTCTTTTCTTTTGTTCTTTTCAAAAAGTTGTGGTACATGCAAGAAAGGTAACACAAAACGGTATTCATTATTTTCAACATGTTGGAGTTGTTTAAAAACTTAAGGAACTTCAAAAAAAATTGTTGAAGCTTAGAGGGTGTTAGGATTATGATGACCCAATTTCTCATTTTCATTTTCACATTTTTCAATGTTAGGTGTTTGGTTTCCTCACCCAAGATGAGTTCTCCAATAATTTATTTTTGGTTTTGACTTTAGAGAACAAAAACCAAAAGTAGGTCGTTTAGTAAACAGGTTGGGTTCGGGTTCAACTCACATAACTCAAGAATGACATGAATTAACATGTTCGTCTATTCGGGTCGGCACGGTAACCCGAGAATGAAATGAATTAATCCGCATAACCGAGAATTAACCCGAATTAACCCGCATAACCTGACAATGACACGAATTAATCATGTCAATTTGTGTTGTGTTTGGGTCAAATTTGGCTAAATAGGTCGTTTCTAAGTTAATTGTGTCAATCTGTGTCGTGTTCGGGTTGACACGATTAACAGGAGGTCGGGTTAGGGTTCATTTTTTTTACACGATTAGTTAAGTAGGTCATTTTTACACGAACCTAATTTGACACGACATGAACACGACACAACACAACACGACTCCCAGCTCTACTTAAGGAGAGAATGAAGGAGAACACAGTAAGGTTTTTGACAAAGAGGCATCCAAAATATGTTTTGGCTTTTTGGTGAGTTTGGTGGTTCTAAATTCTAATTGAGGGGCTCTTACATCCACTGTTTCATTGACCCGTCATTGCAAAATACTTTTGGAGATTTTATTTTATTTTTTTAACAGGTATTGTGGATGTTCTGGAACTATCAATTCGTATTTTGAGATGTTTTTTTTTTTTTCTTACTCTTTTACTCTTTTGTTCTGACCTTTTTGATTGATATGAGCCATGAGGATTGAGGAGTTGTGATTAACTCATGTTTAACCTGACCCAACGGAGCCTTTTCTGCAAGCAACCTTCCCCTTATACTTCATTGACCAGTCATTGCAATAATACTGGGTGAATCCTCTGTGTTCGGTTGTCGTTTTGAACCAAAATTTTGGCTATGTTCAGTGGGCCCACAATGTCCACGTTCACTTTGAAAATGCATTGGAAGTTGCGCAACAATTGGGCCCACAAGTAGACTAAAAATTTTACCTTGGTCAACATGCCCCTCCTTCGTCATTCCACTGTCTCTCTCTCTCTCTAACAACACGAAGACCAAGAACTTTTGTGGGTCCACCTCAGGAACATCTTGCAGACTTCTAGTAACCACCAAGGGCGGAGCAAGATTTTGGTTCAGGAGCGGCAAGAATTATACGTGTTCCTTTTTCTTAGCAAAATGTAACAGAGGCTTGGGAAAAAGAAAAAAAAATCAAAGAGGGTCAAATATGCTAGTAAAATCCCTATAGAAATTTGGGGGTCAGGGGGGTCAACTGACCCTTGTTGTCTCTTAGCAGCTCAGCCCCAGGTAACCACTCATACACATTGTGGGCCACTTCAAGAAAAAGAAAACTCTAAAATCGTACAAATAAATTCCTTTCCCCAATGAAAAAAATTGGTTCAAAACAGCAACTGAACAGGTGTATGAGAATCCGGAACGTTCCTTTCTACTATGCCATGTTTATGTTTGACCTGATCCTTTTTTACTTTTGTGTTACTTTGAGTTGTTGTGTTTAAATTGCTTTTGACCTGATTAATTAAAAGTGATTTGAGCTCTTGTGATTAAGGGGTGCTTTTGCCAAAAAAAGTCAAAAACTGGTTTTTTGGTTGTCTTTATTCAAATTTTTTTTTTTTTTGCATTTGTTAGTTTTGCGTTAAGTTTTCGTGGTTTATGGATTTGTCTCATCGAGACGAATCCAAAGAGTATAAAATTATGGACAAAAGTAATATTTTTTTGAATAAAGCCGAAAATAAACTAAAAAATATCACGTCTCTCATATAAATGGCATGCACCCTCAGTTTGAATGAGTCCAAACTAGCACCGGCAATGGTAATATCACGTATCTCATATTTGTCTCATCGTCGTTACTCCTTCTCGTACCCTGACTCAGCCTGACCTGACTCTATTATTTTCAAAAAGTGTCGATTGAGGAATTGTTGCCACTTTTTCTATGGGAATGCAATTTTCCGGAAAATAAATTTGACTAAGACTTTTTTTTTTTTTTTTGTCACTTTGTAAAAGTAGTTCTTCCTTTTCCAACCAAATATTTAGAATCAAAACATTTGAATCCGTCAAAATATAATTTATATCTAATTTTCACAAGTCAGAAATTGAATTCAATAAACACAAATGAAACTCTAATTTCAAAAGTTCAATGAAAAATATTCCGATTCCATGATGAAAAGTTGAATGCAAAAATAAATAAATAAATAAGAAAAGAAAAATATTCATGATGAAAAGTTGAATGCAAAGTTTGCACATTGTATGAATAAACATTGCACCTTATCTCAAACTCATTGCACTTAGGTTTTTTCATGTTTAAAGGAAAAAAAAATACACTAAGGGATATTTTGGGTAGTGCAGTGATAATCATAACCATTAAATCATAATTTCTTTCCCTCCGTGCTCCTGAAGTGGAATTCTCCCTTTCTTTTTCTTTTTTTTTATTGAGCTAGGCTTGTGTTGTTTTGTTTGGCTATAGCATTTTAGTTCAAATTTAGTTGGAATTTCATCTATTTTAACCTCGCACGACTCGCACGAGTAACCCATTGTTGACAGTAGTAAAGAAAAATTTAATTTATATCTAAATTTAATTTTTTCTAAGTACATTTTTTGTACTCAGTGAGGTTGCCTGACCATACTGGATCAAGAGTGGAGCCGCCCCTGTCTAAAAGCACATCTGCACATTAAGAAAAGAACATAAAGAAAAACGTTTAAAATAGAATGAGAAATTCACAGATTTTTTGTAAATAAGAATTGATCAATATTTTAATCGTAAATTCCACGGCATGGACATGATAAATTAGCTCTCATAGGAGACACACAAATAACATCCATGGCATTAGAACACACGAATGCATGGAAATCTTGTCAAAGCAACACTAAATTTCGTAGCAAATTGAAACACTCCAAAAGTCGTGGTAGAACACATAAGAAACCTTAGATCTGTCACTCTCTTATGGCACATAATTGTTTAACATAATTACATAAACGAAATGAAAAACCGAGTGTACTGAAATCAGACAAAAGCGAAATTAGATGGTTGAACAGAGAGGGGTCTCCAGCCATTTTTCCGTTACCCATACATTCAAACCAAAATCAAGGGGGAAATAGCATATAAGTGGTTAAAGGGGCTCATAATCCCATCTTCTAGTTCCTCCAGAACTGGTACATGCAAGTATTTTTTTTTTTCCCTTTTTTAAAAAAAAAATGTTGTGGTACATCCGTACAAGCAAGTATGTAATCCTAAAACAGTATCGTTGCGGGAAAAGAAAGGTACACAAACGGTATTCGTTATTTTTTCTGCTTTTTTCCTGCCAAAGTGTTTACAGAAAACGAATGTAGCTGAGTCAAGTAAAATCTATAAAATGAATGGTTTATGATGCAAATACAAACCCGAGATCCTCCATTTCATAGATTGAAGAGAGATGTCAAATTCTATTATTGCTGCCTTGAACACCTTAATTATCTTGAATTGAGATACTTATCACATATCCTATGCTTGATCATCACTTATCACATATCCTTGCTATGGATACTTATCACATATCCTATGCTTGATAATCACATTCTAGTCTTACATATCCTATGCTTGAATTGAGATAATTATCTTGAATTGCGCAGGTTAACAAAAAAATAAGTAATCTGATATTGCACTACAGATTTGTGACCAAATATTCATTGCCTGTACTATTGTTCTGTTTTCCCATTTTAAAGCCAGTTTATCTACGGCATAAAAAAAAATGGTTAACTACTCAAAAATTGTTAGGCATCAAAGTTCAGTGGCAACCGGCAATTGCAATATCGCTACAAACGGAAGCAAACCAATCTGTCAGCCCAATATCTTGTGAACTTCACCTTTATTGATATCAAGATATGATCAAGAACTAAAATAAATGACAACAAATTTGTTTGGATATGATTCTAGTCTTACTTTTAATTCTCACCATTCTTTGTTCGACTGCAATTCATAGTAGGTTGCAAAACAAATAAAAACAGAACAAGAGACTCCATCTTCAAATATCTCTAGGTTCGATTGAGGCTACTGGCCATCTACACTAACTGATTTGTTAATCTTTTAACCCAGAAGGCTCCCCTATTGGTATACAGATTTCATCTCTTTGTCCATTTCCCTACTTTGTGAGCTAATCATGCACAAGTTTGTAAGAAAGCAAGGTTGAGTTAATTGAACTTAAAATTTTATCTTCGGGAACGACTTGTTTTGCTGGAAAAATAAAAAAAGATGAATGAGAGCAGCCACATTGACTTCCGTTTCAGTCAAGTTTCTAGGTCAAACAAGAACTAATTTTTGTTATTATAAATCTCAAAATAGCTATAGCCCCAATGTTCTTTGATTCTTCTGGTTTCCAATAGAGGGGAGGTGCGGACTTATCCTTGGATGAATTCTCTGGCTTTCCTGTCCATCTACCTGTGTCTTTTCAAGGACCAAGACAGCAGATGACTCAACCTCACCTCAATATCAAGGGTTTTCATTCAACTCTGGAGGCTTTAATTCTGTTCCTCCATTACTCTCTTCTCCTGTCTTATCTCAGAATGGTCTTAGTCAATGTGGTATACCTCAGGCTCATTTTGCTGGATTTACTGGAGCCTATTCAGTGCCAGCCATGATTCCTAGTACATCTGGTTCTGTTCCTCACAATTCTGGCCAGCCAATGAGTTTGTATGGGGGATTCAATCAGACAGATTCAGCTCTTCCACAGCAGTGGTTCTTTGACAGTGGAGCTACAAATCATATTACCAATAACTTGAGCAATATTGATCAACCAGTCTACTACTATGGCAGAGGGAGTTGTAGAGGGAAATGGTTCAAATCTTCAGGTTACTCATACTGGTAAAGGTCTCTTACCTACTCCTACAACTGTGTCTTCTATCTTACAAACACCTCAAATCACACATAATCTTCTCTCAGTTCATCAATTTGCAAAAGACAATAATTGCATACTCATGTTTGATTGTTCTGGACTTGTCATCCAGTCTAGTTTACTCACAAGATTTTGTGCCAGGGACCATGTCTCAAGGGACTTTATCCACTTCTGACCTCCTTTAAAGCTTCTTCTGATCTCACTTCTGCTCAAGCTCTTGTCAGCACAAGTACATCCTCCTCAACTTTGTTATGGCATAGGAAACTAGGCCATCCATGTACCTATTTGTTTCAATCTCTAATAAAGCAACATGGTTTACTTGTTGCCAAACCATTGTTAGTCAATTGTTCTTGCTGAAATATGGCTAAAAGCCATAAACTTCAGTTTTCTGTTTCTGAATCTGTTACCACTGCATCTATTCAACTTGTACATATGAATGTTTGGGGACCTTCCCCAGTCCCTTCTAATAGAGGATTCAGATATTATCTTCTAGTCATTGATGTTTTTACTAGATATTCTTGGATTTCCTTGTCATTATAAATCTGAGGTTAAGACTAAGATTGCTGAGTTCAAAGCTTATGTTTACACTCAATTTCATACTCAATTTCAAACAATTAGAAGTGACAATAGTGGCGAATTTATTAATCATTTTCTGCTTCATTTGTTCCTAACTGTTGGGGTTATTCACCAAACAACTTGTCCTTATACACCTGAACAAAATGGTGTAGTGGAACGAAAACATAAACATCTCATTGAGACTACAAGTACTCTACTCTTACAAGCTGGTTTACTATGTTGTATAAGACCTCTCCCAATTACTTGCTCTTAAAACCCTTTGGTTGCAGTTGCTATCCATGGCTTAAGCCTTATGTTCCTCACAAATTGAGTCCTAAATCCAAACCTTGGTTTTTTCTTGGCTATTGTGATAATACCAAAGGGTACAGGTGTTATGATCCTGAAAGCACAAAGGTTTCCATTCTCTTTACTCATTAGTCATCAAGAACAATTTTCTACACGTACTCCTGCAAAATTTCATATGCCAATCACTACTTTTGATGATATTGTAGTCACTGTTCCCCTTTCTCATTTACCAATATCATCTCCTTTCTCTTCTAACAATAGCAGTTCTTCTTCCTCTCCTATTTACTGATACCACATCTCACTCACATGGTTCTTCTCCCCTTAATCCTATTTCATCTCTTCCACTTCTCTCTTGTTCCTCTAATTCTGCCCTTCCCATGTCAATAATCATTCTATGACTACAAGATCCAAAAATGGCATTTTTAAACCCAAACTTCTTTACCAGTACAAGAACCAAGACATTTCTCAGAAGCTATTGAACATTTTCTGTGGCAAAAAGCCATGGCAGAAGAATATAAAGCCCTTGTTGAGCAGAGGACTTGGACTCTTGTTCCACCTCCATCTAAGGCTAATGCAATAGGCTGCCAGTGGATATACAAGATAAGAGGCATTCTGATGGGAGTGTGGCCAGATATAAAGCTAGATTAGTTGCAAATGGTAATCAACAATCTGAAGGATTAGATTTTTCTGAAACTAGTTGTCAAACAACCAACTATTAGAGTTGTGCTCTCTTTGGCTGTTCATCATAACTGGCCTATTCGACAATTGGATGTTTCTAATGCATTTTTGCATGGAGCCATGGACTAATAGAGGAAGATGTATTTATGACACAACCTTGTGGCTACAAGGATGCTTCTCATCCTTACTATGTTTGCAAATTGAATAAGGCCCTCTATGGTTTGAGACAAGCACCAAAGGCTTGGTTCTCTATGTTTTGTAGTTTTCTTCTTACTCAAGGCTTTACTAACAGCAAAGCTGATACCTCTTTGTTTAATCTTTCCAATGAGCATGGCCTTACTTTGGTCCTAGTAAACGTCGATGATATTATTAAAACTGATAGCAATGATACATATATTCCTGAGTTGATTAAGGTTCTTAATACCAGATTTGTGATGAAGGATCTAGGCTCTCTAAGCTACTTTATGGGGATTGAGGATCTTCATAGTGGCTCAAATTTACTGCTGTCTCAAACCAAATATGCCTGTTACACAAAGCAGACACGACAGAGTACAAGCCAAGTCAGTCTCCATCTTCTGTCAAACCAGCTATTTTGGATCCTAATCCACCCTTTTCTGATTCACATTGGTTTCATACCATTGTTGGTTCTTTACAATACGTAACTCTTACAACACCTGGAACTTCCTTTGTTGTCAATTTAGCCTGTTAGCACATGCATAATCCAATACAAAGACATTTCGTAGCTGTTAAGCGTATATATCAAAGGGACACTTCATCAGGGTCTTCTTTTTACTCCTGATCCTTTAACTTTCATAGCTTTCTCAGATGCAGACTGGGCTGGTGATCGTATTGATAAAAGATCCACTTCAGGTTTTTGTTTATTTTTGGGGTCTAATCTCATTTCTGGATGTGCTAAGAAACAACATCTGTGGCTCGATCCTCCACAGAAGCAGAATATACTCAAACAGCTCAGACATTTCTTGGGCTCAACAGTTGCTACAAGATCTGCAAATTATCCCCTCTTTGCCTCATGTTATTTAGTGTGACAATTTGGCTGGCATTGCTTTGGCATCAAATCCAGTTTTTCATGCTTGTGCCAAGCATGTAGAGGTAGATTATCATTCCATTCGAGAAAAGGTATTGAGCAAAAAAATTTTGGTTCAGCACCATTGGGACCTTGGCTCAGATTGCAGACATTTTTACTAAATCCTCGTCTGTTGATAGGTTTCTTCTTCTCAAATTCAAACTCATGGTTGTTGCAGGGACTGTAGCAAGAGTCATTAGCTCCAATTGAGCAAGGGTCATCAGCTCCAGCTCAGTACACGTGGATCGATTTGTGCAAGTGGTTGCACCTAACTTCAGTGAATGCACAAGTTGGCACATGGCTGATCTCTGATTGGTTCTCTTATCTTGTAACTGCTTTTCTGTTAGCTTTTGGGTTAGCCTTACTGTATAAATAGCTGAGCTTAAGATCTGTAATATGATTGAGAAAACTGTTCTTCAATCATCATTGAAATGCCTCCTTCTTTCCAGTTCTGTAAGTTTGTGTTTTTCCATATGATCAGCTTTCATGATTGCATGTCTATAGTTCTTCTGGTTGGTACTATGTTCAGATTACATCAAAACCAAAATGGCTTATAGAAAAATGCTGGAGGATCTCACATTCACGTAGTATCTTATTTTCTAGTAAAAAAAACATATGATAAGAGAGAAAAACAACAAGAAAGGAATAATGAATGCAAGTAAGTTTAATTAGAGACAAACCTGAAAAACATTGTACAGGTTGCAAAGGAAAGATTTGTCATTCCAATCTGCAATGGCATCAACAGCAGATACAAGCTCCAGTACACCAAGACAGACTTGGCTGGAATGTTCAAACACTGGTAAAGCCCAGGATGCTCTCACTTGGCAAAGAGAAGCATCATGGAGTTGTGGATACTCCTTGAGAGAGTAATACTGCACATCTGGAGCGGATTCAGGCAATTTGTACAAGAACACACGGCCAGGAAGACCAAGTTCTTCTCCACTCTCTCCAATATCCCCGTAAAATTTATTCTCCGTAGACTTCATCCTAGACTCACAAAGCCCCCATGCTGACCTCCCCACTTTACCACGACCAAATGGTTGGTTTTGAGTTGTGAGCAAAGTGTGCCCCTCAATTTTTTTGGCTGCCCAAAATTGAATAAGTGATTTACCATATCGTGGGTGTATAATTATTCTCCCAAGTGCAAGTCTAATCTTGTCTTTCACCTTTGGTCTGGAATAAGGAAAAATGTCCACATTTTCTGAAAATAAAAATTTTAAAGTGTCAGGAAACAAATGAGTGGACCACTCAGTGGAAAGAGTTAGGGGATTACAACACTTTTGAGTTTCTTTCCCCAACAACAATCAGAGATACGTAGCAAATCAAGGAAGACAAGTGATTCAATAGAGTAGAGAGAAATAAATAGCATTACATGGTAACTGTCAAAACCATATCTCCTGTCTTACCTTCTTTTTTACTCGAAACCAAAATTAGATTAAAAACCCCTTAAAACCCACTTCACCTAATTCACTCCTAAACTCAAACAATAGCCTATTCAGTTTTACTCGAACTTTTTACCGAATTAAGAGTTACTCAAATTTTAAAAAGCTATTTTCTCCGTTTCAAATACATGACTGTACCTGTCATTATTAAAACATTCACTCAAATTATGATACTTGGAATTGGGTTTCCTAAAAGTAAAAGCATACAAAAAGAGATATTTTTATTTTTTTATTATTTATTTATTTTTATTTATTTATTTTTTTTTGTTCACAAAAAAAAAAGAAAAGACAGAGAGATATTTGCTGAGATCGAAATGTCACACATTGATCACATATTGGCTTGGCCTTGCATATATAAACTCTTGGGCACCCTCCCGAATAATGTTTTTTCAAGCCGGGCAACTAATGAGTTTGTATCATTTGGTATCAAAGATAGAAACAACCTCGTTGCAATTGAACCCACAGACAGGGCCGGCCCAGGGGTAAGCCCAACAAGTCTCCAAGCTTGGGCAACCCAATAAAAATAATAATTAAGTTATATATAAATATAAAAAAGGATTCCTAAACCAACGCAAAGTCAGCTTTGGTGCAATGGTCTTCATGCACTGTCACTTCCTACCATTACTCGTGTTTGACTCCCATCGGTTACTTTTGGTTTCTCTTTCTTTTTTGTTTTTCATTTCATCAACTTGCTCGCGGGATCTTGACCTTTTCATCTCTATTAAATGTTTTTCCCAACATGGCTAAAACTACACTCAAATTACACACACCCAATTAAACAAACACTCTCATAAATGTATGATACCACAAAAACTAAAGTTGTTGTGTGAATGAGCCCCACGGATTTATGTGTGTGCTTCTGTAAATGTATTTGCATTTCGAGTGTGGTTCGAGACTCTTTTGTTTTTTTCATCTCAATCCACAATATTACCAAAATCACATCGCATTTCTCAATTACTTTGTAAAATTTTTGCATTTAACAAACACAACAATAACATACAAGTTACATTTGATTAAAAAAAAATTTCCTAATGGTGAAAATTTGAAAATAAATTGAGCGATTTATTAGTTTTTTTTTCATACAATCGTAGTTAAAATATGAGGATACTTTCTTTTAAAAAAAAAACTTACAATTGTATCTTTCTGTGTTTATAGTAATTTTTTCACACAATCGTAGCTAAAATATGAGGATCTCTTAAAAAAAAAACACTTACAATTGTATCTTTTTGTGTTTATCTTTTAACATGATTTATTAGTTTGTTCACACAATTCATAGTTAAAATATGAGGATACTTTCGTTGAAAAAAAAACTCTCAATTGTATTTAGAAAGCCCTGTGAAGCGAAGTCCCACATCACTTGGTTACCAAAGTAATATGAAATATATAAGTGTGAGGGCACCCTCACTTCATGAGCTAGGTTTTGGGGTTGAGTTCTACCCAAGACCATGTAACATGGTATCAGAGCTGGGTATCAGAGATGGATAGGATGCGTGTCTCTCACCTACACGAGGCAGGTGCTGCCGAGTGAGCACGCTGCGCGTGAGGGAGGGTGTGAAGCAAAGTCCCACATCACTTGGTTACCAAAGTAAAATGAAATATATAAGCGTGAGGGCACCCTCACTTTATGAGCTAGCTTTTGGGGTTGAGTTCTACCCAATACCAAAATACCCAAGACCGTGTAACAAGCCGAATATTGCGAGTTTGCTTTGGACCCTAAGATAATTCTTAGATTTTTGTAATTGTTTTACTTGTAGGACTTTTTATGTTTTATGACTAATTAACTGGGTAACCAAATTAGGGGTTGGGCTTGGGCAACCCAAACTCCCGGGCCGGCCGTGCCCACAGAGAGGGCAACCCATCACCTGGATTAAAATTATCAAAAAGTATTGAATACTGATAGGTGGGTGGAGCCGCCAAAAAAGAGAAAAGGCTACCATCGCCAGAGTGGGTCACCATGGACGTCACTCGTGTTTTGATCCTAATGTCGAAAAAATAGTATTGGCTTGGCCTTGTATATAGACCTCTTGAGCACTCACACTTGTAAGCTGGTATTTAAGAGTGAGTTCTACCCATGAGTACTTAAGTTTTCAAAGGTGAGTTCTATCCATGAGTATACAAGGGAGGGTGAGTTCTACCAGTATTGGTTTGTCGTCTTCACGACTCCAGAAAAACCATCCCTTGACATTAATCTAGGCATTGGTTGGCCGGTGACCAGCGACGCCTATTCCGCCTTTTAGAATAATGAAATTTACCCTCAGATCTAAGTTTCTCCGTTGACATACTGTATATCATACCATATCGAATGAAAGTTTTACCAAGCCTCCTTGACACATTAAGTTTTTCCCAAATAGATAGAGGGGAATTTGTAAGTTAACAACGAAAGACAAGGGTTCAACCTCCCTCCATATACTTGAACCCAGTCATCTCTTAGAAGCCAAGGGTACAACCGGACTAATAGCCGAGGGTTACAACCGTGATAAGAGTAAAATTAAGTAAATAAAGGTTTTAATCTGTCACGGTTGTGGAAGAAAAACAAGAATAGAAATAAGAGATGTAAGGGAGAGAGAGAGACTTCAGAAGAAAAGAGAGAAATTGTTATTCACGATCAAAATCAACATACATCTGTCATACAAGAATGCCCTTTTATTCACCTCACATACGCTCCTCTGTAACTGCCTTCTAACAGTTTTCTGTAACAAACTTTTGAATACAAGAATTACACTAAACCTCCCTTAAGTTCTGTCTTTTGTAGACTTAACATTTCCACGTAACATTCCCCACTACTTGAAATCAGCCTTGACCACTGCTTTATTACCTCGCTTGACCATTTTCCTGTCTAATATTGCCAAAGGCTCCAGCTGGAAAGCTCCTTCAAGACCAACAGGGGGTAGGGTTGGCTGGGCTGTGATTTGCTCTCCCAACTTCTTTTTGAGCAAAGATACATGAAAAACTGGATGGACTTTGGCGTTTGGTGGAAGCTGCAACCTGTAAGCCACATTTCCCACCCTTTGCAGAACTTGGTATGGGCCATAAAATCTTGGGGCTAGCTTCAGATTCTTCTGCAGAGCTATAGTAGACTGCTTATAGGGCTGCAGCCTTAGGTATACCCAATCGCCAACAGAGAATTCCCTCTCAGACCTTCCCTTATTAGCATAGTGGACCATTCTGTGCTGGGTTTGTGATAAATGTTCCTTAAGACTCCTGAGTATAGCAGCCCTTTCCCTCATCCAATTATCCACTGCTGCCACTGTGGAAGGCTTGGAAAAATAACAGGTTTGGTCAGGTGGTTCCTGACCATATACAGCAAAATAGGGAGATGTTTTGATGGCTGAATGATAAGAGGTATTGTACCACCATTCAGCCATAGTTAACCACTTGACCCACAGTTTAGGATGATCACCTGTCATGCACCTTAGATAATTTTCCAAACATTTGTTAAGGGCCTCAGTTTGGCCATCTGTTTGAGGGTGATATGCAGTGCTAAGGCACAATTGGCACCCTTGAAGACTGAATAATTCCTGCCAAAAATGGCTAGTGAAGACTGCATCCCTGTCAGATACAATGGTGGAAGGCAGACCATGTAATTTGTAGACTTGATCAAAGAAGACCTTGGCCACATCTTGTGCTGTATAAGGGTGTGATAATGCCATGAAATGCCCATACTTTGTAAGTCTATCAACAACCACAAAGATCACAGATTTACCCTGAGAGTTGGGGAGGCCATCTATGAAGTCCATTGAGATGTCAGCCCATATTCTATTTGGTATGGGCAAAGGTTGTAACAAGCCAGGGTACTTGACATTTTCACCTTTAAATCTTTGGCAAATATCACATTCTGAAATGAAGTAAGCTACATCCTTCTGAAGCCCCTTCCAATAGAAGGTCCTTTGCAACCTTTTGGTAGTTTTCTCAATGCCTGAGTGTCCCCCCAAAGCAGTGGAATGGAACTCTTGAATCAGTTTAAGCCTTACTGGAGATTCCCCTACTACCAACTTGCCATGATGTGTGAGAATTCCATGCTGCCAATCATATCCTGAATGAAGGTGCCCATTCTGTAGATCATTAATTAAATGTTGAATATGTGGATTAGAAACCCAACTTTGCTTGACCTCATCTAACCAACTTGAATGGACACTTGAAAGGGCATGGAGCTCAGCATCTGAAAGGTCAGTAGAAGCCCTTTCCACCTTCCTCGACAAAGCATCTGCAGCTTGGTTATCCTTGCCATGCTTGTAGACGATAGTGTAATCAAACCCCAAAAGCTTAGTAACCCATTTTTGCTGAAAAGGGGTGCCAACCCTTTGTTCCAAGAGATACTTCAAGCTCTGATGATCTGTCCTAATCAAAAAGTGCCTGCCCAACAAGTAGTACCTCCATTTCAAGACTGCTAGGACCACAGCAATGAGCTCTTTCTCATAAGTGGACAAGGTTTGTTCTTTTAGAGAGAGCCCTTTACTCCAAAAGGCTATGGGGTGGCCCTCTTGCATGAGGACTGCCCCTAAACCAGTTCCTGAAGCATCTGATTCCAGCACAAAAGGTTTGTTGTAGTCAGGTAATGCTAGGACTGGGGCTGTGATTAATGCAGCCTTGAGTTGATCAAAAGCTGAAGTGGCTGCAGCTGACCACACAAAGGAATCCTTCCTAAGCAATTCATGTAATGGGGTACAAATTTTCCCATAGCTCTGAATGAAACGTCTGTAATGTCTGTAATATCCTGTGAGTCCCAAGAACCCCCTTAACTCCTTGATTGTAAAGGGTCTAGGCCAAGATGATATAGCATGAAGCTTCAAAGGTTGAGCAGAAACCCCATGTGCAGAGACCATGTGTCCTAGATACTCCATTTCAGGCTGGCCAAATACACATTTGCTCCTTTTAGCAACCAACTGATGCTGTCTTAGTAGACTCAGAGTGAGCCCTAAATGATGTAAATGCTTCTCCCAAGTAGGGCTATATATCAATATATCATCAAAGAAAACTAAAATAAATTGCCTCAAATAAGGTCGAAACACTTCATTCATCAAACTTTGAAAAGTAGAAGGTGCATTGGTAAGACCAAATGGCATCACTAGGAATTCATAATGGCCATCATGAGTTCTAAAGGCCGTTTTATGTATATCTGAAGTCTGGACCCTTATTTGGTGATATCCAGACCTAAGGTCCAATTTAGAGAAATATTTAGCTCCACTAAGCTCATCAAGTAACTCATCAATAACAGGAATTGGGAACTTATCTTTGATGGTAACATTGTTTAATGCTCTGTAGTCAACACACATTCTCCAAGTGCCATCCTTCTTTTTCACCAAGAGAACAGGTGAGGAATAGGGACTAACACTTGGTCTAATAATTCCAGACTGAAGCATATCCTTGACTTGCTTCTCAATCTCTGATTCTGAAAGTGGGGATATCTGTAAGGCCTGACATTGGTAGGTTCTGTTCCAGGTTTGAGGGGTATGCTGTGGTCATGTGTTCTGGTTGGTGGCAACCCTTTTGGTTCAGCAAATACATCAACATACTCAGAAAGCACCGACTCCAGATCCTGTGGTGTTTGCCCTACATCATCTTCCCCATCTTCTGCTTGTAGAAGCCAAATCTGAGCTATAGCCCCTTGTGGTTATTTGGACAAAATCTTCTGCATTTGTTCTGAACCAACCACTGTGATTTCATCCTTCCTCCCTCCTCTTAAGACATGTTTTTTGCCATTTAGATAGAATTCCATGCAAAGGTTTTTGAAATCCCATTTAACAGGGCCCAAGGTTGCTAGCCATTGAATGCCTAACACCATGTCACATCCCTTGAGTTGCAGGACCCTCATGTCAGCTTGGAATGATGTTCCTTGCATGTTCCAAGTGAAATCCTTGCAAAGAGCTGTGCTGGCCATCTTAGTTCCATCTGCTACTGTGACTGGAAGGTAATCAGTGTATTCTGTGGCAATATTGGCCCTTTTCACCACTTCAGGACTTAGAAAATTATGGGTACTTCCTGAATCTATCAAGATAATTATCATCTTCTTCTTGACATTACCCATAACCCTCATAGTTCTATAAGATATTGACCCAGTTATGGCATTGAGAGAAATCTGCAGTTCTTCTTCAGGAATTTGTTCATCATCCATGCCCATGGGGCCATCCAAGTTGGGTTCCTCTTCCTCCTCTTCTTCTCCACCTTCCATAGCATATAATTGCTTTTTCTTGCAGACATGACCTCTTGTGTACTTTTCATTGCATTTAAAGCATAGTCCTTTAGCCCTTTTCTCTTCTAACTCCTTTGATAACTCTGGCCTAGCAAAACCTCCACTGCCCAAGTTGGACCTGTTCTGGGAAAAAGGCACAAAACCACTACTGCCTATATTAGACCTGTTCTGTGGCAGAGGTAAAAGGCCTTCCTGTCTAACCCCCACTCTTGACCTCTTAGTGATTGCCTCGATACTGGTTTCCTATAGTTTAGCCAGGCCTATGGCTTGAGTAATAGACGTAGGCCTGAACATGAGTACGCCTGGTTGGATTTCTTCTTTGAGACCACTTATGAAACAACTCACGAAAAAAGATTCAGGGAGGTTCTGAGTCTTATTTGCCAATATCTCAAATTGTTCTTGGTATGCCCTAACAGTGGTGGTTTGTCTGAGTTTAGTCAATGCCCCCATGGCATCCTCATACGAATTGGGGCCAAATCTAGATACTAGACCTTGTTTGAATAATTCCCAAGTAATATTGTGATGACACCTCTCAAGCCATTGAAACCACTGTAGAGAGGAGTCTTCCAAATGTAAAGAAGCCAGTTTCACTTTATCTCTATTATCAGTTGTATTGTACTCGAAAAATCTTTCACATTTGTACAACCAACCAGTGGGGTTTTCACCATAAAATCGAGGAAATTCGATCTTAGCAAAACGCTGATTAACCAAATTTGGGGTATAGAAATGGGTTTCTAACCTTTGGGGAATTTCTTCAAACACTTCAGATGCTTGAAATCCCAGTTGAGTAGTTCCAGGTTGCTCCTGACGATGCCTTCCATTAACTCCATTCTGTTCTTGATGACAAAACCCATTATCCCCATTCTGTTCTTGGCGTCTTGATCCAGATCTCTGTTCCTGTCTTTGTTTCCCGTACACATGCCCTGCCATCTGATCGTATTTAGTGCTCATAGCTGCAATCAGTTCCTTGATATCTCCTAATTCCCGAAGGGAATTCTTGATTTCCCCGATCTCCTTTGCGTTGGCTTCATTTCCTTCTTTTAATAAACGAATGTTTTCCTCCATTTTCCTGGATTCTGCTGCTCTAGTCCCATCTACCATGGTGGTTTTTCAGAATTCCAGCCAGCCAAGGATGGTTGGCTCTGATACCAAATGTCACGGTTGTGGAAGAAAAACAAGAATAGAAATAAGAGATGTAAGGGAGAGAGAGAGACTTCAGAAGAAAAGAGAGAAATTGTTATTCACGATCAAAATCAACATACATCTGTCATACAAGAATGCCCTTTTATTCACCTCACATACGCTCCTCTGTAACTGCCTTCTAACAGTTTTCTGTAACAAACTTTTGAATACAAGAATTACACTAAACCTCCCTTAAGTTCTGTCTTTTGTAGACTTAACATTTCCACGTAACATAATCAAACTTGGGTAGAAATTGGAATCGTAGAAATTTCGTGCACAAATGGAAGAAATAGAGAAAGAAAGGATCAGAAAGAAGAAGTTGGTACCAAAATCAGAAACTGGAAGAGTCTTGGGTCTGTCGTCTTCTCTATTCCAGAAGACCCAACCGGTGGCACGAACATCACCGCCGTCAGCCACCAATCGAGACCAGTTGAGCTCCTCGTGCAAATACGTACTGAAACGTTCAGGAAACTCTTCTGTTTCGTCGACGCTACCGCTGCTTTTCTCCCTCAAATCATCAGCCCTTCTCACCACCGGGGATAATCGATCTACTTCCTCTATTTTGGACCCTCTGGAGCGGTCAAGGTCGTCGTGCGGCATGCTTTCATGTGCTGCTGGCGAGTTCTTTTCGAGATCCATAAAAAAAAACGCTGTAAGTTTGAGGGGGCGACTGGTCTGTTTAGACCTTAGAGATAGAGATACGTTCAATAAAAAACATAAAGGGTAGACTTAAGCCATGGGTCGAGTCGATCAGACAAAAGAAAAAGGTCCGACCAGGAAAAGGACCAACATATCGTTCAGGAGTAGTTTCCTGTGACACCTATAACATCAAAACAGTGGGTCCCTCCATAGTTTATTACTGTGTTGGGTTCTTCTAATATCGGCCTAGTAAAACAAGAAAATAAAAAAAACAAAAATAAAAAACTCTGTAATGTACTTATTTATTTTTTATACGTTTTTACACATTTTAATAAAAAAAATACACTCTAATGTACTGTAAATATCTTTTACGCATTTTAATTAAAAAAAAATACACTGTAAATATCGCAGTTTTATTGAAACTGCTTGGATGAAGCCTTCCCGGTCAGTTTTTTTTGGCGAATCCTCGCGTATGCCCTTGAAAACACGTTTTAAACACATCCAACGGTTCGAATCCCGGCCATTTGATGCTTCCTTCTTCTGAACAAGCTACGTCCAAGATGCTACGCTCGGCACCTATGAAACTCCTTCCATTATTTACTGCATCCATTGATGGCTGACCCGGATCTGGTGGTCCCATAGCTCGTCCTTCATTCTGCAAAGGTCCAAGAACACTTATCTGATTTAACAACAATAACATAACCAATTTAGTCCCTAATAATTGGGGGCATGGGCGGGGGATGGATAGGAGACAGACCTAACATTTGGCAATAAATGCACAAAGTGGCTGCTCCCAGAATACCACTGAAACAGATGGATTGGAGATGGACCTAACCTTTGGCAATAAATGCACAAAGTGGCTGCTCACAGAATACCACTGAAACAGTGGTCCCCCTATACCGTCGCGTTTGTTGCGGAATCATGCCCTCAAATCAAAGTCAAAAGGCATCATAGAGGGCAGACCCAAGAATCATTTTGATTTATGTGCACATATGCTTCTTTCATTCAGCATCCAGAGCATTGGCGTTGCACAAACATATCTGATTTAACAATTTGTACAAATTTAAGGAAAGAATTATTTGCTCTTTTTACCTTCTTCTATTTTTATTTTTATTTTTATTTTTGCTCGGCAAAAAAATGCTTTTTTTACCTAATTACTACCAACAAGAAAAATTACTTATCAGAAATGAACGAGTGAGTTACTTGTAGATTTGGCCACCGAGCGATCCCATGCTGTCTACAGATGCGCTTCATTGTGGATACGCTAACTGCATGAGAAAGAATTAGCTGGTTCACACACAAGAATACAAGATCCAGATGGCAAGCAACTTGTAATCTAAGTGAAGAAGCTTACCACCAAGACTTTTTCGCAACATCTACACGTTTACGTCCAAAATGTTGTCGGAGACTCTCAAACGTAACTATACTTTCATTCTCCAAATGAGAACTAGATGGGCAGCTATGATCTGTTGGTTCTGTCCTGACATCACGCGGCCCATCTTTTGTAGTACCAACTTCCAGATCTTCTGGTGAATCAAGGTGCCCAATATCTTCAACATTTGATAACGCCAAGGGAAATACGTCCTCCTCTTGCCAATTTGGAATCAAGGAGAGAGTAAGTAAATTTGACGTCCTATGGATTTACCTTCTTTTTTTTTCCCTCCCTGTTCTATCCCAGTTTACGAAAAGGAAGTACAGTATTTATCATGAAAACAACCAAATCTCCTTGAACACAACAGTGTCGAAAATCCTGATAATTATGGAGCCCGGCATAATCAAATAAACTTGGACCCTTATAGTAATCAGATTTCAATTCATTTTCTCAGTCGATTTCAAAAAGTGCCCTAGTTCAAAGGAAGCTGAAACCATGCTTTGATTATTGTCCCTGGACCTGAATTAAATTTAAATTACATTTATGGCATGGTCTGAAAGCGACTAACCTTTTTTAAGTCGCGAGGAGGCCACCGATGGATACCATATTTCCTACAGACACGCGTCGATTCGCTATCTGCAACAGATAAATTCAGATAAAACAAAGTTGCAATCATTATGGAGGTACTAAATTAATGAGTTTTACAATGAAGCTATGCAAATAAGACTTCTTTGGATTTTGCAATACTCTAGAAGTACCCCAATATATATCAATCCATACTGAAAACAAAGATGAAAATTAGACTTTCAATGCTAAACAAAGATAGCAAGCCCGAAATTATTGCTAAGAGAGAGAGAGAGATATACCAAGACTCACCAGTATCGATCGGAAGCGAATAAAATGAGTTTTGTTCGTTCAGGACATACCACCGATCGCTACCTGTCCATGGAATTGATCCTAAATCTGGCACAAATCGGCATCATATATTCATGAAAATTAGTCTCCATAAAAGATATGGCAAACTAAAAATCAAAGGTAAACGCGGGGGGGGGGGGGGGGGGGTAACTTCTATGCACATCCCACATCCCACACACACCCATCCGTAACTAGCAAGAAAATCACTCAAGTAATACCATAAAAGTCTTGACAACTGAACCAAAATATGCAAACAGTACACACTCATTAACTATTACACCCAACAGAAATGTGTAGCACAACCCAAAAATGCGAGTGGAACAAAACTAACTAGTCAGAAGTACGAGTGGAACAAAAACAATTACGAACATGGACTGTAGCTTGTATGTAGTAATGACACTTTAAAACCTCTCTTAAATTTCTTTTTAAGAGTATTAGCACACTCGGATTGAATGTGCCAGAAACCGTGGCACTCGCGACATTGGATACCTTGTGAAGTTTTACCCTTATAAAACAAAAGTTTCTTACCACTAGTTCCAAAGCCACTCGAAAGCTTGAGCTCTCACCTAGGTCTTTAGGTTTCCGAAGTGTCGCAAATCTCTTATAGTTTTTAATGAGCAAGGTCAATTCCTCATCATCAAGACTCTCATCGGTGTCGCTAGCCTCGGTGTTTTCCTCATTATCGATCCTAAAAGCAATATCTCTACCAGTCTTCGATACGGACTTCGAAGGTTTGAAGTCCGACAAGTGGTTAAGTTCAAAAATTTGAAGTTTACCAACCAACTCAACAAAAGTTATGTCATCAACATCTGACCGTTCTTCTATGGAAGTCACTTTGGTCAAGAACCTAGAGGGAAGGGACCTAAGGATCTTACGACACACTTTGAGATTTGAAAGAGGTTCACCTAGGCTATGAAATGTGTTAATGATCTTAGTGAGCCTAGTTATGAAGCTATCAAAAGTCTCTTCATCAAGCATTTTAAGTTCCTCAAATTTAGTGGTGCACATTTAAAATTTAGAGACTCTCACCGTTTCAATACCCTCATGAGAGGTACGAAGAATTTCCAAGCCTCTTTTGCCGTGACACAAAAGGAAATGCGATTGACTTCGGATTTAGACAAAACATTATAAATAGCATTCAATGCACGCGAGTTCATCTCACAACTCTCAATATCCGCCGGACTCCACTCCGATTCGTTTTTCTTCCTAACCTCTTTAGTGCTAGGATCCTCAATCTTAGGTTCTTCATAACCATAAAGCACGGACCTCCAAACCCTAACACCTAGGGCAATCAAGTGATTTTTCATTTTGAATTTCCAAAGCGAATAGTCACTACCATCAAAGTAGGGGGGTCGAGCATACGAACCACCCTCCATAGGAACACCCCTATCCATAGTGCAAACAGGATCAACTTAGGTAGTCAAACCAACAAAGAGCACACGGGCTCTAATACCAATTGAAATTATGCAAAGCATATAAGTCCTAGGGGGGGAATAGGATGACCACTTTAAAAATAAACCACTTCGATTTCAACCAATTTAATCATTCATCATGGCAAATCAAACAACTCAACAAGTTCAATATAGAGTAATTAAACTAATGAGACAAAACACACGATATACGTGGAAACTACTTAGGGTCTAAACACCCTAAGCATAAAACCACGGCCTAGTCCTACTCATGCATTCCATAAATCAAAAGGTTTACAAGAATTAACAAGACTAGGAATTACCCAACAAGCCCCTTATGACACCTAGCTCCAATTTTTAATGTAGTACCCCGTACTCCTCTTTGATTCCATGGACTCCACAAGCACACCCGTCTTGATCTCCGAATCAACTCGGCACCGGTCCAACCGGCTCACGTAGAAACAAGGCAACACAACATGATGTATGAAAAAGATTTGATTTTTATGAAAGTTTTTGAAAACTAAAATCAACCTAGAGTAGATCCATGAAGAGTAAGACTCTAGATTGAAGAAAGATGAGAAGAGCAAGCTCAAATCATCAAGAACATCAAGTTCATAAAAGAGAGAAGGGATGGAGAAGAGATGAGACTTTCTCTCTCTAAAAAGGGCTGATTTTCTCTCAAGTGTATATGTGAAAATGAAAGAGAAATGGCTTTTATAGTGCCCATCTCGTGCTCCCCAAGACAGCCACTCAAAACATGACATGTGGTCACTTAAAGAGTCTGCCAGACGCATGTAGTTGCGCGCAAACGCTCTGTCAAGATTTAGACACTTGGTGCAATCTCAACAATCAAAGTCACACCCCTGCAGACGCGTGCAGACGCACTAAGTTCATAGCTAAATCCTAATGCCAAAATCATGGGATTGTAAAACCCAAATAAATCACTAATAAGCCAACATTATGCACATTAAAACATGTTATTTTGGATGGCCTAAATGCAGAAATGATATGCATGGATATACCTCATTGGATTGAGCTTCGAAACACTTGTCTTGACTTTGGCTTGATCATGACGCTGGAGATTCTCGAATGGAGCATCTAGACGCAATCCTAAGCACTCTAACTCCCAAACCCCAACAACAAAATTACATACTCCGAAAGGCTTGACATAACCCGGAAAATGCTAATAAAACTAACAATAATTATAAAAAAAAATTCGTGACGGTTATTGGAGAGAGTGATGTCTATTGTAACCCTACCCTACCCGGAAAAAATTACTCCCTCCGTTCCAAAAAGAGTAATGTATTCCGTTTTGGGTTGTTCCTAAATTAGTGTGATGTTGAAAAGTTAATGGATAAAAGTTGTACATTTCCTATTTTGCCTTTAAAAGTAAATTCTTTTTTAAAAAGTTAAGTGGGTAAAGTTTAAAGATAATGTCTCCATCCATCAAGAGAAATAATAGAAAGTGAAGGTATAAGTTGGAAAAAAGTTGTTGATCAAAAGAAAAAATGTTTGGAAAAAAGTTTATGTAAAATGTGTAATGACGATGTTTTCATAACAAGTTGAAATTATGGAGCACTACACTTAAAAAGGAACGGATGGTGATGGAGTAATAGATACCGCCCTGGTTGTGGCGTGGCGAGGTGAGTAGCCATCTCTAAGTTTAGGAGAGAGAAACTGTGGGGAGATCCAAGACTCACCGGAATTGGGAGGCGGAGGGAGCACCTGTTGATTACTGGTCTCGGCATCTAAAGCAGACGTTGATGAAAATGAGTATAAAGGATTCCAAACGCAATTCAAAGGAGAGAGACAGAGAGAGACAGAGGGGTTACATACCGGAAAGAGATGCAAAAGAAGCCTGTTTTGATCGACCGGTATATCATCTGACATCTGTTCACGAAGCTGAGATTAACAAAAGCGAAAATTTTACTACTTCACCACTAACTGCACACAATCTATAAGCTCTTTTGTGGTATAAATATAATTTTGCTTGAAGAAGAAACTATTGTCTTTGTTTTCATTGAAAGTAGTTAACTTTTTGCATAATATTTGCTCCCGGGTAACTAAAATTTTTAGCTCCGCGGCTTAAGCGACATATCGAAGACTCACCGGATTCAGGAAGCCCGTGGAGGTTCGATCCCTAAATCCAGCAAATCGGAATCATGTTTTCATGAAAATTTACTAGTTAATTGTAGAGAGAGAGAGAGAGAGAGAGAGAGAGAGAGAGAGAGAGAGAGAGAGCTCACCGGAATTAGTCTCAGAAAACTCCGGACTGTAGAAACCACCGTGAGGAACTGAGAATCAAGGCCCCCTAAATCCAGCAAATCGGAATCATGTTTTCATGAAAATTTACTAGTCAGTTGTAGAGAGAGAGAGAGAGAGAGAGAGAGAGAGAGAGAGCTCACCGGAATTAGTCTCAGAAAACTCTGGACTGTAAAAAGCACCGTGAGGAACTGAGAATCAAGACCTCCTGGGCAATTCTTATGGTAGCGAAATGCGGCATTTTATCCCTATTGAAGGGTTCCAGTTCAAAAAAGAAATAAAAATGAAAGGTTCACCAGAGGGGAGAGGGCCACCTTGTCTGGGCCAAACAGGTAAGGAACATGAAGGGAAATTGTAATATGAAATAACAAGCGTTCAAATCTATATAAAAAAAAAAAGGATCAGATAGAAAATGATAAAAGTAGAAAGGAGGGTTCGAACGTCCACTACCCCTGTTCATTGTGTTCAATGAATTTAGGGTGTAGGTACAGTAGGTTGCTTGCAAGAAACGCTCTTTTGGATCAGGTCAACGATCTATATTCTATCACAACTTATTGTTCATTGTGCTCACTTTCTTCTTTGTTTCTACTAGTAAGCTTCCCCGTGCACGCACGGGGTCTTGTGCCCGTTAATTACTTATTGGTTTTAAGTATGATTATACATTAAGTAGTGTGTATTTATAGATCTTGAACTCAAGTAGTGTGCATTTGTACTTTTAATGGACATGAAAAATGCAAGTTTCAGAGTTCATCATACTTTCCTAAAAACAACTTCACACATTTGCATCCGTCCAGCTTATAACAAGAGCAAATACATAATAACCCATCGTAACAGAGCAAATATCCAGTTTCAGAATTTAAAGGTATCACCACTTCAGACTTTTGAGTACAGAACGGAATGAAATATAAAGCTAATTAGTGATTACATTCCATTCCCTATGATCACAAAAAATAAGGCATAGTTAGATGTCTGTGAACTACCCTTGTAAAATAAGCGTAAACTGTTTCACAAAATATACAAAACAATGAAGCTTCCCCCTTTACAAGGTAATACTTCAAACCTGTGCATTTGATCCTTATATTCCAATATATACCAAGGTGCAGCAGATTATAGTTTGAAATTTATACCTTACTGTAATCGAAATATATGCATAACAAAAGGCAGCGTAGCAATCCTCTCAGATGCAGAGACATCTGATACATAAAAGAAAGTAACAAAGTTGTTAGAAATGCAGGTACTGCTATCTGTGGGAAGTCAAAGTCTTGAAAGATCACAGCTTGAAGATATTTTGCTGCAAGTATTTTTATGCCATTAGTAATCTTTCTTTACGGAACTTAGGTTATAGATTGAGCATTTGTGTTAATAACCGATAAGGCTCGTTCTATGAATATCCCAATTAAGTTGTGAACTTCTTTATTTTGTGTTGGTTTTTTTTTAGTAGTGTTGTAATCTCTTATCTATATATTCTTCTTTGCTGAGCAAAAAAAGAGAGACATGGGGACAGACTCACAGACCACAACAGACTCCTGAAACATAGCAGAGTTTGGAGATTTGAGTTTCAGCATTCTGGAAAACCACCAAAATTTATTGAGAAGCTAGGAAGAACATTTATAAGACATATAAACAGAAATTGAAGAAAGTAAGCATTAACATGTTAAGAAACAATGAATACAAGAAAATTAAGCCAAATTGTTGTTCTATATATTGACAAAAAACTTTAAGGGGATAACAAAATTAACGGCATCAATTTCATACATAGAGAGTATAAGAAATCTACCGAGTATGGATTTTCAATCTGTTCTTTGATTCTTAGATTTTTTATTTCATCATCCGAGGGGCCGGATTATGAAATAAATTTTGGTTTGATGATTTTTTTTCAAGACTAAATCCAGTCATTTGAGTTTCAATGGGATGGTTTTAATAAATTAAAAAACTAATCTCGAGGTATTGTTGCTAGCTATCATATCACTTGACAAACACAGTAAACACAGTATCATTATCGCATAATATCATTCACCATAATTTAGTGTTTTTGAAATGAAAATTATTCTTACTTTCTAATTATTTCCAAAGTTCTATAATTTTTTTAAGAATATCTATTAAAAGATATGCAGAATGTAGCTCCCCCGGGTCCGTCCTAACACTTTGAGAGCTTAAGACGAATTTTGAAATGAAGCCCTTAATAAATGTTTATGGAACTCAAATATAAAGTTAATAAATGAATGTTTTGTCCGACGTCCCCGAAGGAACTAAATGAACGTTTTGAAACCCAAATGCATGTATTCAATGCGGAAAAATCCAAAAAGAATTCATACAAACAAGATTCAAAATCATCTCAAGTTCGAATAATAACGCAAGTAAAGCAAAATAAAAAAAATGCAAAATTATGCTATGACCTAACCTGCTATTATAGAGGATAAGAGAGTTTGCATTTTCTTTTATAACAGAAACAAGTAATTAAGGAAAGAGAGAAGATGCATCAAACTCTTTGCTGCGACATATGATTATTATTGTTGTGCGGCGGGCCCCCTTGAAATACAACCGCAACCCAAAGATTATTAATGGCCATGATAATAGAGAAGTAACAAACCAAACATATGCGAACTCTAAAATCGAGCCGAAATTCCAACAATTATGCACGGGGCAGTCGTGAAATCGTGCTCTAATCCACTGGGCGGCACCCGAATCTCAAGTTTAGAGAAGCTGCCTCCAAGTATTTCATTCCAGCTCTGCTCGTCCATCACTCAATACAAAAGTAATGCATCATCTTTTTTCTTTTTTTTGGCACGGCAAAGAAATTTGATTAATAAAAGAAACGAGTACAATGATTAAAAGAAACCAAGACAGCGGCATCACAACGCATGAGAGCATCCCAACAAGGTTGGTACCCACTCAAGCGACATTCATTTGCCACTTGGACCCAAAAGATTGATAAGACATCAACCGAAAAAAGCTTCTCATAGAAATCTGGATATTAGGCATAGGTAATGGCTACAATTCAGACATCTTTCCAAACAATCATCAAGATTTCCATATCTTCCCATAACGTCAATATCGATCCCATCTTCAGCAGATGAATGAGAGAAGCACCATACCATCAAAATAGAATAAAGAACTAATGGGTGCAGCTCAAGACCTGAGAAAGATCTCAAAAAAAAAACAGAGTAGCCGGCAAGCTCGCACTTTGATCTCACCCAATGTGTTAAAGTAATGCATCATTTAACACAATTAGAATACATTCTCTTTAACATCTCAGCAAAATTACAATAGAGAAGTTGTTACGGCTTGACTAGTACAACACGTACGAGAAAGAAATGCACCGTTTTTTTTTTTTTTTTTACCCAGAAATGTTGGAAGACAAACATAGGACCGTACACAACTGTAAAAAAAAAAGGCAATTGTATCGATACTAGATACGTTTGCCCGCATCTGTAACCTCAACCTTTAGTTTGATGGGGTTGAATTGATCAGCAAGACTTAAACAACCCTGTAAAGTATCACTGTTGAATACGGTATGGTCCTCTCCTCCACGAAAGTACTTGACATGATAAGTTTTAGGCAAAAGATTGAAACTCTTTTTAATGAGCTTCTCTAACTCCTGAAACCGTCGTGGTTTCTTTATTTTAGTTAGGTCAAATAAATAACTTCTCCCATTGTAATCCACTCCTATGACAACTTTATCCTCATCCTGCATTCTTTCTTTTCCATGAAGACGTTGAGAGTCGGGTATGCTTTGCTGAAACTTGGACCATGGCTTACCTGTGAGATCTGTAATACGACGTTTCACTGTAGTCATGCTAGCTACAAAAAAAGATCAGATTCATCCAGACAGGGGTGAGGCTAGGAATTTTGATTCGGGGGTTGAATTAACACATGTACTTCTATACTAAAAACTATTTCACTCTTATTATTACATACTATTTCCTTTTCTATGTAATACCTTACTTAAAGTGACATTGGTCTTTCTTTTAGTGATCAAAATACTCACACCCTTCTATTTGATCTTGCCTTATAAGAAAATTAAGAGAAATTCTTAAGGTGCAAGGTAACCATTTTAAAATTGAAATCAATCTTAATCTTAACGCGATTTTGAATAACAAACTTTTTCACATCAATGCTATTGTAGAGTATCACTTTCTTACTTCTGAAATTGCACACTTACCACCAAGTTTTTCTGCAGCAGCCTCTAATGTGTAGTCTTTGCATTCCAACAATTCCTCCATCGTAAGTATTTTCTTAGGTCGTCCTCCTGATTTTTTGCGTTTATGGGAATCCGCTGGTTGTAAATAGAAAAGGTCATGAAATTTATATATACACATATGTATGAATATTTATAACAATAAGAAGCCAAACGCAAATTCAAAGTTAAAGTGGAGAGAGAGAGAGAGAGAGAGAGAGATACTAGAAGAGGAAGACTCGCCAGGACTGGAAAGCTGATTGGGTCCGATTAAATCCGGGAGATAGAAATCATCTATTCATTAAAATGAGTACAAAAGATGTCAAACGCAAACTCAAAGGTAAATTAACCATAAAAATCGTGCATACACATTTGTAACAAGCTAGAATCATCAAGTAATACAGTAAAAAAACGTGACAAATGAAACGAAAAACTGAGCACTCAAGTTCCCAAACAATCCATTATTTAACAATTGGGCCGCATTATAATTGTGGTGGTGCCTTTGATTATTGATCGGCAACTATAGTAACGTTCTGTCCCTTCACAACGAATGATACTGCATGCATCCATTTTAAAGGGAGACGAGCACTTTGGTGGTGTCCTCAAATTTTTAGATTATGTAGACTTTTCATCCTTCTCTCCTATATTTGTTTTTTTTTACCTTTGTGAATTAATAACCGTTCATGTTGGCAATTAATGGTCCATATTTTAAAGAAACTCTTTCGGAAGAGAGTTAATCCGGACTATATTAAAAACGCTTTCAGATGGTTGAGATGGGGTGCACGGTGCTACCCTTTAAAACATCTTACAGGTTGCATTTCGCTTTCGTTTCTTACATGTTGACAGTTCGCATAAGCCCTTAAATATTAATACAGACTGTGGCACACACGATGTGCGCAGAAGTCGAATTTTGATTAAAAAAACCAAATTAGACACACATGACATGAAAAATTATCAAAAATCAACTTGGACAAACACAACTTGAAAAATTATCAAATATCTACCTGCACACGCATCGCGTTTGCCCCACCTCTAGTTTGTTTAAAGTACATTGACGGTCTTTTTTTTTTTTTTTTAAATACCTGGTCTTTTGTATGTTCACACCCACCAAATAGTTTCCTGTCACAAGGAAAAAGGTCGTTATTGATTAGTTTTGTGTCAAGTTTTCATAGTTTATTGATTTATCACGACGAGACAAATCTAAAAAGTATAAAATTATGGTCAAAACTAATAAGTATTTTTTTTAATAAAGCCGAAAATAAACCAAAATAAACCAGTTTATTGGATTAATTTTGGCTTTATTAAAAAAAAATTAGTTTCAACCATAACTTTATACTTTTTGGATTCGTCTCGTTGAGGCAAATCAATAAACTACGTACGAAAACTTGACGCAAAACTAATAAATGTAAAAAAAAAAATTTGAATAAAGACAACAAAAAAACTAAAAAAACCATTTTTTCTTTTTTGCCAAATGTTTTGGGACTTCGTTGTCTAAACAACTGAATATAAAGTCATATAAAAGGAAGGAGGGGGTATGGACGTCCCTCAAGATGCTTCATGGACTGTCAGGAAAGTGTTAGGTCTAAGGGATATAGGCCAATTCTTGATTCTCTACCGAATTGGGAATGGTCAATCGACTTCTTTGTGGTTTGATAACTGACATCCTCTTAGCCCTCTATACAAAAAGTTTGGAGACGAGGTGGCTTATAACGATGAAAGATCCCTACAAGCTAAAGTATCCTCCATCATTCACAACGGGCAGTGGAGATGGCAAAGGGCTAGGAATTGTGTCATTCGGAATATAATTGCTGAGACCCCTACTACCTTAATTCCTGTATGTGATGATATTGTATATTTTGAAGTTTAATGTAGTGTAAAATTAAAATTGATAGAGACAAGAGATATGGGAGTGCTCCATAATATAACAAAAGTCGTGCCACTAAAGTTAAAGTTTTAAAAATGAAAACTCTTCCGTGTAAAAGTTAACTCTTCAATGTAAAAGAGTCTTTAAAATGTGAAAAATCTTGCGTGCAAGAGTTAAACTCTTCCATGCAAGAATTTTGCGTTATTGTCAGCTCCGACAATAGAAAAATTCTTGCGTGCAAAAAAGTTAACTCTACTTAGCTAGTAAGGATTTTGAAGCTTTTGCACCATTTGACACATTTAGGCCTTTTTTTTCTAGCTCATGCTCGATTTTTGCACCATGTGGACTATGCTTTTTTTTTTTTTTTGCACATGGAGATTTATGCTTTGGCAAAAAAGCAAAAACTAGTTTTTTGGTTTTTTCGTTTTGTCTTTATTCATTTTTTTTTTTTTCACATTTGCTAATTTTGCGTCAATTTTTCGTGGTTTATGGAGACGAATCCAAAAAATAAAAATAAAATTATAGTAGAAACTAATTTTTCTTTGAATAAAGCCAAAATTAAACCAATAAACTGGTTTTATTTTGGTTTATTTTTGGCTTTATTAAAAAAAATAGTCTTGACCATAATTTTATACTTTTTGGATTTGTCTCGTCGAGATGAATTAATAAATCACGAAAACTTGAAGCAAAAGTAACAAATGCAAAAAAAAAAAAAAGAATAAAGACAAAACGACAAAAATAAAAAAACCACTTTTTTGCTTTTTTGCCAAAGCACCCCGGATCCAAAAGACTTCAATTCCCTTTTTTATCCTTGCACAAATGCGTTTCTTTATACATCAAAACAAAGTTGTGTTTCTTTTCATTGACGAGTTTCCAAAATGAATGATTCCAATCATTTTTTCGGATCTAGATTGAATGCAAAAAAATTAGAAATTGAAGTGGACTGGATAATAGCTCAAGTGGAGGGGAAATTAGTCCGTAAAGAGTGCAATAAAAAAAAAGACATTTTAAAATATAAAATAAAATAGGGGACCCTATCTAATCTAACACACATCTAAATTATTGAAATAGAGCAATCGTTCCCTCTTTAACTAACACATATTAAACACAAAAAATTGAGTTCACCTTTGTCATTTTTTTTTCATATGTTCATCTAAATTTGAAGAGTCGAATGGAGATGTTCTAACTAGTCGGAAGAGGAGAGGAAAAAGAAAACGGGGACTATAAGTCCAATTATTAAACCTAAAAAGAGGAAGAGAGAAATGGAAGACTCACCATAAAAGGAAGACAAATGTTGACCGTCCGGGGATGTCCACTTATCTATGTCTATACATGTTCAAGAAATAGAGTTTAATAGTTGGATCAACCATTGAATTTTTTCTACTTTTCTATCGGAGAGATTATTCAATGCTCATGTGCATCACAAGGCGGTGCACAAATTGGTTTTCCACCACCTATTGTAGCGGGGTATATACTTTGTTGTGAACTCACTACAATGAGTGGTAAAATGGGACTAGGCCGTGACGGCGCCCTAAGAGCATTGAATAAGCTTTCAATTTTTTTTGTAGAAGGAAAAAAAAAATGATACTGTAGTTGAAGATTTAAACAATTTTTTGTTTTTCTTCTTCTTTTTTAGGGTTCTCACACAAACGCGATTCTTTTATATATCGACCGAAGTCCGATCAAACTAATTTTTGGATAGGATATTTTTGTAATTGAATTCTTCAAAATAAACAATGGAAGATAGTTGGGAGCTTACCGAAAATCAATTGAGAATTAGGGCCTCCCAGGAAAAAACTGTTGCCATTACCGACATGCACATTCTGGCCGGCCATTTTAGGAGTATTTTACAACTGGATTGATTTGAAGGGTTCACATATGGCCAACTGGTCTTATCATATTTTATACAGAGAGAGAATTCAACCAAAACGGCTCAAAACACACAAAAAGGATCAGTTCAGAAATAACAAGAGGTCAAAACTTCAAAAAAGGATCAGTTCAGAAATAATGGTCCCACAATGAGCTCAAAACTCCCAAAAAATATCACATCAAAAATAAACTTGATAGAGTGGAAAAGAAGGTTCAACCTCCACCGCACATCACGTTCAAAAAGTAAATCTCCACTAGTACTACTGAAAATGACAGGTAAGTGAAATATAGGGGTAGGCCCATTTGGTCGAGAAGAATTTGGGTAAGGAGAGGATCCCACTCGGTGCATCCGGGCTGTCCAATATTGTAATAGACGGTTTGAATTAAAAGTGTCTTCCTGATTTAAAAAAGAAAAACAAAAAGTGCATTTCACCCCGGACATTTGAATGCATTTTTGGACGGCCCAAATGCATTGCACGGTACCACGTCACTTGTACCCTATTTGCACCCAAGTTTTTCTCCTTTTGTCAGATCAAAAATAACTTCATCACAACTGCTCAAATCATTCAAAAAGGGCAGAACAAAAGAATCCCAATAATACTAGGGGTACAAATCAGGGGGACCGAATTTCCATTCTGTGGACTCAATTGGTTGATAGTTGGCCAATGGAGAATTTCCATTCTTCCAAGGTTCTCATTTGCGGAAAGACCAAAGGCCAGCCTTTGAATATAGAAATGCTTGAAGAAACGTGTTGAGATGAATTATGTAGCAACAATTATCCATTTTTCTCCTTTTTTTCACCAGGCCCCTGATGCCCGGGTCACTGTTGTGCACCTAGTGCGTTGCAGCGTGTAGCGCACATCCAGCCGTTCATCTCGAAAATCAATGGTCTGAATACGCTGAAATTTTCTACTTGGTAAAAATGAATTTTCACCGGTAAGAAAGCGTCTGTGTATCCGGACCATTAAAAAAACTTTTGGATGATTGTGATACTGCGCTGCACCGTGCAACGCAATAGGTGCACAACAGGCCCCCCGTTTTCGTTGCGTGATACGAACTTCGTAGGAACCTGAGAGAAATTTAACATGCCTTACAAAATAAAAAGTTCCGGCAATCTACCAAGGGTGCGAGTACGACTACATTATACAGAGTTTGTTAAGCATAAGAAAGAGTGAAATTCACACGAAATTTACTTGATCTCATTAACACTCTCTATAATTGTCGAAGTAAGTTAACAATAAGTTAATGCAAGACGCGAGATTTTATTAACAATAAGTCACTATATGCTTTGGTTGGTTGACTCCTTGTTATCCATCTGTTATTTCCCCTTTTGGTTCTTGGCATTTTGCCTTCACCCTTTTAATCTTTGTAATGTGTTTTCAAAGATTAATAAAATCTTTTTTCGCTGTGCAAAAAAAAAAAAAGACACGAGATTTAAAAGAGAAGTCGGATGAGAGGACGAGGACCCAAGGATCAGGATCGCGAGCAGACTTTGGTTACAAAGAGAAGGCCTCTGGCGTCGAGAAGCATGGAACGGAAGAAGGGAGGAAGTTCTCCAACAATAGGAGCCTAGGAGGCAAATTAATCAACAGAAGGATGGAACATAAGGAGATGGACGAAGTTTGGCTTTACCAGGTATTTGCAGGGATGGGATAGCTAGTTCTAACTTTCTTACAATCAAAGGTATTAATTGATGCAAATTAAGTTACAAATTTTATGTTATTTTGTATTAATAGTTATGTCTGTTCTTTTATAAAATTCAAATGAAAGGATTTTTAACGAGACGTATCTTTCGATCTTCCAAAGGACGTGCTTTTAGTGGAGAGTCACTTGGAGGCCCATTTTGTTTTAATTGATATAGAAAAAATGTCTTGAAATATCTTATCTCTCTCCGGTCTCCATTATTTTCTATACATTATGAGAAATTCAATGTAGATTTGGCAGCCTTTGCAGCCCTTCTTCGATAGGTAAGCCCACCTTGAAGTAAGTTTCAAAGTCATGAGCTTGGGTTGTGATCATGTATTGAGCCAAGTCGGGCTGCAAGTTGCGGGTGATAATCCTCATCTAATCCTTGTCGCATGGATGATCAGTCATCTGGGCTGCTTTAGCCCTCCACCGTTTCACGAAGTCTAGGAAGGACTCCCTTTCCCTCATCTTGATGCTCTCAAGCTCTCGAGTGGTAACTTTCAATTAGACATTGTAGTCATATTGCTTCACAAAAGACGCAACCAAATCTTCCCATGTCCTTCTCTTGGAGATGTCAAGCGATAGGAGCCATTGGAGGGCAGGTCCGGTTAGGCTCTGATGGAACATTTGAGTCATGGTCGGTTCGTCCACATTTTGGAGGGAGAGCGAACTCACATAAGCTTGAATATGCCCTCGGGGGTTCCCTGCCCCATCGAACTTCTCAAAATCCACCGGTTTGTACTTCTTGGGGAATTTAGCCTCGGGGAAAAGGCACAGCTTACTCATGTCAAATCCGGTAACGGCAGCTTTCTCATTCTTAGCGACCGACTCTTCGAGTTTGGCGATCTTAGCCAACATTTCAGCCATTTGAGGGTTTTCAATTGGCTGCTCCTGACGCTCTTCATTCTCGGGGACGTCTTGTTCATCGGGAGGTTGTTGGAGCGGGGGAAGGCGACCTTGGATGTTAACCAAAATACCTATGATTTGGGTAATTTGGGTGTTGTGATTGGCCAGACTGTCGTGCACCTCATTTCTTAACTGCTCGACCTCATTCGGCTGTTCTTCCATGACTACCGGGGATGACCGAGGTTCAGATTCCAGAGTAGCGGGTCGCGACAATCTTTGTCCGAGCGGTCAGGTCCAAATGGGTAAGGTCTTCTTTCTTCTTGCAGGCCCAATTGTTTGATGCTGACAGTGCACAAAAATCGAACTCAGCCACAAGACTCGACACTCATGTACAAGAAAGAATACCTAAATGAACGTGCGCATGTCATCGCGTCGTCCCTCACCAAGTTAGTCCTAAAACTAGTCCTAAAGTTAGTCTACCAGTTCCGAATCTCACTTAAAGCCATTGTACAGCAGATTGAACCAACACCACGGGTAAGTCGTTTACTCGGCAGTTACGGCTTTTCAACCTATAGCCTAAATGTTGAAGCCGTAACCGTTATCCTTTCTTGACCATCCGAGACAAAGCAATAAGGTGTTGCCATCCAGTTACAAATGGCCCTCAAGGCTAGTTCGAAACACGGGCAGCCGTTCGGGCACGGCAAACACCGGAGGTATCTCAAACTCCATGGATTTAAAGTCTCCTAGACTAGTAAGTACAGCTTTGGAAGGTTGCCCCAATCCTCAAGTTTTCTTTTGATATCAAGTCCTTCATGCGGGACGACCGGATTTGGGAAAACACAAACTCTCAAATCCTTATCAAAAATCTAACTTTGGATCTTAAGAATAATTGTCCCTAATCTTGGACCAACTATTCATAATTTCCGTTAGATTGTTGTCAAAGATTCGATGGTCCAAATTTTCCCATGTCCGATTATCCAAGGATTAACTCACAAGACAACCTACACCAAAATGCATGACTCATCATCGGGCCGAGGCAACCTCCTACTAACTGCACAGACTCCTAAGGTATACTACTCTCAACTCGGAGGGACTATATGCAAATGCAAATGCATGCATGAATGCAACATGACAAGATAGAAAAACGGTAACACATAGCACGTAAACAAGATGGAGCAGATAAACCATAACGAATGGACCGATCACCTAATGTGGAAGGTTCTATGGTTAACTATATGCAAAAAGGCCGGTTTTGGTATCACAAGGGTACCCCGGACTAGAGTCATGATTGTCTCCCGTGCCATGGATACCCACGGCGACGGTAATAACGACAAGTGTAACTCATCACGGTCGAGGGCTGCTGGGCATTTTGGGATTCCCCGTCACCAGCAAGCCGTGTGGGATTGCCAAAACACACCAGCGAGGCTAGGAACAATGCAAATTCAATGCAAAAGTTGAATTACAAACATTTCAAAAATCCCACAAAAGCTTTTCATGTCGAGCCCTCTTGATTAATGCATACTTCAATAAAACTAGACAAGTGTAATAAAATCAAAGTATGCATTAACCAGAGTCCCCAGCGAAGTCGCCAGCTTGTGGACGCCCCTCCGGAGGTCTCGATTCGGAGTCGCCACCCGGGTTTTAGCGGATTGTCCCCGAGGAACCGAACTCGATTGACTCGTGCCTCATTCAATGGATAAGGATTACTGGCCCGTCATCACCATACTACCTTAGGTTCGGGAGCTCAGTTACGAGAGGGGAAGGGTTTTACGGCACCCCCCTCGCCCGGTTCGAAGACCAGTCTCTACTTAGCTTTTGTGAGATTGTAATGAATGTATGCAATTCAACTTTGAACAAGTAATGGGAATGGGGGATGGGAACCACATAATGATGATAAACGCAACAATAAGCTATGGTGTGTGCTTATGCTCCGTGAATCTACATGAATGATGATGATATGCAAGTATGAACAAACAAGAACATCAAACAGCAAGTAACAATGTTAGAAGATACAGAATGATAACAAAGTAATCAGAAATGACACCACAAACCACCGCAGGACTAAACCAATCTGATCCCATGTTAGGGATTTGAGCGCTCAAAGAGAGGGTTTGAGCGCTCAAACCCTCCTTAACCCAAATATGCTTCTGATGTTCCTAATGATTCTGATTTGCTGAAAACATGTTTTAATCACTATTGTTTACTCAAAACAGCATTTAAATGACTAAACAAAATGACATAATCACATAATCATGGGTTTAAAACTCATCAATGGACCAAAATGAGGCAAACAGTATAGAAGGAATGAAGACTCAATGCTTTAAAACTTTGTAGAATACTCAAAATACCAAGAACAAACTGAAATAAGAAGAAATTTTGATTGGACCAGAAGACAGTGTGAGCGCTCAAAGAGGAGCATTGAGCGCTCAAGCCATCTTCTAGATTTGGGTGTCTCTGCTCCATTCTGCCCTGAGATGATTAGAGTGAGTGAGAGAAGAGATCAGGTTGGCTTAGCCAAACATCAACACACACACACACACTTCATAAACTGAGAACAGAATACAGAACTGGAATAAACATGATTGAAGTGCCAAAACTGAGCAAGGCTTGAGCGCTCATAGTCCTTGCATTGAGCGCTCAAGCCCCATTCAAGGGCTGTGAGTTTCTGTGATTTCTGACCATTCTTTGATGTTGATATGAACTGGGAACTTTCTGATCATTGTTAAGAGAGAATGATACACCTGTTTGCTTCATGAAATAGTTTCATCCATGGTTTGATGATGATAAAACATCACTTTTATGATTTTTGGGGTTCATTGATCAATGATCAAAGGAAAAATAAACTGATTTGGGAAAAGATGAACCAACAAAAAGCCATAATAGTGATAGTACCAACATAAGAGATGATCAGAAACCACAAAACATGAAGAGTGCTCAAACAGTTTGAGCGCTCACAGTGCTAGCATTGAGCGCTCAAACTGTTTGAAGTTGGGGTTTTAGAAAGTTGTTTTCTTGGATGTTTAAGACCTTGTTAGTCCATTAGAGGTATAGAGGACCTCCATGAACCCACTGGTCTCCCTCAGGAGTACCAACCCGTAACTTTCACATGGATTTCTACCTTTTGATTTTGATTTAAGCTTGGACTTGTGCTTTTGCTAGATGGATGAGTGTTGGGTGGGTTTGTTGACACAATGTGGGTAGTTTAGGACAGATCGTGATGGGGGTGGGTTGGCTTGAGTTGATTTTGAGTAGATGATGGTGTATTCTAGTGAGAGGTTTTGAGGATCAAATGGGTTTGATGGATGGAGGGGGATTAAACTTCAAGTAATGGATGAAATGGGTTGATGGTTGCTGGAAATATAGTTTGAGAGGGAGAGTGTAATGGCTCAGAGCATGTAAGAGTATCTAACCTCTGTAAATGGTGTAGAAGGATGGCTTTTATAGAGTGAAATGGGGGGGGGGGGGGGGGGGGAATGGGTTTTCTTGAAATGGAGGGCCTAATGAGACAATATAGGCTCACCATGGGGTCTATCACGTGCATGCGAGCAACAGAAAAACGGCTGGGTGGCTGCCATTCAGTTGGAATCTCATCATTAGATGCTCTGCCATCGACAGACTGGACAGAGCTTGAGCACTCAAACAGTGGGTTTGAGCGCTCAAACAGTGGGTTTGAGCGCTCAAACCCCTTTGAGCACAGTGGTTGGTTCTGGTTTATCTTGGTGTTTTGAAGGGTATTTTGGTCATTTGGGTTGGTCTAGGTTATTTGGGAATGGTTTGGGGTGATTTATGGTGGTTTGGGGCAAGTTCAAGCCTTTTTCTCAACCTTGGGGTATTCACGGGTGGTTTTCTCATCATCGTGAGTGCTTGACAAGTATCCCGGGTCGAAATCGGGGTGTCTACACCCATTTGGTATAATAGGGAAGGTATGGACACGGTATGTCTTTCTTCTTCTTCTTCTTCGACGAAGTGGCCCCCTCCTGATTCTTCGGGGCGTTTCCGCTGGAATGTTCAGCGGCAAGAGGGATCGGAACCTCAGCGGCATCAGGGTTCTGAACCTCCCCGCTCCGATTTGTATCACCTTCGTCGATCTCAGTAATGATTGCACGCTCTACAGCTGTCGAGGTGTCAACATCGGATGTTGCGTCGGCACTGAAGCTGAGATTGGACACTTCCTCTTCAAATTCATCCGAGGGCTCCCATTCCGAGCGGTTATCGGATGGGGTGGCCTCGGAGTCATCAATAAAATCATCTACATTTACAGACTTTTCAGGAGAATGGGGAATGGCCTGAAGGGGAGTCATATGAACCGGCTCCTCAAAATGATGATCCATAGTCACAAGGGTCCGACAAGGATTTCTTCGAGCAAAAATATGTGCAAGAATTCTGTCCAAGTCGGCACGGACAGCTCTCGGAGAGAAATTCTCTGAATCCGAACTGTCTGATCCGGAGGAGATCTCGATTACTGGAGACGCCAGACCTATCACGATACATGGGTAAAGACCATTAGCTATATGCAGAGGTCAAGATGCATAGCAAACCATAGCCTAGCACTACCCATTCACCGAGCAATCGAGATCTCAGGATTCAATTTTTCATGAAACCCTCCAGAGTATAAATGGAATCTACCTATACCGAGTGGTATTGTCCTCCATGATTTCTGTGTCATCATCTACCTAAGGATGGAAAATACTTTATTCTCTAAGCGGTGACTACTGAGCATATTCTATCCACTAAAACAAACACTGATTCGTCGTTTTCAATCTATGGACACTGTTCATCGCCTGTGCACTACGAGTGCAGGAACGACTGTTCGTCTTCAACTCATGAAGGGAGATGACTGATCATCTACGAACCGCTATTCATCTACCCTTTCCAGTCAGATCCAAACAAGGGGTATTTGAAACCCAGATAAAACGACCTTACTCTCTAAAAAATGCAGCGAAAAAGGAAAATGAAGAGTAAAGGATTGATTTTTACCTGAAAGTCCTTAAGAAATCTGAAGACGAGCACCTCGATCCTTGCAAAATCGTGAAAAACTTCTACGATTTCTAGAGAGATAAGCAGAACACTCTGTAGAGAGAGAGAGAAAAGTGTCCTCTCTCCTCTCCTCTCGATATTTATAGATGAAAAGGCGGGAAAGATTTGGGATAATGCCCGTCCCCCGGCAAGCGACACATGACAAAGAGGGGACGGTTACCCTAGAAATCCTAAACCCTCATCATTACTCCGCCGCTTCGACATGACTCCTCGCGTCTTTTCAAGTCAGGTTTACAGCCCGTGTGACACGTGGCACAATCTAAACGGGTCCTAGTACGGCGGTGACAGGATGTCATAAATGCAGCTTATCACGAAAGCTTCAAGCTCGGATCACGGGCCAACAGATCAATCCCATCAGAAGTATTCTCCGAAGGGATTGAGGGGCTATTGTAGGGGCTCGGATACACCGAGCAGTTTCGGGAAGTTAGAATATGTCCTGCAAGGTTTCAACTTGATATTCCGGAGGGATACCTTTTAGGGACCCTTCGGAATACATAAACCTTCCGGTCACTCTCTGTGAATCAGAGCTCAGGTGATTCTAATAAAATGAACGACCAAAGGGATACCTCTTGGGGGGACCCTTCGGTCGTAGGGTCATCTTGGATCCGAATTAAAGAAAAGGAATGTTGACTATTTTTCCTCGACCGTATGCCGAAGGCTCCCTTACGGCCCCCCACAGGGCGGACCTGGATATATCTTGACCGAGAGGCGTAGTAGCCAGCATTATCACGAGAGCAACGCCAGGGGCTGACTCAATAGTGCAGTTAATGCTGCAAATGCGTGTAACAAACCGTGATCATGACAAGTGACGTCACCCGAACGGTTATGACACGCGTAACGATTTTACTGGAAGCATGTGCTCGCAGTTGGAGTGGGTAAAATCTGATTACCCTACTATTAGGCATAGCACGTGCCTATGGCGGTCACCACGGGAGGGTGAATAACACGGCACCACATAGGGAGTTCGTGAGCCCTGTGCCGAGCTAGTTAGACCATGAATAAGGTCAGGATAATTAAGTAAGTTAGTATATCAGGATGCACTAGCTCGACGTAAGACATAAAGGAGGTGCCCCTGGTATGGTCGAGCTAGGTGAGCTACGTGTATAGCTCAAGTAGCATTCTGGAATACATAAATCAGCTCGGTGCGATGAGCTGAGTTATGTACGGGTTATTCCGAGCTACGTGGAAGCACGGCACCGCCATGAGTAAGGCGGTGAGACATTCCAGAATATTCTATAACGGATCCTTATGTGATAAGGAAGCAATCCCATGAAATAAGGGACTGATATGGGAAATCCTAATGAGATTAGGAGTGTACCCCGTATAGGAAGAAGTCCTATTAGGAAAAGGATTCCTAAAGAGAATAGGAAACGTAAGGCACGAGATGCCTAAACTCATAAGGTATCCACACCTATAAATACAAGACAATAACTATGGCGAAAGGTACGCTGTGAAACCTATTTTCATACGCATTGTGTTTTGAACTCTCAAGTACGTGATACTAACTTAGGCATCGGAGGGCCTTTGCCAACGAGAGGCAAAGGTGCTCTAACCCTTTTTCTGTCTTGCAGATCTTGGGTTGACTTAAGGAAGCACGTGATCCAGGGTTACGTGGATTTATCCCCGTACAATTGGCGCCGTCTGTGGGAAAGCTGACAGAAAAGCTTGATCCCTTCCGACATAGATCAACAATGGTGCTTTCAGAACCGCTTCTGTGCACCCCACAGAGGAAGGATGTAGAAGACGATGGCGGAACCACCCTTGTTTACACTACGAGAAAAAGTGCAAAAGTGGATGAAACTCCTGCAGTTCTAAAAGCACCACAAAAGAAGCCTGCCACCAGGAGGTTTAACATAGGGCATATCCCTGAAATCCCAAAGTTCAGGGATACGCGCCTGATAAATTATGATTCCCCAAGATCAAACGAGCGACGAAAACGCTCAAAAACACCACCAAGAGGTGAGGAAGCCTCAATCCGACGTGAATGGAGGAGGAGTTCACCGAGAGGGGATGATCACAGGCGAACAAGAAATCGAGAAAGAGAAGATAGCCTCGACAGAAAGGAACAAGAGGCAGAAGAATTGGCCCGCGAAGTCACTCGACGAGAACGAGAAATTCAGGACCTGAAGAAGCAACTCCAAGAGAAGGAAAAAGATTTACGCTCACGGACGAGATCCGTGCAGAATGAGAAACAAGAGAAAGGTCGTCACCACGACAACGTTTCCACTGACCGAGCTGCCTCTCCACGAAAAAGGAGAGACAGGAGTATTTCTGTGGAAAGAAGGGAAAAGAGGAAGCATGCTAGGGACAGATACGAGAGATCTGGATCCAATGAGCACATTCCCGAGCAGCATGCGAGAAGGAGGGATGCTGACCGAGCTGGTCAAGGCCCTAGAACTGCACGAGAAGCAGCTAAAGAGGCCCTAGGCCAGATCTCCAAATCACCATTGGCCCACTGGATCCGCGCGGAGAAGACACCGAGCAGGGTGAAGCACTCAGCGTTCATCCCATACGAAACCAGCACGGATCCTGTGGCCCACATTCAGCATTACCAACAGGCCATGTTCATGCACGAGCAAGATGATGCACTACTATGCAAAATGTTCCCGTCCAGCCTAGGGAAAGTGGCATTGAGTTGGTACCATAAGCTCCCAGAGGGCTCCATCCTGTGTTGGACTCAGCTGGCCGAGGAGTTCACTGCTCGGTTTCTTACAAGCCGGGCGGCTCCAAAAACCTTTGATGCGTTAACCTCTATGAGACAGAGGGATGATGAGACTCTGCGACAATACTCAAAGCGTTACTGGGAAACTTTCAATGAGATTGAAAATTGTAGTAAAGAGTACGCCCTGGCAATGTTCAAAACAAGTTTGCCCGTGCATAGTAAGCTACGAGAATCGCTTACCATGCACCCAGTCAAGACTGTGGCCAAACTGATGGAGAGAATTCAGGAGCATGCACGGGTAGAAGATGATATCCTGCAGGCTGGAGGGAAGATCGTGGCAGGACAACCTCAGCTCCCAGAAAAGAGGACCGTGGAGTCAAAGGTATACAAGAAGGACTTCACAACGAGAAGAAAGGATTACACCCAGCAGAGGAAGGACAAAGCTGATCCAGATCCCAAGTCATATTTCAGCGTGATGGCAGCTTTCAACATCCCCATCTATAAGATGTTGTACAGAATAAAGAACGAACAGTGGTTCAGACGGCCCCCAAAGATGACTGGGAACCCGGAAAAAAGGAGAGCTACTAATCAGCATTGCAGTTATCACAGAGACTGGGGACACATGACCGAGGATTGTGTGGAGTAGAAGAAGTTCTTGGACGAAAAGGTAGCGGAAGGCCATCTTAAAGAATTCTTAGCTGACAGCAAGCACGACGCCGAGCTAGTAGAAGAAACGGACTACGAAAAAGGTCGAAAGGGAACGATTCATATGATACATGGATTAGTGGCCCCATACACAAATAACGAAATAAGGCACATCCAGAGGGTCAACGGACAAGCGAAGCAAGTCATGAAGCTCGGCACGAAAAGGTCAAGATCTGAAGGAGTCATGGAGGCCCCAATCACCTTCACTGATGACGACCTGGATGGGGTGTCAATACCCCATAACGACGCATTGGTAATCACCCTACGAATAGGGGAGTATGACGTGGAGAAAATCCTGGTGGATCAAGGAGCTAGCACGGAAATCATGTACTACGACACCTTTAAGAAGATGGAACTCCCGGCGAGCTCGCTGCAAAGATGCCTTGTCCCCTTGGTTGGTTTCAGTGCACAGACGGTATGGCCTATGGGAAAGGTCACACTACCTGTCCGAGCAGGATCAGTAGTACTGAAGACTGATTTCCTTGTGGTAGACATCCCTTCCTCTTATAACGTGATTATAGGGAGGACATGGATGCACAAAATGAGGGCGGTCTCTTCAACCTACCACCAGAAGATCAAGTATCCCGGAGCAGATGGAATAGAATGCATCAAAGGCAACCAAAAGATGGCCGATCAGTGCTTCACCATGGTCCTGAAAAAATCCCCAAAGGCCGAGCTGGTGCAGACGGTTGAAGTTCCAGACCAACCAACTTTGGAGGATGTCGGAGGTGATCCCACCAAGAAGATGGTGGAAGGACTAAAGAAAGTACAAATTCACGAGGACGATGCAGAAAGGTATTTCCTGATCGGCGAAACCCTCTCCGAGCTAGAAGAGAGAGATCTGGTTACTTTTCTTAAGGACCACGTTGATGTGTTTGCCTGGACCCCTCAGGAAATGCCTGGGAAAGATCCTGAAGTCATTTGCCACCACTTGAACGTGGACCCTCAGCACAAGCCAGTTGTGCAAAAGGCAAGGAGGTCGGCCCCACAGCACGCAGACGCTGTAATTGAGGAAGTAGAACGGCTACTAGAAGCGGATGCCATACGAGAAGTGAGCTATCCAGATTGGTTGGCCAACACAGTTGTAGTCAAAAAGAAAAATGGGAAGTGGAGGGTCTGTGTGGATTTCACCAGTCTCAACAAAGCATGCCCCAAAGATAGCTTCCCACTTCCCAGAATTGATCAACTCGTGGATGCTACATCAGGCTATGAGAGGATGAGCTTTCTTGACGCATATCGAGGATACCATCAAATAGCTATGTACGAGCCCGATCAAGAGAAGACGTCCTTCATCTCCCCCAGAGGGCTCTACTGTTACAAGGTTATGCCGTTTGGGCTAAGGAATGCTGGAGCAACCTATCAGAGGCTGGTTACTAAGATGTTCAAGGAACAGCTCGGCAAGACTATGGAGGTCTACATCGACGACATGGTAGTCAAAAGCAAGTTGAGGCCTGATCACCTTGCCGATCTAAAGGTAACCTTCAACATTCTAAGAGAATACAAGCTTAAGTTAAACGCTTCTAAATGTGCCTTTGGGGTTAGCTCGGGGAAGTTTCTTGGGCACCTAGTGACAAAAAGGGGGATTGAAGCCAACCCAGATCAAATAGCGGCCCTGTAAGGCCTGCAAAGCCCAAAGACCACGAAGGAGGTCCAAAGGCTAACAGGGATGGCAGCAGCTCTTAATCGCTTCATCAGTAAGTCCTCAGACCGCTGCAGACCTTTCTTTCAACTTCTGAAGAAGAGAGAAGGCTACGAGTGGGGAGCCGATCAGGAACGGGCTTTCCAGGAGTTAAAAAGCTACTTATCATCACCACCTTTGCTCTCAACTCCAGAAGCTGGGGAGCGGTTGATACTATACTTAGCAGTATCTGATCATGCGGTCAGCTCGGTCCTCCTACGAATAAAGGAAACAGAGCAGGCCCCAGTCTATTTCGTGAGCAAAACATTGTTAGATGCTGAGACACGTTACCTACCACTGGAGAAGTTGGTATACGCTCTCGTTGTTGCATCAAGGAAATTGCCTCACTATTTTTTACAGCACCCCATCACTGTGTTCACTGAATACCCACTAAGGGCCTTGCTCAGGAAGGCAGATTTCTCTGGTAGAATCTCCAAGTGGTCGATAGAGCTAAGTCAGTTCGACCTCGATTATCAGCCCAGAACAGCAATCAAGGGGCAGGTTTTGGCTGACTTTGTAGCCGAGTTTACCCCAACGGTGGCTCCACCTCCACCAGCCCCCCACGAGAAGGAGCAAGAAATCAATCACCCCGAGCAACCAACGAGAATGGCCAATCTAGACCCAGAGGAATGGAGGCTCTATGTTGATGGGTCAGCTTGCAACAAAGGATCTGGAGCAGGAGTGGTATTGTTCTCTCCAGAAGGTTTGGTACTGGAACAAGCACTACGGCTGGGATTTAGTGCTACAAACAATGTAGCAGAATATGAAGCATTGCTCGCTGGATTGAGGAGCGCCCTGGAGCTTAAGGTAACAAAATTACGGGTATTTTGTGACTCACAATTAGTTGTTAATCAGCTTTCAGGGGAATATGCTACGAAGAGCGAGAAGATGGCTGCATACTCAGAAGCGGCCAAGGATTTGCTAGACAAGTTTGACAAGATCCACATCCAGTAGATCAGCTCAGGTCAGAATGCACATGCAGACTCGCTGGCTTGTTTGGGGTCAGCAGTAAAGACGGAGTATCGCCGCACAGTGACAGTGGATTATTTGGGCGAACCAAGCATTGGCCGATCAGTAGAAGTCGTAATGGAAACAGAGCATGGGCCGAGCTGGATGGATCCAATAGTGGCATACCTACGAGATGGGACCTTGCCAGAAGATAAGAGGGAAGCACACAAAATCAAAACCAAGTCTGTACGCTTTTGGCTCTCTCCAGAAGGTAAGCTTTATAGAAAGTCTTTCCTTGGTCCATATTTGTTGTGTGTACACCCAGTCCTTGTTCAGAAATTCCTCCACGAGATCCATGCTGGAACTTGTGGGGGACACACCGGTGGCAGATCCATAGCCCACCGAGCAATATCCCAGGGATATTGGTGGCCTACATGCAGGAGGATGCAAAGGCTTTCGTTAAGACTTGTGAAAAGTGCCAGAGGTTTTCTCCCCTCATCCGAGCTCCAGCGGAGGATCTATTGCCTCTAACCAGTCCATGGCCATTTGCCCAATGGAGATTGGATATCGTGGGTCCTCTCCCTATGGCAACAGGGAAACGAAAATTCCTACTTATTGGCACTGACTACTTCACCAAATGGATCGAGGGGGAAGCTCTTGCTAAAATCACAGAAGCTATGGTAGAGAAATTTGTGTGGAATAAGATAATCACAAGGTTTGGAGTGCCCTACTCTATTATCTCCGATAACGGGTCACAGTTTGGCAAGAAGTTCAAGGCCTTCTGTGCCCAGTACGGCATCAGAAACTATTACTCAACCCCAGCTTACCCACAGAGTAATGGGCACCCCAGCTTACCCACAAAGTAATGGGCAAGCAGAGGCTTCAAACAAGACTATCCTAAAGAGTCTCAAGAAAAGGTTGGAAAATAAGAAGGGCAAATGGCCCGATGAGCTTCCAGCCGTGCTTTGGGCGTACAGGACTACCCCACGGCAATCTACAGGAGAGACGCCGTACTCCCTTGCTTATGGAACAGAGGCAGTGATTCCATTGGAGGTGGGCTTGCCGACCATTCGCACTGCACTTGTGGAGTCGGGGGGCAACGATAGAGCCCTGGCCGAGCAGCTCGATCTCGCTGAGGAAAAAAGAGAGCGGACACTCATTACCTTAGCAGCATACCAGGAACAGCTACGAAGAAGCTACAACAAAAAGGTACAACCAAGGGAGTTCAAAGTGGGCGACCTAGTCTTGAGGAAGGTCTTGGCTAACACCAAAGTGTCCTCAGATGGGAAACTTGGACCGAACTGGGAAGGCCCATACAAGATTGTGGGAATTGCTGGCATTGGGGCCTACCGTTTGGCCGACTTGGATGGAGACCCAGTTCCACGGCCGTGGAATGTCCAAAACCTTAGGAAATTCTTCCTGTAGCATGTTTACGTGATTACGAATACAATCACACCTTTTCTAGTGGATACGAATAAATTCGCATTCTATTTCTTTTTATTATGTGGTTGGGATTACGAGTAAAATCACCAACATCAGTTATTTAGATTTTTATTTCGAGCATTAATAAAACTTCATCTTATCCTATTGTGTTTAATACGAACCAAATGATGTTTCAAATTTGGATTCCTATTGGGGAGCAGTGGATGTGTGTAATCCTAAAACTTAGAGTTTTGCAACGAATATTGCACAAGAAATTCTAAGTATGAAAAAACTTAGGGTTTTGCAACGAATATTGCACAAGAAATTCTAAGTATGAAAAAACTTAGGGTTTTGCAACGAATATTGCACAAGAAATTCTAAGTATGAAAAAACTTAGGGCTTTGCAGCGAGTATTGCAAGAAATTCTTGGTATGAAGAAACCTAGATCTGCAACGAACTTTGCAGCAAATTAATTCTAAGCATGAAGAAACTTAGATCTGCAATGAATACTGCAAATCTGCAACGTATATTGCGGCAACTAAACAACAAAGTTTGACAAAAAAACTTGAATCTGCAGTTAACACCACAGTAGTTCCTAAGTATGAAAACACTTAGGCTATGAGGGACTCAAGTAAGAAGGTACTTGAATCGCTTAGCGTGCAGACAAACACATCAAGGATGAGACTTGATAAAAGGTTGCATTAAAAGAAAGAGTACGAAAACACTTACAAAGGAGTAACTTAACAAAAATACCAAAGTATTCAGAAAGGCCACATCCGGCCGAGCCAAGACCGCGCAGGGTCAAAGGTTGAGATTTAAGTAAGCAAAAGACAAGTCTAGCAGCAGGCATCAAGCCTCTTCACCGTGCTGACCAGCATCGATGGCAGGATTGGGGTCAGGGTTGTCACCCCTAAGGCCTTCAGCAACATCCCCAAAAATAGTAAGGTCAGTGATGGTTTCATCTGTCGGAATCAGCTCGGTAGTGGGCTCAGGTTGAGCTTCTGAGTTGGGTTGAGCTCCAGCATCAGGATTGGCTCGGGGAGCAGATACCTCACTGGGGAGTTCCATGTCAGTCCAGTAAGGGGAGGACGGATCCACCCCGAGCTTGGTAAGGCACCTTTGCCAAGCCGCGCTCCAGACAGCATCCTGCACTGCAGGCATCTGCGCTCTATAGTTGTCGGTGATCACGACAACAGCGCGATCGTATTCAGCTTCCGCCTTGGCTTCTGCAGTTGCAAGTTGCTGACGAAGTTCGCGCTCGACCTCAGCAGCCTTCCTTTTGAGTTCAGCATTCTCCCCTTTCAAACCCTCCACCTCCACCCGAGCTTCCTTCAATGATTGGGCATGCTGGGCGCTCTCCCGTTCAGCTTTATCGGCCCTCTTCTGCTCTTTCTTAAGGTCTTTCTCAACCTCTTTTGCTCGGTCAAAACCGGCGGCGGCTTTCTGCATGATCTGTAGAAGGAGGAGTCAGCTTTAAACAAACAAAAACGCAACAGAACAATTATTAAACTTTTGTACCTTGGCACTCGATTGAAAAATCGACTTCATAAGAGTGTCATAGGAACTACTCTTCTCTCTCTCCATGTCAAGTGGGAGAAGAGCAGCTCTGGACACACCGAACGCCACCTCGGTGGAAGAGATCTTATCAATCATATTCAGGGGAGTGCCGTCAGGACGGGCAAGGAGAGGCTCCCATGGCTGCACCAATGGAGGAGAGTCAGTAAGGCGTTGGCTTGAGCCCGAGCTTGCTGTCCTTCTCCTAAGCGGGGGAGGCTGATCGTCATGGGTACTCTCTGATGGCCTCTTGTCCCTCTGTCGCTCAGATAGAGACGCGTCAGGCGCCTCAGGGGGGTTGATAACTCGAACAGCCGGAGGGGCATGAGAAGCCCGCCCACCAAGGTTCAACTCACCGAGCAGGTTGATTGGCTCAAGTGGCATCTCTCTATCAGGGGAGGGAGAATAACCGGATGAATCGTCCGAGTCTGTAAGAAGAGCAGCCTGCTCAGACAAGGATTGGATGATTGAGCGGTGATCCAACGCTCTTTCTTCTGTTTCTTCTTCTTCTGTTGCCCCCCTACCAGATGTGCTCGCCTCTTGATCAGTAGGGATGAGAATTGGGATAGCGGTTGGTATTTCAGGGACGTGAGCAAACGTGATTTGCTGTTGTAGATCGCTCGGGGCCCGAGCTCTCCTAACTCTTCTTGGGCCTTGGCCTCTTTGGGGTCGAGCACTTCTTTGCTCGGCCGGTGGGCGTGTGGCGATTAACGGGGTAGCTGGAGGCCAGGGGTGTCTCGATCTTGGCTCGCCGACCCTTCTGATACCACCCCAGTATGTTGGTGTGTAGTCCAAAAGCAAGTGAGCTGCACGGCCGAGACCAACGGGGGTTGGTGCGAAACCGTCAAAATATAAAGCCCGAGCAATATCCTCGCGGTGAAGATTGCCGTGGATCAGACGGCCACCGTGGTTGAGGTTGCTAGCTGCAAAGTAACATGAAGAAGAAATAATCAAATTGCAATTTCTGGGGAAAAGCAAATAAATGAAGATACAGGAATAAAGGTACTAACGCAGTCCGCCGGGAGTTGTGGGGCAGGCAAAGCCGATGGTCCTCCCCTCGGCATCTCTGGGCTCCCAGTTGCCAGTGACTACGAGGTAGTCGTCTGCCTCTCCCTTGGAGGAATTTGGCAGGTCGGTGATAAGCTTCTGGTTGGGATCCCTGGCTTTGAAGTAGAAGTTGTTGTCGATTGTAGGGACTACGCTATAGAGGTAGTGTAAGTCCCACCAATCGAGGTGAAGGCCGAGCAGCCTATTAAGGGCTACTGTGCCCATAACTACCCTAACAAAGTTGGGGCAGAGCTGCATAGGGTTTAACTGGCACCTACTGCACACTTCCCTAAAAAAAGGGTGTAAAGGGAACCTAAGGCCCCCCTCAACTATGAAAATCAAGGGGATGTGGATCTTGTTTTCATCCTGACCTTGTTCTTTCATATCACTACGGTTGTCTAGCCGGAATCGAACGTCGGCGGGAATCCCATACTTCCTACGGAACTCTAACACTTTATCTGGGGTGCTTAGAAGAGCCCTATGTCTACCCATTCTCGCTAAGGATTTAGGGTTTCACAGTTGAAACCCAGGAAAGAAGATGAACAGGCACTGAAAAACGGCGAAGGGGGCAAACACGAAACAGAAATGGAGAACTAGAAAGGGGCTACTTACGTGATAGGGAATGAACCTAGGATGATACTCTCCGACGGAAAGACGTTTTTTGGCGAAAATCGGAGATGGTTTTTGTTGCAGAAAACTTAAGCGACGTTGATGGCGGTGGAAGGGACTTCTTCTCTCTCTCTCTTCTTTGCTGCTGTCGAAATGAAGTAATGAAGAAGGGAAGAGGATCTTCTAGACTCGAAGGGTTTAGGGGGAAAAAGTAATCATTATCCCGCCCAAAACCCCGTAAAGGTGGGACGTGACATATGTGGAACGTCAGCAAGATCGTCCTTTGGGCTTATCCAATCCACCAACGGGTCATTTCGCATTGAATGCAATAACAACGTTGCCACCCACGTGGAAGGGAGGCGTGCAATAGATGCATCTGGAACCGTGGAAGCTCTGCGCACTGCTGATGAATGACAGTAGTAGCAGAGCTGGGGAGCAATTGGAGTGGGTAAAATCTGATTACCCTACTATTAGGCATAGCACGTGCCTATGGCGGTCACCACGGGAGGGTGAATAGCACGGCACCACATAGGGAGTTCGTGAGCCCTGTGCCGAGCTAGTTAGACCATGAATAAGGTCAGGATAATTAAGTAAGTTAGTATATCAGGATGCACTAGCTCGACGTAAGACATAAAGGAGGTGCCCCTGGTATGGTCGAGCTAGGTGAGCTACGTGTATAGCTCAAGTAGCATTCTGGAATACATAAATCAGCTCGGTGCGATGAGCTGAGTTATGTACGGGTTATTCCGAGCTACGTGGAAGCACGGCACCGCCATGAGTAAGGCGGTGAGACATTCCAGAATATTCTATAACGGATCCTTATGTGATAAGGAAGCAATCCCATGAAATAAGGGACTGATATGGGAAATCCTAATGAGATTAGGAGTGTACCCCGTATAGGAAGAAGTCCTATTAGGAAAAGGATTCCTAAAGAGAATAGGAAACGTAAGGCACGAGATGCCTAAACTCATAAGGTATCCACACCTATAAATACAAGACAATAACTATGGCGAAAGGTACGCTGTGAAACTTATTTTCATACGCATTGTGTTTTGAACTCTCAAGTACGTGATACTAACTTAGGCATCGGAGGGCCTTTGCCAACGAGAGGCAAAGGTGCTCTAACCCTTTTTCTGTCTTGCAGATCTTGGGTTGACTTAAGGAAGCACGTGATCCAGGGTTACGTGGATTTATCCCCGTACAGCAGTATGCTTGCGACCTTGGATTGTGTCGTAGAGAGTGTCGCCCCAAGCGTAGGGCTAGGTCGGCGGTAGCATAATAACCGGTAAGACCGGGTCGAATCCACAGGGACCGAACGCACCCGGCGCGAGAGTTGTCTTACAAGTGTAGGTTTTCAGCCTTAAAGCGGCAAACTGTGGTTTTGTGATTTGATGGTGGAATTCTCTCAACTTCGAGAATGACTTAGAAACTTAAAAAGACTAATTAAAACTAAGGCGTAGTCTAGGGGATCATAACTACCACAACTAAGGCTAAACCGTTCGACTCTTGATAACCGGCTCGGGACACCGTTAGATGCTCCCGAACGGAAGATTTAGAGATTAAAATCATTTGACTAGAAAATGTGTTTCACAAAGATTAGGATTCTTGTGCCATTTAGACAAACATTTTGATTGACATCACCCTAAGCATCACACGTGCCAAGTGTTCAAGCCCTTGGCTACGTGTGATCAAAGAGATTAACAAATCCAAATTTTGATACATAAAATTAATCCTAACTCTTTGATCAACAGGAAGTGTTTGCTTTTGAGATGAGCGGAACGGATTAACCCGAGTCATGGAGTGTTAATCACCCCATGACCAAGCCTACTTAACTACTCACACATTATGCTAGAAAACAAGTCTAGAATTTGGAAGAAAACTAAAAACATGCTTAATAAACTTAAAAACCGATTTTTAATGAAGATCCTAGGTTAGCTTACAATATTAGTATTTGAGAAATTATCAAACAACTACTAAGAACAAGAGTTTTCAAAGGATTAAGCTAGAAAATCACAAGACTAAAAACTAAATGAACTTGGAAATAAACTACATATATTGAAAGATCCAATCACGAGGAACAAGATTAATACACGGTAATTAAACGGGAAATGAAAGCTTACTTGAGAAAAACTAGAGAGAGAAACCTTAAACTCTCTCCAATGGAGGAGAGAGGTGAGAGCAAAACTAACTAAAAATGAAAGAGTAAGTGTTTTTTAAGAAGGAGAGAGGAGAGAGCCCAATATAGTCTTCCCTTTCTCTCTCTACATAATATCTAATAAAGCTCTCACATTAACCAAAAGTTTCTATAAAAGGAAAGTACAAAAAGTGCTCAAAAAATGCCATCCGGAGGGACTTGGATTGATCCATGATGGGTCTGGATCGATCCAAGGTAGTCTGGTGCTGTTTTGCAAGAGGTGGATCGATCCACTTGGGCCCTAGATTGATCTAGATAGTGTGGATCGATCCAACTTGATCATGGATCGATCCAGAAGTGTCTGTTCGGGCAGATTTTTGACCCAACTTCGCGGGCATGCCCCGGCTTCGTCCGAACTCGGAATGAGGTGATTCTTGAACTGTTGGAAAGCTCTATGAGTCTAATTTCAAACCCAATTAACCTCATATTCATAGCCTTTGTATCTTGAGAGAAATGAGCCTTTTTCTATCGGTTGGTCAGATTTTCTCAAGGCTCATAACTCCAAATTTCTTGTTCTTTTGTTCCGGGCCTTCCTTGAACCTTCCAAAGCTTCTTGAATCGACTTCTAAGCTTCGGCGATTGTCCTCCACGGCATTGCGGGAACTTAGGTACTTCCGGATACAACCGGGGATTATTTGGAGCTTTGGACACGCCCTTTTAGCTCCGATTTTCTGAAACTTATCAAAAACACAACTCGCGCAAAATCAATTGTATAAAGGCACAAAATGCACGTGTGTGTGATCACAACGAGAGAGATAAGCCTAGATATATACAACATTTGGGGCTTATCACAGTATATTCCTTCGGGCTCGCCATTGTGACGAGCACAACTGAGTTTGGGGATCAAGCCGAACGGTTAAGTCACGTGACGAGCACAGCTGAGTTTGGGGATCAAGCCAAGGCACACCTATAAAAAGGAGACTTCATTGTCTAAAAAGGTACGAACAACTCTCATCCAAGAACCCTAGATCTACACTTCATCTTCTTCCTCTACTAACTTGACCGTCGGAGTGCCGTTCTGGACTCTGCGGTCCAATCCGACGCTAACGGTGCGTTGAGTGTGCAGGTTTAGGTGCTTCTCGGGTTAAGGGCTTCATCATCTCCGTCGCTGATCACCATCAGGAAGAACTACCAGAGAAAGAGGGCTCCACAATGTGCATCCTCATTTGGGAATCAGGGATCCTGTAGAGCAGGGAGTGCCCTATAGAGATACTTATCCTACTTGTAAGATACTCTGAACCGTTGAAAACATTTTGTACTATCCAAATCGTATACTACAACCCTCTAAGGCACTCCCTGCGGACCCCTGGGTCCCCTCATTTAATGCTTCAAAAGCGAGGGATATTCTTGGAAGATCAAAGTTTTTCAACAAGAGAAGTAATCATTTTGGAAATCTCTATACACACATCCTTCTTTTCTCGGTATCTACACCAAAAATCCTTAAGTAGGCGCGTGGGGCCACCTTAATTACTCAAATTGTCATTTTTTAAAAATAATAATGTGTAGATAGATCATTCTTGCAAAAATCAAGTTAATCGGATAGCGGTAAGTGCTTGATTTGTCTTAAAAACAATAGACAGTTAAAAAAATCAATCGTTCCTTGTTTTCAATAGAAATGAGGAACTTACTGATAACCAATTAACTTAATTTTTTGCAGAAATAATCTATTGTTTACAAAATAAACAGTTTGGATGATTATATTGGGCCCAAAATGGGCCTCATGCGCCTTCTTAAGGTTTTTTAGGTGTGGGTACTAAGAAAAGAGGGGGTGAGAATAGAATTTCTCAATCATTCTTAAAAAGTTGGAACAAAAAATATACAAACAAATTAGGACGAAAAGAGTAGTACATTAGATAAACAGGTTTGGCCGAGCCTAATTGAGTTTCAATAGATAATTAGGGATGGCATTTGCATCCAATCTGTAAAGACCCGGATTTTACGAAAATCTTTTTCGAATTAAGTTGGGAATTATACGAAATTGCATTTTGAAAGTTGAAAGTGGGTCAATGTGTTATATAGTGTGACACTGGGTTAAATAGAAACACACAAGTGACCATACGGGTGTGGGGTGTAATTTTTTAAAAGTTGGGTATTTAAGGCATGTGAGAAGGAGAGAAAATCATCTCCCTCCCCTCCCCTCCCCATCCCAGCCAGCCCGCTCCCCCTTTTTTCTCTCTCTAAAATTCTCCAAAAAACACACACAATTCCACCTTCATCTCTCAACTAAGTCGTAGATCCATCATCCTATGTGTTTATTCAAGAAATTTGAAGCCCCAGTCTCGTTTCTTTGCGCTTAGAGCGTTGATTTTCAGTTAGGGCTTGGAGTTTGAAGCTAGGGTTTCATTTGGGTTGATTTGGAACTTGATTGAAGCTCAATCTTTGAGGTAGGGGTTGATATCTACTTTCTCTAAGTGTTTGTGATACGTTTTGATGCATTTCTTTCTTAAATTTCGTGTTCTAAGTACTTGGGTTGAAATCCTCCACCTTATGTGAAAATCTGCCTGAAGGCTATCGATGCCACTCGATACACGTTGTTTTGTTCATCAAATTTTTGTTGAAAGGGGCTGGGTATCGATACTTCTTGCTCCTAGGTATCGATACCCAAGTGCTTAACTTTCGAAAAATTTCTCTTGGGTTCTAGTTGGTTTACTTGGTTGCGTACTTGAAATATCTTTTGCCTACGCTTCATATCTTGCCGAAATACTTAGTTTTTTACTCGATATCCGCTGTTAGTCCATTACCCCGTAACTTGCCATTTCTGTTTGGTGAATTCAATGATCGAAATGTCTATCCTTGCAAACATGACACCGTTTAGTGAGTCCCGAGGCATGGGTTACGAGGCACGTGAATCTCGGCAGGGGTTATGAGGCCTAAAATACTCAGCAAGGGCTACAAGACCCAAAATTCCCAGTTTTCCTAAAGATTAAAGGGACATTTACCATCAAGTCATCCTTGGATCCCATAATTACCATCACTCCATCAGGTCAAGCCCAACTCTGAAAAATTCCCATCAACTCCTCAACCCGTATAAAAATGCCTAAATCATAGGGTACCCTATGAAAGTGCCTAAAATCCTAGGGTGTCCTATGAAAGTGCCTAAACCACTAAACCTTATAATAGGAAAGTGCATCATAAACCTAAACTCTAGGGTACCCTTATGATTAGGGTACCCTATGACTAGGGTACCCTATGAAAGTGCCTAAAATCCTAAGGTATCCTACGACTAGGGTACCCCATGAAAATACCTAAAATCCTAGGGTACTCTATGAAAGTGCCTAAACCACTAAAACCCTATAATAGGAAAGTGTACCCTAAACTTAAACTCTAGGGTACCTTACGACTAGGGTACCTTATGAAAGTGCCTAAAATCCTAGGGTACTCTATGAAAGTGTCTAAACCACTAAAACCCTATAATAGAAAAGTGCACCCTAAACCTAAACTCCAAAAAAGAGTGACTTACCTTTGTGGTAATTAAAAAAAATGACTTACCTTATTGGTAATTAGACATCTTTTTTCTAGACCCAGAGGTAATAATCCCAAGATTAAACAACAATGGTTTGAAATAGATGAGTGAGATAAAGGATATGAAATTATGGACACTTGGGTTGAATAATAAGATCATTATGAACGTAGTAGTGACACTTGACTTCTGAATTTCTGATTTACCAAAAAAAAAAAGGGGACACTTGACTTCTTACGTGATACAAATGCTTTGGTGACAAATGTCGTTTGTTCGTATAGATAACCATATCTATCTCATGCTTATCACATGCATATTCATTTAGAGTTTGTAGATAAACTTCTATTGGGTTAGTGTAACTCACCCTAATAATTTCATGTACACAGCATGAAGCATGAGTTGATTGGAATGCGTTGAATGTACATGGATGGAAGAACTTCATGAAAGTTATTTGATCATCTTTCCTACATCATATTTTTGTGAAAGATGAACCTGTAACTTGATCTTTCCATCTTGACTTTGGACAATCGTAACAACTTTAAGTATTTGTACTTGTATTATTCATGGGAAATCGGTATTCGACCTAGGCTAGATATGTGTAATGGATTTCGTACAAGAGAGGATGATTTTGTGATGTTTATGAATGAAATCTTTGGCTATATATTAGTGAGAAATGTTTATTTGTTGAGGTTGAAAATCGAGGGCGTGACACAATCTAATCCGATCCATTTCCCGCTTCGTTCGGGTTGGAGCTTCGGGAATTTTTATGGAGATCGGATTGGATTTGGAGGTAAAACTTAAAGAATGTTCAAGGAACGGTCGGAGGCGGTTCCACGTACCTCCAATCCGATCCCCATTCACCGCCTCACCCCATTTTTTTTTTTTTTTTGTAGGTGAAATATATTATTTACATGTTTACCCTGCAACAATTTATAATCACCAATGCATCCAAAGTGTGCATACTCAAACACAGTGACAAATCTAGTTTATCTAATGTATACCTATATAGTTTTTATTTAGTTGGTTGGGATTTTTATTGAAAATTTAAAATTTGTTGCCATATTTTTAATTATTTAGCTTTGATTCAAATATGTTGTACTGGGAAAAGAAAAAAAAAACCTTGTACAGTTTTTTTTTTTTTTGTTAGGTAACTTTAGGACCGGGGTGGGGACCCCCAATCCTCGTTAGAAGCAAGGACAGAGGGTGGAGCTAATTCCCCAAACCCCGTTCGGAGATGGAGGCTAATAGGGGTTTGGGAATTGAAGGCGATGATGGTCAAATTGGTCGCTGAATCACCCTGCTGCCATCGATATAGATAACCTAGGTCATTAATTGAATGTACTTAAAAATCCAACCCATCTTCACGAATCTAAATACTGATTTCAAGCCCTCATAAAACATGGGTTGAGCAAGTTAACGGACCGGTGTGCACGCCTACTACGTGGAAACACGTACCCCCTCTATTATTGTGGAAAAACAGTAAAACCAGTACCAAAAATTTGGTGGGATGTAATGGTCGTTCCATTGAGGATGAAGCAAATTGCCCATCCCTATCAAGATTATCATAAAACAACAATGGAGTTACGTGGCGGATTAAATTGTATCCAGAGGTAGTATTTTGTTTGATTCAGCCAAACCTAATCCATCCACGTCAGTTCTCATGATTTTGACTAAATCCCATTGGTAATGGTCGGTCGTGATGGGACACGTGCCTGGTAAAAGACAATCATGTAACACGTGTCATGATCGCACTCGTTTTATGGGATCTGTCCACGTTATGCTGAAGTTACGTCTCAACCGTCCGTGTTTCCTCCAATGTCGAAGTCAGAGAGACCTATCACGTGACAACGGATAAGGGTAAAGTTCGTATAGGACTCATCCCCATGCTAAACTTCCATGAATATCTCTAGTAAAAATCCACCGTGTCAATCAGATAGAGTCCATTGCAGAACAGAGAGCTGTCCATAGCCGATCACGAACGACCGTGATTGAGAACAGCACGCCCCCGCTTCCGTACTAGAGTACTACTCTTTTCGTCCAAAATTTCTTGTCTACTTTTACTACTCTCCCCGTCCAGATTTGTTGGTCCGTTTTGTGGATTCCAACTTCTTTTTTTCCATTACCTTTTGAGTTTGTTGATTTCCTATTTTATCCTCAATCCCTCCATTTCAATTTGACTACGAAATTACGTGCAATTTTCAAACTAAAAAATAATGTAGTTACATTTTTTTTTTTTATCAATAAGGATCTTAGTTTGATAGATCTCATTAAGAAATTTAATATGGTGCAAAAAAAATTAAAAAATGTAAACAAAAAAATAGTTTTTGAGTTGTTATTTTAAGTTTAGAAAAGGGGCAAAAAAAATAAATTTTTCATACTTTATCTTTTAACATTTGAAAATGGACAAACATTTTAGGACTTGAAAAAGTATGTATGTGGACAAACAAATCCGGACGGAGGGAGTACTATTTTAGAAATTTAAAAAAAATTCAAAAATTTCGAATACAAATGATGTCTTTTATGTGCAACATGAGTATTATTTGAGAGTTTTTAATTATTTCTAGGAAATTGATATTGACACTCTCCTTGTCATTATTAGCACTCTATTTTCTATCTCTATTAGGTAAATTTACTCTTGCACTTTACATATGGAGATAAAAAAAAATGTCAATAGAAAAAAGAGAATTGCCAATAAAATACACTCAACAATTAAAAACAATTCGAGGGGAGTACTACAGAGTCCATATGCACTTCGTAGGGAATTAAAGCTATGGGGTGATTTGGCAAAAAAGGAAAAAACAATTTATGGATTCGTCTCGACGATGCGAATCTAAAAAGTATAAAATTATGGTTGAAACTAATTTTGTTTTTAATAAAGCCAAAAAAAACTTATAAACTAGTTTATTTTGGTTTATTTTCGGCTTTATTCACAAATATATTAGTTTCGACCATAATTTCATACTCTTTAGTTCGTCTCGTCTCGCTGAATCAATAAACCATGAAAACTTGATACAAAACTAACAAATACAAAAAAAAACTAAATAAACAAAAAAAAATCAGTCTGAAACTTTTTTTGCCAAAGCACCCCTATATTTATCATCACACTATTCACGTTTGAGATAGTAGTATTTCAGTTGGGACGAGGGTATTTATGTACATTCACGCCAACCCACCCGCTTTGATTTTGTCGCCTTCCGATTTTCGAAGTCTCTCAGCCATATTTGACGGGAGTCACGGGACTATAAAACGCTCCCATCCGATTCGACAGACTCATGTCTCTCACATCCCACCTTTCTCTCTCTAAAACTATCCCCACTCTCTCTCTCCAAGAAAAATCCAACAACGCGCAGAAGTTCGACCAAGAATTTGCATCGGAGCTTCGATCAGCCGGCGAGACGAAATCGAAAGTTCGTTATTTTGCGTATTAGATAGATATATCTCTCGGCATTACTCTGTTTTCTTCGTTGATTTGCCGTGTTGTTTTCAACACATTGTGTTTCGAAAATTGAGATTGAATTTAAGGTAGTAATCTCAGCACAACAATTAGTTTACTTTTGTAGTATTAATCGAGGATTGTTTGGTTGCCGAGAAAGCTTGAGGAGGAGACCGAATAGGGTATCTGTTAGAATTGTACAAGGAAAATGCCTGTACAGTGGCAGCTCCAGGAATTTTTGGTAGGGTAGTCAATAATTTTTTTCCCCATTTCAAGAAAAAATTGCATTCATCGATCTCTTATATGTTAGCTAAGGCTAACAATGTGTAATTAAACTTCTCAAACTTCAAAACAATATGGATCTTCAATGAATCAAAATATAATTTTTGTGGGTTCAATGTGTTTGAATTACTTGTTCCAACTAAGTTTTTGCGGTGTATTTGGTTCTCTGGTTTAAGTTGTTTTCCATCCTGTTTGTTGAAAGCCTACTAACTGTGAATAGGTAGGCTTGAATTGGGTATTAGAACATGGAAAGTTAAGGTGAGTAGAAAAAATATAATACTCGTGTACATAAGCAAATTAGTGGAGGGTATTCAATTGCATACTCATAACCAAGGTTTGTGCCGCCTCTGCTGTTGTCACTTGTAAGTTTTAGGTTTTAGGTTTTTCAAGGAATTCCATATTGATCTTTAATTGTTCTGGAGAACAGGAAGTTTCATTAGGTTTTCCATTCTGTTACCTTATTCTGGAATCAGGATTTCGCGATTGTCTTTATCTCTTTGCGACTTGCGTCGCATATAGCTTGCGCTTATGTAGGTTCCTTCTAAGTAAGATTAGTATGCCACATAGGAAAATATTCTAGTTCAAAAATGTTATATTGTTATGTTAATTGGTGTGCGTTTTGGCGTTGATGGTTTTTTTATGAGTCTTGTCTGTTTGACATGTATATTGTATGCTAGCATCGACGAAGGCTTGCTGTTGGCCTTCTTGTTCTGTTAGATTCAATTTCCTTGAAGTCCTTGAAATTATTTGGTGAAGTACGTGATTCAATAATTTTGAATGAATTTGCGCTATTTATGCCTTGTGTAGTGCTTTCATTTTTGATAGTGTGTGTCAAAATTATTGTTCGAGTTGAGTGCCACCTTTGTGCTGTTGGCTATATATGCTTTTGGGTGCTTAGGTCTTCACTTAGAAAGTTTCTTTCAAAACCATCCTTAGTATTGATATTCACAAGGGTGAGGATTGAGAGCGTGAGCATAGGGAGAGGATTGAGAGCACGAGCAAGGGTCCTAATAAAGGATTATCAATTGTGTGAATTAGGGTCTTGATGTCCCTGTAGTAGTAAGTTTTTCTCTTGGCATTGTAATTCAAAAGTGAATCCGAAGCCATTTATGGCCGCTCCGTGGCTTGAGGAAAAAGCGAGAAAAATTATTGCAAACCTCTGTTTGGCTGGTTGGGATAACTGAACATGTTTTAGTGTGTGAGACGATTGAACTTGACATTGTGCTGTACTTGCTTGAATACTGGTTAATAGAATCATAGGATAGTTATGTGCAATATTAGCAAGTCATTGATAGGGTGTGGAAAATGGAGACTAAATGATTACGGATTCTTTACTCTTAGTTTGGGTCATAATTCTCATTAGATGAGTTGTTTCTGTTGTTATTGCTTATTTCAAATTGGGAAAATATGAAGGACTATAAAAGCGAAAGAGCTTAAATATTTCAATGAGTGAAGTAAGGGCAAAATGAACTAATTCAGTCATTCGGTTTAATTACATTTCCCATAAGGTCTATGCAACAGAAACTATTTTCATCAAGGGTTAGGAGCTAGGACTATGCCAGAGATTAAAATTTTAGCTACATCAACTTTCTGAAGCACCATTTGAAAAAGATGAAGCTAAAATATCTCTTTGACCTTAGAGGCATTGCGATAAGTTCTCTAGATTGAGATTGTTAGTTTTACTTCAGACATATGATGGTAAATTGGTAATAATAGTGCCTAAAACCATGTCGTTGATTGTATTGCAACAAGAAAGAGTCGTGTAAGTTCCCATCAAATGGAAGGATACATAGCCTGACCAAAATGTTTTGGTGGTTTCTTTGTGCTTCTATGGTATTCCTACGGTTAGGCTATCTAAACTCTAGTGGATGAGTGGGGCGCCTCTATCCTGAAGAAGAGTAGATCATTTGCGAGTTATCTTTCAACACACTTGACATGAACACTTGTAGGATTCTCTGCCATTTGAAGATAGAAAGGTTCGAAAACCTGACGAAAAATGGCTTCATTTGAATACTAATGGACTGTCATTTCGGTGGCATTTCAATGTCTAAACACCTCCACAGCAGAAGAATGAATCCAAGGGTTTCTGTATCTTCCTTCTTGAAGCAGAGATGGGTGCAGGTGAAGCCTGATGCTTCGTTGTGACTCAGGCGACATTTAAGACCTGAGCTGTAACAGAGGCGAATCAGCACTGAAACGTTCCTTGTTGTTTACTTCTGTAAACTTTTTCTTTTGCCTTAGTTGAGTAAGGATCTAAACTACCAGAATATGACACTTTCTTGCATATGATTTTCCCTTTGTCCAATCTTCATCTATCTGCTACTCTAGCCGTATATCATTTGAACCCTGTAAATATGGACCGTTTGCATGTGGACTATACGAGTCTTTCAAAGTTGTTGCTATAAGTAGCACCGACAGAAGTGTAGGCAATGGAACTCTTGAAATTTTACAGTCTCGCGGGCGCATTTTCTCAAATTCTTTCTCCTCTTTAAATTTTAAACTCCTCAAAATCCATAGTCTTTAAGGAGTCCACTTTAGGCAAGGTTTTTGTATTCTAAAACTCGGGAACCCTAGATTTGTTCAGATGTCTTTACTTGCAGCCAAGCAGGCTTCAATGTCGAATGAGCTAGAATCTTCTGATTGAAGAGAAGCCCATGGAGCCTCGATGGTAAATTTGTTGGGTAAGATTTACTTGTCGAACAAGACACGGTGCAGAATCTCACATTGAGGTAGGCTTGTCCTTGATGGGCGATCAGCGTAACTCATCTCTGCAATCTCGTGAGCTCTTTCCCCCTGAATATGTAATCGTTCAGAACACATTTGATATTGCTACTGCTTTTACCATAGGTTTTGGGGGTCCATTGGCGGTGTCCGATTTAGACGGGGTTGAACTTCTTGAAGAATCAACCATGCAAAGGTTACCATGCCCGGCTGAAGACTTTGGAGCTCCTCAGTGGCTGCATTTTTAGTTATTATATGGATCTTTGTAGATCATCTTGTGATGAATCCTTCTCTTGGAGTTTTGCTGATTGGAGCTGTTCAGCCTTAGTTGGATACTTGGATTGTTGTTGCCGATTTCAATTGTCTGCTGCAGTAGGCGAGAAAACAGCGTTTTCATGCGGTGTTTGCCTGCTTGGATGGGAGTTAACTTGATATGCCTTTATAGGTTTTAGAATCCCTTCTTAATTTGTCCCTAAATGCAGGTGCTTTAGGCTCTTAACACACCACTAGGCTCTCTTTTGAATGAATGGCACTATACTTTGAGCCTGAAAACCTCCAACAAAAGACCTGTGAAGTAGAGAACATGGAGGTGGTTGAGTCATGCTCTCAGGGTCCATCTAGAGAATGTGTGCCAGCGGAAGAACTAATTTGTGATGCAAAACCCACCCGCACAGAACTCCTGGAGCGAGGATGCATGCAGTATGGGTATGGTTCTTTCTGCATTTTTCTAATTTTTAATACTGGTCCCTTAGCCAATTTTGGTGATATTATGTGCATCTTTTGACAGGTGTCCTCATTACCGACGAAGATGTCGGATTAGAGCTCCATGTTGCAATGAGATTTTTGATTGTCGTCATTGTCATAATGAGGCCAAGGTTTGTTTATTCTAACTGTATATGTAAGGTTTCTTTCATTTATTTCTATGTGTTTTTGGTTGCTGTGAATATAATTGACTAGGACCAGCCACATGATAATCGCTATGCGCGTGTATAAGCAGGTGTTTGCAGAACTTTAGGAAGTGATTTTGGGCTTAAATCTAAGTTATCTGTCGTGAATTATGAGAAAAACTGAATATGATGTTATTAGCGGGACTTTGGTGGTGGTTATCAAATCAACTATCTGCACTTATGGGATTGCTCTCTACTAACTATATATTTAGGAATTCTAAATGTCAAAGGATGTATTCTTAATTTTATAGTAATTGGTCATCTTGATATCAGATATGATGACTAGGATTTTTCAGCCTTTGTTTTGTCTATGGTCCTCCTCACATTTACGGCACACAGTTGATGATTCGTTGATTGTTTTAGTTGACTCAAGTTGACCAACTTGGTAAGAGTGGACATTCCATGGATAGTCATGTTCGGAATAGCAAGCTTTTTTTTTTTTCTTCTGAATAATGGAAAATTGGGTCTCTGGGACCATGATGTAGGGCTCAATGAGAAGTGAACATCGTGGTGATATTATGCATAGTTTCCATCTCTGTATTGCCTTTTTGACCTAAGAAGTTAGAGAACATTGGGTATATTGACCTACTTGATATTATGGTTTGCAGAATGGTATCAATGTTGATCAAAAACATAGACATGACATTCCACGCCATCGAGTCCGACAGGTACCCCTTGTTAACAGACTGCTTTTCTTTCTTTCTGCGTCCTTGACAATTACCCATTCTCTGTATCTCGCTACTGGGATTTCTTCATAGTTTTTGGCTGCCAGATGATTACATACCTTTTACCTTTTCATTTCAGGTCATATGTTCGCTATGTGGCACTGAACAAGAGGTGAGTGGTGATTGGGTTTGCTTTTGCAGCTTTTCCTTGTCAAATTACGTTGGAACCTGAGTTTTAAAATAGTAGAATGATCTAGATGCTGATTTTATAGGTTGGACTAAAAATCTGAACTTTTTCAGAATCATCTATTGGATCTGAACAAGAAAAATTTTGAATATTTTGAGAATTTTAAAATTAAAAGGTGATAAAGAAATATAACAGAATTAGCCAATCACTAAAGTGTGTCTGCATTTTATTGAACTTTTCAAGTATCTATTTCCAATTAAGTTTGGAGAAAATCTCTGACTGTGTGTCTCTGTGGTGGTTGCTGTAACTAGGTTCGGCAAATCTGTATCAATTGTGGCGTGTGCATGGGTAGATACTTCTGTGATACTTGCAAGCTGTTTGATGATGATGTGAGTCGATGCTCCTGTTCTTTTTTGTTCTTTCCTTACATTAGTGGTGAAAGTTTGAGGCATCTCTTAGACTGGATATTGTGATGCTATTATGTGGTTTCCTGAGCAGTTATAAAAGGTTTAAAAGGTGATGTATTGTGGACAATTTCTCTAATGCACTTAAACACGTGGAGTGGTACCTAGCACTCGATCTTTTCACTTGTATGAATTTAATGAGGGTTGATCTAAGCATTTTGCTTGCCATTTTGCAGATATCAAAGAAGCAGTATCATTGCGATGGATGTGGCATATGCAGGTATCATTGATATCACCAGAGTTTGATTTCCAGTCAGAAGTTATTTTCTAGGATTTGGAAACAAGTGTAGTTGAATATATGGTAGCTATGCGGGAATTCTCTAGGCACCTCTCTTGCAAGTTCGTTTGAAGTTAGTGGTACCACCCAAGAATGTGTCCTTAAATATCCGAATCATTATTGGAGGGCAAGTTCCCCTTAGCGCAAGACTGTAAATGGTTGAGAGATTGTTTTGTACACTTGCAATTGAACACCTGACCTTGCAATCTTATTGTTTTGCTTTCCTTACGTAGTTCTCTGTGCATTGAATAGCCTGTTTGCATCACTTTTCCATGCATCTTGTCACAACTGTGCTTTGTTGCAGGATTGGCGGGCGGGAGAACTTCTTCCATTGCAATAAATGCCGTAAGTCATGACTGCTTTAGTAAAATATCCTCCTATTTGCGATACGTATGTATCATGGGGGTGAGAACATGAATCGATCTTCCTTATTTGGGCTAATTATGTCGTGGTTATAATATTCAGGATGCTGCTACTCTGTGCTCTTGAAGAATAGCCACCCGTGTATAGAAGGAGCAATGCACCATGACTGCCCTGTTTGCTTTGAGGTAATATGCATCATCCATGTTTGCTTTGGCCTGAGGATTTGATATTTGTTTTAAAGCAATTTCTTACAGAAAATGGTTGTGCAGTATCTATTTGAGTCAAGAAACGACGTGATCGTTATGCCCTGTGGGCATACTATTCACAAGAGCTGTATGAAGGAGATGCAGGAGCATTACCAGTTGAGTGTCCAACGAAATCAATTGTTGTTCTCTTTTCACCTTTTAGGTTTGAAGAACTTTTCAATTTACTTTGCCGGGTTTTTTAAATAGGTATGCATGTCCTCTCTGCTCCAAGTCGGTTTGTGATATGTCGAAAGTGTGGGAGAAATTTGACGTGGAGATTGCGGCTACACCCATGCCAGAAACTTACCAAAACAAGATGGTAAATCTCTCTCTCTCTCAAACGCACATACAGAAACCTGTTAGATTTTGTTTTATTTTTTCTGTTCTTTTTTTAAGTTTCCAGAAAACACACTTTTTTGGTAAACTGTTTTGGGCAAAGTTTCTGAAAACTACCCGCTGGCTGCTTCTGAAGAAACATCTCTTTAAGAAACTTTTCTTTTGGCAAACAAATGAAACAATATGTATACAAACATTTGAGAGAAAAAAAGGCTATGCATCTGCATTACATATCTCAATATGTGTATTACTGATGACAACATACTTACAGGTCTGGATCCTTTGCAACGACTGTGGTAGCACATCAGAAGTGCAGTTTCATATCGTAGGTCAGAAATGCCCCAACTGCAAGTCCTACAACACACGCCAAACCAGATGAATACAAACTGTTGAGTGGTGACACCACTGTTGATTGACAAATGTGGTTGCGCTCACTTGGGAATCACTGACGTTGGCTTGACACTCGACCTTTCCAATGCCTCGTCCATACTCCTGGAAAGACACAGGAGAGCGTTCTAGTCCTGTGCCTTGTGCTGTCGGGGCTCTTGGTTTTCCTGCTTCTTCAATTTCCCTTTTTTACTTTTGATCTCTTCTTTTCCCCTCATTGTAGCTCCTGAGTTTCAATAATGTCAGTGCTCAAGCATATGCTAGAATTTAGATCCTATGTTCTTCCAACCAGTTGTAGAGGGATTTGAAAAAATCAATTCCAGACCTATCTGATTTGCCTGTTTGTTCACCCTCGAAAACTTTACTGCATGTAATTGAAGTGTGCTTTCGGATATGATCATGCCTTTTGCTTGTATGGGATACTCGATCAACCTAATTTTGGCTTATAGGGAGAGAGTTTGCCCCTTAAAGTTGAGCCGGATGAACAAGGGTGCAGAGAAAAGAAAAAAAAAACTCAGTTTCAGTGTTCCGGTTTATATCATCCTGTAGCGGAAGGTGAGAATGGCTCTCCAAATCAGTTGGTCTGTTGAGTCGAATATCGAGTAATTAAAAGTTGAGCTGAATGTTCTCTTGAAGTGAATTGGCAAAATGGCTGTGCGCCAAAATTTGGCATTGCAAATGTTGAAAGCAAATGCCGGAAGAAAATTATTTAGGGATTATTACCTCTAGGTCTAGAAAAGAGATGTCTAATTACCAATAAGGTAAGTCATTTTTTTTAATTACCACTAAGGTAAGTCACTTTTTTTTGAAGTTTAGGTTTAGGGTGCACTTTCCAATTATATGGTTTTAGTGGTTTAGGCACTTTCATAGAGTACCCTAGGATTTTAGGCACTCTCATAGGGTACCTTAGTCGTAGGGTACCCTAGTCATAGGGGTACCCTAGAGTTTAGGTTTAGGGTGCACTTTCCTATTATAGGGTTTTAGTGGTTTAGGTACTTTCATAGAGTACCCTAGGATTTTAGGCACTTTCATGGGGTACCCTAGTCGTAGGATACCCTAGGATTTAAGGCACTAGGGTACCCTAGTCATGGGGTACCCTAGGATTTTAGGCACTTTCATAGGGTACCCTTGTCGTAGGGTACCCTAGGATTTTAGGCACTTTCATAGGGTATCCTAGTCGTAGGGTACCCTAGTCATAAGGGTACCCTAGTCGTAGGATACCCTAGAGTTTAGGTTTAGGGTGCACTTTTTTATTATAGGGTTTATTGGTTTAGGCACTTTCATAGGGTACCCTATGATTTAGGCATTTTTATACGGGTTGGGGAGTTGATTGGAATTTTTCAGAGTTGGGCTTGACCTGATGGTAAATGTCCCAATTATTTATGTTAGTTTTGTTGTGACAGAAGTGGAGATATATGGGCTTGTAAACAGATTTGGCAAGCCAAATGGGAGATTCTGGGACTCCTTTTTGTTCACCCAAATGACGGGGGTGTTTAGGAGTTTCTTTTTTAGCATTTTGTTTTTAATTTTTTTTTTTTTTGGCTTTTTACTTTTTGAATTATGGTAAGAATGTATTTTGAATTCGGTAGAGTGATGAGAATGTGGAGAATTTGATAGGCAGGGTCCGTCCCATGCAAGGCGTGGGATAGAGTTGCCCGCGGCCCAATTTGATAGGCAGGGTCCGTCCTAATTTTTAGGGATTCAAAAGCGAACATAAAGATGATGCTCTTTTTTTTGGCCTACTATAAGAGGTACCAAAATATGAAGACTCATAAAATTGTAAATTTTTTGGGCCATAAAGCGATTGCACCTCAAGCTTTAGGCTCTGTTTGGAAATTGGGGAAAGAAGTGGAAAAGTAGGGAAATTTTTTTTAAAAAAAATAAAAATCCTCTCACCTGTTTGGTTGCTGGTGTAGGGGGGGGGGGGGGGGGGAGAAAAAATAGAAGGGAAAAAAGAATGGAAAATTCAAAGATTTTCTTAAAACTGAAGGAGAAACAGAGAAGAGACCAATGAGAGAAATCCACCACCATCTACACAAATCTCATGACGCAAGAGACAAAAACAAAAGAATCAGACCCAAAATGTCGATGAAAATCTCAACAATAAAAAGCCCTAATTTTGGGAAATAGTAGCAGTTTATCAGCTTGGGGATTTTTTTAGTCTCGTTGAAGTGAAGCTGCCATCGGTTGGAGGAGTGGAAACGATAAAGGCAGATGGCTCCGACGACGATTGGAAAGAGTCTTGGTGCCGCCTCCTAGCCAACTTATAATTGCCCCTAATGATTCTTTTCATTTTCCTTTTGAAACCAAACAAGGGAAAAATTGATTCCGTTAACTTTCCATAGACATCCAATTTGGACTCTCTAGATGTCTTGAAGCAGTGGTCGTGATACAACTTGGGGAAATTTCACTAGAAGTGGATTGTTAGTGAAATTTTACTAAGAATTCAAAGAACAGAAACAATTCTTGAACTGTCTTATTAATGGTGAAATGTGATTACAAGAGAAGAGTTGAGATGAGAGGAGAAGAGAGAGAAAGAGAAATCAAGAAGAGAGCAACACAATTCACCCCCACTTCTGTTCACTCCTACCCATTATATTCCCTCCACTTCTAACAGAATCAAGAATGATAGTTTGTAACTAACTAACTAACAACCAATGCAACAGTACACCATACAAAGGTTATAACACTCTAGTCCTTGAACAAGTATCAATTACAAAAACACCCCAATCCTTATCCTCAAGGTTGAAAGCTAGGGAACCTCTGATGCAAATCATACCAGTTTTCCCATGTGGCATCCTCAGGTATGGAGTTAGACCGTTGAACCAGGACTAATGTATGAGGCCTATTGTTGCGTTTAACCAATTTCCTATCCAGAATATCCACAGGTTCAAGTTGTAGTTGCCCATCTTCCCCAGTAAGAGGGAGTTCTGAGTGAACCACAGCACCCTCACCAAGCCTTTTCTTCAACAAGGACATGCATGAACCACAACACCCTCACCAAGCCTCTTCTTCAACGAGGACACATGAAAGACTGGATGAATTTTGGACTGTGGAGGAAGGTCCAACTTGTAAGCTACTGGTCCTACTCTCTGAGTAACCTGATATGGACCAAAAAACTTAGGAGCCAACTTAGCATTTTTTCGAAAAGCTACAGTGACCTGCCTTAGGGGTTGTAGCTTAAGGTATACCCAATCACCCACCTCAAATGTCCTCTCTGATCTGTGTTGGTCTGCAAGCTACTTCATCCTATGTTGAGAAATAACCAAGTTTTCCTTGAGCAATCTGAGCACAGTAGCCCTATCTTGGAGCAAAACATCTGCAGAAGCTACAGTTGTCCCTCTAGGAATATAATGCATCATGTTTGGAGGCTTTTGACCATACAGAGCTTCACATGGAGTAATCCTAGTGGAAATGTGGAAGGTGGTGTTGTACCACCATTCAGCCAAAGGGAGCCACTTGACCCAAGTTGTGGGCCTATCACTAGTTAAACACCTCAGGTAATTCTCCACACACCTGTTAACAACTTCTGTCTGACCATCAAATTGAGGGTGGTAAGCTGTGCTTAAGCATAAAGTTGTACTCTGCAACCTAAACAACTCCTTCCAGAATGTACTGGTAAATATTGGGTCTCTATCAGAGACATTGGAAGTTGGCATCCCATGGAGCTTGAAAACACTGTCTAGGAACAATTGGGCCACAGTAGTAGCAGTGTAGGGATGTGGTAGGGCCATAAAATGGGCATGTTTGCTGAGCCTATCCACCACCACCACAAAAGTGACATCCTTGTTGCCAGAGCTAGGTAACCCTTCAATAAAATCCATTGTAATTTCACTCCAGAGCCTGTCAGGTATGGGCAGAGGTTGAAGCAACCCAGGGGAGGCTACATTCTCATTTTTGTGTCTCCGACAAATATCACAGCATGCTACAAACCTGAGCACAACTTGTTTCATTCCTTTCCAAAAGAATGCCTGTTTCAATCTTTGATAGGTTCTTTCACCCCCAGAGTGTCCTCCAGCTGGTGTGGCATGATGTTCCTGAATGAGCTTAAGACGAAATGAGGGACTGTTACCCACCACCAGCTTGGTTTTGTAGTACAACATCTGGTGTTGCCAGGAGAAATGGGGGTGACTGGTTGGGTCCAACTGCAATTCCCTTATGATTTTCTGCAGATCTTGATCTTGTAACCAACTTTCCTGGAGGTCCTTGACCCACCTACAGAGGACCACTGTCAAAGCCAACAGATGTTCTTCTTCCACCTTTGAGAGTGTATCAGCAGCCACTTAGTTTTGCCAGATTTGTACAATAGGTCATAATCAAACCCCATCAGCTTGGTCAACCATTTTTGTTGCATCAAGGTGGTCACTCTCTGTTCCAACAGAAATTTGAGGCTTTGATGGTCTGTTTTAATGGTGAATTTCCATCCAACAAATAGTGTCTCCATTTTGTGACAACCATCACCACTGCCAGAAGTTCCTTCTCATAGGTAGATAACCCCAAACTAGTGGGAGACAATGCTTTACTAAAAAAGGCTATAGGTTGCCCCTCTTGCATCAGGACTACCCCCACCCCTTTTCTTGAGGCATCACATTCTAGAACAAAGGACTTGGTATAATCAGGTAGCTTAAGGACTGGAGCTGTGGTCATAGCAGTTTTAAGTAGATTGAAAGCTATCTCTGCTTCATTGGACTAGCCAAAAGTATCCCTTTTGAGTAATGCATGCAGAGGTTGGCATATCTTTCCATAATCCTTGATGAATCTCCTATAGTATCCTGTCAGACCAAGAAATCCCCTGAGAGCCTTTATGGATTGTGGTCTAGGCCAATTGATCATGCTGTCAATTTTACCAGGGTCAGCTCCCACTCCTTGTTCATTGATCACATGCCCCAAATACTCACTCGTTGCTTACCAAAAGCACATTTGGACATCTTGGCAAACAGTTGGTGTTCTCTCAATTTAGCTAGTGTGAGGGTGACATGTTGCATATGATCTGCCCAGTTCTTGCTAAAAATGAGTATATCATAAAAAAAAACAACACAAACTTCCTTAGAAAAGGTCCGAACACATCATTCATAAGACTTTGGAATGTGGATGGGGCATTAGTCAGCCCAAAAGGCATGACCAAGAATTCGTAGTGGCCTTCATGGGTCCTGAAGGCTGTCTTTTCTACATCATTGGGATTCATCCTGATTTGGTGATAACCCGATCTTAGGTCCAGCTTAGAGAAATACCTTGCCCCATGTAAGTCATCCAACAATTCATCAATAATAGGAATAAGGAACTTGTCTTTGATTGTGTCCTTATTCAATGCTCTATAGTCAATGCACATTCTCCATGTATTATCCTTTTTCTTGACCAGTAAGACAGGTGAAGAAAAGGGGGATACACTATGTCTTATCACACCAGAAGCTAGCATTTCTTTCACTATCTTTTCAATTTCATTCTTTTGTATATAGGGGTGCCTATAAGGTCTAATTTTTGGGGGTTGAGTTCCTGTTTTGAGAGGAATCTGGTGACCATGAGCCCTAGAGGGGGGTAACCCCTTTGGCTCCACAAAGACATCATTATAGTTATGCAAAATTTGAGCAAGATTTGGGTGTACCTCAGTGGAGGGAGTAGCCTGGATACTACACATTTGTGCCACAACTCCTGCATAACGCTTATTGAGCAAATGTTGCATTTCCTTGGCTTCCACAATATGGACCTTTGTTGATGTATCCCCTTTAAGCAACAACTTCCTTCCAGAGACAGAAAATTGCATTTGCAAGTTTTTGAAATCCCATAACACAGGACCCAAAGTGGACAACCATTGCATTCCAAGGACCATGTCACATCCTCCTAAGGGTAGCAACCTCATCTCAGAATTGAAATCAGCCCCTTGCATGGTCCATTGCAGGTTCTTGACCATGGCATTACTACTGATCTTGGACCCATCTGCCACGATCACAGTTGAAGGGTTGGTGTTTTGGATCTCAACCCCTGTCTTTTTTGGCTATACTAGGGTCCAAGAAATTGTGGGTACTACCGGAATCCACCAATATATTGACTTTAGTCTTTTTGATAACCCCTTGGATCCTCATGGTTTTAAAAGATTGTACCCCGGACAAGGCATGCACTGAGATGTGGAACTCCTCACTTTGTCTTCTTGAACAATTTCCTGTTGAGCTTCCATAAATTCATCTTCATCCTCTTCTATCTCAATCATGAATAAGTGCTTTTTCTTGCACACATGACCCCTGAAGTACTTTTCATCACACCCAAAACATAAACCTTTTGCTCTTTTTTCATCGAAATCTTTAGGAGTTAACCTCTTAATTCCCCCTCCAAATTCTGTAGCTTTGGAAATGTGTTCTTGGGGATTAGAACTGGAAGGGAAAGAGTTAACAAGTTTCAGTGGGCCTTTGTTCCTCTTATACATAGCCTCAACTGTTTCTTCTTGCAAACGAGCCAATCCCATAGCCTGGGATATGGTGTTGGGTTGAAACATTATAACCCCTCCTTTAATCTCCTCTTTGAGACCACTAATGAAACAACTGATAAAGAACTCCTTTGTAAGCCCTATGGTTTTGGTTGCTAACTCCTCAAATTTTTCTTGGTAAGCCTTCACAGTGGTCCACTGCCTAAGTTTGGTTAACCGTCCAGTAGCATCTTCATATACATCCTCCCCAAACCTAAGAAGCAAAACCCTAGAAAATTCCCTCCAAGTTCGTAACGTGTGGGATTTTTCATACCATCTATACCATTGCTTAGCTTTATCTTTCATGTGTAATGAGGCTAAACGTAATTTCTGGGTTTCCTCAATTACATTCAATTCAAAATACTTCTCACATTTGTAAATCAAAGCCGCCGGATCTTCCCCAAAAAACTTAGGGAAATCTAATTTTGGTTGAAAGATCCTAGTTTTCCCTACCAGATTTTGTGCAGGGTTAGAAAGGAGGGGCAAGGAAGACGAAGAAGATACCTTTTCTTGAATCTGCTCACATTTCGCATTTAGAGTAGTGATCAGGTTCTTGAGTACCTCTACTGTTTCATTAAAACCCTCCATGGAAACCGCATGTCGATCTGTGACTTCTGTCAGTCAGCGAATGGATTCTCCCGTTGATTCCGACAATTTGCGAATGGATTCATCCAGTCGTTTAACTTCCAAAGATCGAGTGTTGCCTGCCATTTCTTCAATCACCAACAGTCAGAGGAATGGGGCTCTGATACCAATGATACAACTTGGGGAAATTTCACTAGAAATGGATTGTTAGTGAAATTTTACTAAGAATTCAAAGAACAGAAACAATTCTTGAACTGTCTTATTAATGGTGAAATGTGATTACAAGAGACGAGTTGAGATGAGAGCAGAAGAGAGAGAAAGAGAAATCAAGAAGAGAGCAATACAATTCACCCCCACTTATGTTCACTTCGACCCATTATATTCCCTCCACTTCTAACAGAATCAAGAATGATAGTTTGTAACAAACTAACTAACAACCAATGCAACAGTACGTCATACAAAGGTTATAACACTCTAGTCCTTAAACAAGTATCAATTACAAAAACACCCCCAATCCTTATCAGACCGGTTGGCTTCCCAATGATAAAATAGATCGAAACATGACTCGGAAGTTAGGCATAGTGCTCCTTCTATTTTTGGAACCCCAAAGAAAACATTTTCAAAACAAGAGCCCCGCGTTCAAAACCATCACCCAAGCGCTCAAGACTATTCCAGAGCGCTGAAGTCCTACTTTTGAGCGCTTAGGTCAAAGAATCTGTCCGGCAGTCGCATTAGGCATCTTCTGTAGCCGTCTTAGCAGACACTCCTCCCCACTTTCCCCAGACGCAACCATCATGAATATTCCTCCATTAACCTCTATAAATGCCCCCTTGTTTCATACACCAAAAAGGACTCTCTCTCCCCTGTACTTTACATTAAACCCAACACTATACTGCTACATACAACCATATACACTGATATACAAGCCCTTCTTCCCCGCAAAACCCTCAAAATTAGCTTTTCTAAAATCTGCTGTGAGATCATGATTAAGTTGTAGTTGTATAGAATCTGAACATCCAAAAACACCTCAAAATTGGCTTTTCTAAAATCTGATTTTATTGCTTATTTTAGCATATAGGAATCCATAGATTCTAAAAATCTGTATTAGTAAGAAATTTTAACAAACACTCATGTTGGTTGTTGGTTTTGCAAGTTGTGGCTTAGCCCACGGCCAACTGTTCTGACTTGATTTATAGCCGTGGTGGTTTTCATCGGTTATGCTTCCCTAATTGATGCTCGTTGTTTGTTAGTTTACTAGTTTGTATTTTTAGTTTTTAGTTTTTGTTTATGTTGTATTCCGCTACACATGCTCACACTGTGCTCCATTCGTTTGGCCTTTTGTTGGCCATCACTTGTTACCGGTGCCCTTGTTTTCGGGCCTTTTTTCTTAGGCAATAGCATAATTCTTTTGTATTTTTGCGGATCATTTTTTTTTATCGGCAAAAAAAAAAAAGAGTCACCACCCGAGTTTTTATTTAGGAAAAGGATTTAACCCGAGAAACCATTTGAAAGAATTGAAAATAATGACTCTCGCACCAATGATTTTGGAAAAGTGTTTAGTTTGAAAAACCAGAGATTTTTGGGTTCGGGAGCTAGGTTACGAGCGGGGGAGGGTTTTTAAGGCACCCTGCTCGCCTCCAGAAAGCAATTTTTAATTTTGTTTTTGGAAGTGTGCCGTGCGGCACACATAAGTGTACCATGCGGTATAGTATGTGTGTCGTGCGGCACAGTTAGAGCAGTGTAAACAAATTTAACAGTCTTCAAACAAGAATGAGGATGGCTTTCAAAATAGGGATCTTTTTGGATGAAAACTCTTGCCTTGAAGATGTAAATGGACCCAAAAGAAGTAAAAAGATGTATCTCCCGAAGGTGACGATACGACAATGATAGATTGTCGTACCGTACTTGCCCAAGAGATTTGAACCATTATTTCATGGTATCATTTTATTGAAACATTTGGTTTACCGAGTTCAAGGGAGGTATTAGGAACCTCCTTGAACTCGGAAACACCCCTCAGAATGTTGAAAACAAAACTTTGAATGAGTACTGACCTTTATTAAGCTTGAAAACGATGCTCCTTTGCTTGATTTGAAAAACTTCAGCTATTGAAGCAGAAACTTGGATTGGTGAAGGGTTTTAAAGTGTTTGAGGGAGCTTCGGGGATGGTTTTGACAGAGTAGGGTTACATACGGCGTTTTAAAGTGCTTGGAACGGAGAGGGAGAGCTTTCCGTGGTTAAAAAAATGGAGGAGAGGACTTGTTGTCCTTGAAAATGGAAGAGGAGTACCCCATTTATAGGCAAAATATGCTTGGGGAGGAAGAAAACGTGGTTAGAAAGCAAAGAAGTCGGTTATGCCAGTTAAAATGCTTCGGGGCGAAGTAAACTTGGTGACCAAGGTTTCTCGGGAGTCCCGTGCGGCACCGTAGTGAGTCCCGCGCGGCACTGTTCAACAGACCAAACTTCGCGGGCCGCCCCGGGTGCAACCGAACTCCGTTTCGCGCGTGGTTGGTACCATTGAAAAGCTTGTTGAGTCTACTTTCTAACCCAAGTGGTTTAGACCCAAATTAATTTGTACATCAAAATGTGAGACCATTTTACCCTTAGGTGGTCGGAAAAGAAATCATTTTTGGTAAAATCGTCACATCTCCCTCATTTAAAAATGGATTAAGACATAAATATATATTTATATCAATAAAAAGGGTTTTTAATGTACTCGAAGATGGTGAAGGGTAGGGTTTATTTTGGAGAGGTTTTCTTTTGGGTGTTTGAAAGAGAAGGAGTATCGTTCTAGCTTCCAAGAATGTTTCGATTCATTTCATCATTGGGGAACTTAAAGATGCCCGAGGATTTCCAAATTGGGGAGTCTACAATGACCTTTGCAAAGGTCTTCGCCCGTCGCCAGCGTCTTTCCCCCCTGTAACGGCGATAACATAGTTAGAATGAAATTTTCGCTCTAGTCATAGAAGGAAAATGCTAACGTGTGACCAGAATTGAAATGTGTGAAAAATGTATAGGGATATGTGAAAGTGTATTGAAAAGTGTAAATGGTGTATTGGAATGTGTATTTTTTTGTTTGTTTGTGTGATTATTATGTGCCCCTTCATAAATAGAGAAACTGCTAGAAGATCAAAAATCTGCTTTTAGAGCCGACTAAAATTCTCTCTAAACCCTAATTAAACCCCAATAATACACCAACCCTAGCTAGAATACAGAACGACACTTGAGGAAGGAACACACTTTTGTCATTTCGAGTACTCCTGTTCAGGAGGAAGAAGAGATGTCTCCACCACCAATAAGCAGTCCACGATCTACGAAATGAAAGGTACGTACTTGTTTAATTAGGTTTTACTTGACGTTCTTTCATCACTCCATCTCAAAAGCACCAAGACGGGAAAATCAGTTTAAAACTTGAGAAGTTAGTTGTCACTATTAAGAAGAAGAGAATCACACATACCAATGTAGAGGAATTAAGAATCATTTGTTCCGACTAAGTGTTCACAATTTTTCGGGAATCTGGGGGAACTCTTTTATTATTATTTTTTATTTTTAAAAGTATTAGAACAAGATAAGTACATCAAATCATTAAATAACATCCAAAATAGAGACGTGGAAACATAAGTAGACTGCAGGGATGGAGAGAGAGAGAGAGAGAGAGAGAGAGAGAGAGGGACCAGAAGGGAGAGATCGATTTAGGCTTTAGGGTTTTCATGTTCTGTTTTTTCGAACAAGACAATTGGGGTTGTGCTCTAGTAGCTTTTTTGTCTTTGAGCTGTAGATGAAATTAAAATTATTTTTTCTATTGTGGCTTTTTGAGCTTTTGGGACTTTTTTGTGAGAAGAAACTTTTGGGACTTTTTGGGCAAGGAGTCGAAATAGTCGATAAGAGGAACGAGGCTTGGGAGATACGACCTTTAGGTTATGTCGTACTGTATATGTTTGCTTTGTTACTAACAACAGTTATCCCCTTGTACCTTTTAATATCACATATTTTACCCAACTTGTTTTAAAATATCAACAAATTACCTCCGACTTACAGACTAATCCCAACTTGCTGACTAGTCCCGACTAATTCCTGATTGATCGGCCCGGTGACTAATTGGCCACCTAGACCACTAATCGAGTTGGTTAGGCTCCGACTAGTCAGCCACCTAGGCCGATCTTTAGAACACTGGTTTTTCTTTGAATTTGGTTTTGTTTAGCTATACTGATTAATATCTTGGTTGAAAATTTTAAAAAGTGCAAACTAAGTTGTCATATGAAACTTTTTAGGATAACAAATATTGATTGAATTAGGAACATGATCTCAACTGCCTTTATTGAAGGAGGATTGTGACTATTTTTTGGGGGTTCATTATATAAGCATTTTAATGGTGGTTTTTTCCTTCCTGATCATCCATTTTTATATAGTTATGCATTTTTTTTTGGTGAAGTTATGGGAGTACTGTAAACCCCCCAAAAGTTACCCATTTTTGGTTCATTTAAGTGGGAAAATGGTAAATTTTACTGATTTCATTAGTCATTGACATGAAGGGCTATTTGTTCATGAAATTGGAATAAAACAGTGAAAGTTTTGACCATTGAATACCGCTGCATTATCTACTGAATAAGTGAAACATTTATTGATGCTATTTTCCATTACAATCAGGTTTTGAACTCGGCTCCCATCTAACTTGTTTAGCTTTAGGTTTTCTTGGTTTTTGTTAGTGCCATCATAGGTTTGCGAAGGTAAATATTTCTCTTGTACTTTCATGTGGTGGCAATGGATATGGTATTCTAACAAAAATGATATAAATTGAAAAATAGATGATGATGTGTCTCATATGATATGAAAACAGGTATGAATGGAATTGGTACGTCTCGACCTCGGCCAACGGTGTCCAATAGGAAAAGTAGTTCGAGACAAAATGATCCAAAGGTGGTTGATGCTATCATTTCTAATGACATAACCGAAGCTACCACGATGATGAGGTCATAGAGGATCCACCACAAGACGAAGAGCTACCTCGACAATTTCCTAGGGGTCCACAGGATCCTTCTATCCTTCCAAGTTATGAGACACACATAGCTGCATCCATATGGTAGGGAGATATATTATTTGACATATTATTTTGTATGATGGACTATGATTGTGTATGTTTTATTTAAAAATATTAATTTTTACTTGTATTGTTGGAGTGTTCGCCCCTAAAGTGTATGAACCATGCATGAAAGGTCAATGAGTGGAAAATGTCTAATTCAACTACAAGGCAGATCAAGTTAAAAAAATTACTTACTCAGTCTGGACTACTTCCACTTGTTGGTTTATCATACAAGTATGTTAGCAGAGTATTGTATCGGCATTTGTGGAGAAATGTCATCCTGAAACACACATTCCACATGATAGTTCGAGAGATGACCATTACTTTGGATGATGTAGGGACAATTCTATTGTACCTCTTACAGGAAAAGTAACGGGTATTGGGAAGTTGATATTGAGGAAGCTCAGACATGTCAATACATAGGTGTGAGTGCTGAAGAGGCACGTGAGGAGTTAACTTTAGTACGTGACCAGTATGATAGGCTTCAATAGTTGAGGGAGAAATTTTCAGGTGTAAGTGATAGTAGCAGTGATCCTGCCATTTAATTTGTAGTACAAGTTTACTTATTATATTTATTAGGTTGCACCATCTATAGTGACATGAGTAGTACCCGAATTTTTGTCATGTAACTTAATCTATTGGTGGACTTGAGAGATGTTCATCTCTATGCATGGGGTGCGTGGGGTGCGGGTGCCTTAGCTTTCTTATATTGGCAGTTGGGTTTTGCTAGTTTGTCTAGAGCTTGACAGATATCTCATGCTTTTGGAGGCATGGATTTATGATCATTTTCAAAATGTAACAAGAGGACATCCCAACTTGAATATAAACAGAACCAACCACTTGTGAAGCGATGGGAGCCCCGTAGGGATTGTGGTTTCACGATAGCACATTTACAAGAACAGGGAGAGCTGATTGATGCATTGAGGGGCGAGAATGTAGTACACTTGAATTTCCTCTTTTTTTCCATCTATCTATACATTGCAATATGTCACTCTTTTTGTATTTCCTATTTGCAGTTAACTTGGGACCCATGTGGTGATGCAAGGGAACACCATCCATTCCTAGAGGTTGCACGGTACACTAAGTGTCTTCAATGTGGGGATATTGTCTAGCCTTACCATCCTGAGAGGGTCTGAGACAATTTGGAGATATTCAAACTATTCCTCCCTTGCCACTTGCACAACCATGATCTACCCGAGGAGCCAAGGCAAACGAGTATTGAGATCATACGTGGGGTAGGTGGCAAACTCATGTTTTATTACAGTAAAATCGGAGTGTTCTGATTTGTTTTTATATGACTGTGTGCCTGCTTATATGAAATGGTACTCACGTAGCTCTTACCTAGTGATAAAAAATCCAACTAATCGATCGGGTTTTGACCCATGTGTTCCTCATTGTAATGACAATTCCTCCATGGACCTTGCAGAGGCCTCTACATTTTTTCTAAATAAGTTTTAACTTTAGATTTTTCCCTTATCTTTGTATTGTCTACAAAATGGTTATTTATTGAACAACATACATCAACCGCGTTTGGAATTTCTCGGCCTATCATTGAAAGGGGTCGTGATGAGAGCATTGGTTCTACTGACATGTTTTATGATGCGCTTAATGAAATCACTCAAAGTTTTAACATATAACATGGTAGTAGAACATCCCTCAAGTACGTGAATGATTTCATTAAGCGCATCATACAATGTGTCAGCAGAACCAATGCTCTCATCACAACCGCTTTTAATGATGGGCCGGGAATTCCCAAGGAGGTTGTTTTACACTGTTTACTGAATAAACATTTAGTAGACGATAAAAAGATAAAAAAAAGAATCTAAAGTTAAAACTTATTCAGAAAAAATGCACATGCCTGTGCAAGGTCCATGAAGGAATTTCCATTACAGGGAGGAACACATGGGTCAAAACCCGATAGATTAGTTGGATTTTGGATTACTAGGTAAGAGAAACGTGAGTACCATTTCGTATAAGCAGACACAAAGTCATATGGAAGACAAATTGGAACACTTCAATTTAACTGTGATTAATCATGATTTTGTCACCTACTCGACGTCTGGTCTCGATACTCGTTTGCCTTGGCTCCTCGGGTAGGTAGTGATTGTGTAGGTGGCAAAGGAGGAATAGTTTGAATTCGCCCAAATTGTCTCAGAACCTTATCAGGATGGTAAGGTCAATGATATCCCCACATTGAAGACACCCAGTGTACCATGACCTCTGGGAATGGATGAGAGTTCCCCAGCATCACAACATGGGTCCCAAGTAACTGAAAATAGGAAATACAAAAAGCGTGACATATTGCAATGTATGGATTAGTTAGATGGAAATAAAAAAAAGAAGTCAAAGTATACTACATTCTCGCCCCTCAATGTATCAATCAACTCTCTTTGTTCCTGTAAATGTTCTATCGTGAAACCACAATCCCTACGGGGCTCCCATCGCTTCGCACGTGGTTGGTTCTGTTTATATTCCAAGTTGGGATGTTCTCTTATAACGCTTTGAAAATAATCATCAATCCATGCCTCCAAAAGCGTGAGATATCTGTTGAGCACTAGACACACTAGCAAACCCAACTTCTGATATAAGAAAGCTATGGCACCCACACCGCATGCATAAAGATGACCATCTCTAAAATCCATCAACACATTAAAATACGTGACAAAAACTCAGGTACCACTCTTGTCACTGAAGATGGTGCAACCTAATAAATATGATAAGTAAGCTCGTATTGCACATTGAATGACATGATCACTGCTTTTATTAGTTACATCTGAAAATTTCTTCCTCAACCATTGAAGCCTAACGTATTGGTTGTGCATTAAGGTTAAAACCTCACATGCCTCTTCAGCACTCACATCTGATGCTTTGACAAGTCTGAGTTTCTTCAGCATTCAACTTCCCACAACCTATTGCTTTTCCAGTTATAGGTATGTCGAGAATTGTCCCAAAATCATCCAAAGCAATGGTCATCTCCCCAACTGTCATGTGGAATGTGTTTGCCTCAGGATGCCATCTCTCCACAAATGCTGGTACATTAACTTTGTTATCATACTTGTATGATAAGCCAACAAGTGGAAGTAGACTGAGTAAGTAATTATTTAAACTTGATTTGCTTTGTAGGTGAATCATATACTTTCCACTCATTGACCTTGTATGCATGGTTCATACACTTTAGGGGCGGACGCTCCTACAACACAAGTAAAAATTTAAATTTTTTAAATATTACAAAACATACACAAACATGATTTCATCATAGAAAATAATAGGTCAAATAATTCTCCCCCTACCATATGGATGCAGATATATGTTTCCCATAACTTGTAACGATAGAAGGATCTTGTGGACCCCCAAGAAATGGTCCACTTAGCTCTTCATCTTGTCGTGTATCCTCTGTGACCTCATCATCGCTGTAGCTTTGGTTATGTCATTAGACATGATAGAATCAACAACCTTCGGATCATTTTGTCTCGATTTATTTTTCTTGCTGAACACTGTTGGTCGAGACGTAACAGTTCTATTCGTACCTGGTTCATATCATATGAGATGGATCATCATCTATTTTTCAGTATATCCTTTTTGGTAAGAATACCATATCCATTGCCACCAGATGAAAGTTCAAAAGAAATGTTTGTAAAGTATAATTTTAGGGTTTCAGTTTATTGTTATTTATCTTTTATGTTCAGGGTAGTTTAGTCCTTTTGTGTTATTAGGGTTTCACTAAGGTTATCGTTATTGTTAAGTTGCAGTCAAAATGGATTCTCCCCACAAATATTTGAGAACTTTCATGGTGAATAAAAGAGAGCGAGCTACCTCAGCTAGATGATGATTTTTGCGTTCAGTAACTCCATTTTGTTGTGGAGTGTCACAAGTCGTCTGAAAAAGAATACCATTTTCATCCAAAAAAGCCTGAAAACTCTTATATATATACTCAGTACCATTGTCACTACGGAGAATTTTGATATGCATATCAAATTGAGTGCGTATCATCGCATGAAAAGATTTAAAACAAGAAAAAAACTTCATTTTTTTTATTTAAGTAAATACACCCAATTGACACGAGAATAGCAGTCAATAAAAGTGACAAACCACCGATGACCTTTTAAAGAAGTAACAGGTGAAGGACCCCACACATCAGAGTGGATAACCATAAACAGAGAGTCACTCCTTCTATTGATAGGAGCATAAAAGGAACGTTTATGTTTACCAAGCTCACAGGCTTCACAAAAAAATTGACTCCGAGACCAATGTTTAATTAAATTAGGAAAAAAAATTTCCAAAATCCCAAAAGAAGGATGACCTAACCGACGGTGTCATTGATGTAACATAGAGAGAGCTGAACCAGTATCTACTTGCAGAGCTGGACCACATGATCGGGGTGAATGAGATGGGTGAGGTGCAGATTCCAAAAAGTAGAGGCCACCATGTGCTTTACCACTGCCAATCACCTTCCCTGTATCCAGTTCCTGAAAAACATAATGGGTAGGAAAAAAATATTACGGAGCAATTTAAAGATTGGGTAAGACTACTAACAGATAGAAGATTAGTAGAAAAATTGGGAACATGAAGAACTGAAGAAAGGAAAGGGTTGGAGAACAATGAATAGAACTTTTTCCGAAAATAGCAGATAGAGAACCATCAGCAATTTTGACCTTATCCTTACTAGAACATGTAGAATGAGAGTCAAAGAGTGATGGGCAACCTGTCATATGATTTGTTGCACCAATATCTATTATCCAGGGAGAAGCGCTAGAGGCAGTAAAAACATTAGCATGGATACCTTTGTGAGCAAAGAAATCAGTGGCAGTGGAAGCAGAAGCAATGGTAGATGGAGCATCAAGCTTCGCTAGAAGACGCTTGAGAATTTGTAACTCTCCCTGAGAAAAAACATCAACTTGGGCAGTTTTGAAAGCCTCCATCATATTAACAGAGAAAAAACGGCAACGAACTGCAAAAGAACCTCAAGATAATAATCGGATAATACTCCAAAAGTGTGGAATAGTACTCAATACTATCCAAACAGTATTGAACAGTCCCCAAATGGTTCCAAACAGTGTCTAACAGTGCCGAACAGTGCCAATTAACACCCAGATACCCAATAGCAAACCGAGAGCCAGTGAATGTGAACAACCAGTCAACTTCGAGTGCAATAGAGAGCAAAACGCGACCTCCCAGTCAATCTCGAAGCAAGTCCAGTCGATTTCAAGGTCAAATAGAGTCAATCCAGTCACTTGAGTAAACCCAATCAACTATAAGACCTAAAAACGAGTGTTGTTGAGACTAAAAAATAGTAAAAACGAGAATACCAGTCGATCTTAATAAAAAACGAGATTACCCAGACAGATTCTAGAGACACCAACTTGAGATGAACAGTGATTGATGAACAGTAACCCGATGAACAGTAGCGCGGTGAACAGTACACGATGAACCGTAACTGATTGTAGGGTTTTCTGATCGTGGGTTTCGTTGATGGTGATAGTGATGACTAATGGGTTTTGTCGTTGCTGAGGAGAATACTCACTCAACTCACAACAATGGTGGAGAATACTCACACGACAGCGTAGCGATTAGATCGAAAGCTCTGATACCATGTAAAGTTAGACAAAACAATTGAGAGGCAAAAAGTAGGGTTCTGTTCTCATTACGTAGAACTTATACAAGTGTGAAAAAGATAAATTACACTATGATCCTAAACTATTAACTGAATTGCATGAGTAGACAGATACAATCTAATTACACATTTACAAACACAACTTAGCAGTTATTTATCTTTTATGGTCAGGATAGTTTAGTCTTTTTGTATTATTGGGGTTTCTTAGGTTTGTCTATTTAAGCTTTGCTCTGTCTTTATAATTGGCACTTCTAATATATGCAATGTCTTGGCTTGTTTCTCTCCCCTTTGGTTTGTATTAATGTTTACCTTTGCAAACCTATGATGGCACTAACAAAAATCAAGAAAACTTAAAGCTAAACAAGTTACATGGGAACCAAGTTCAAAACCTGATCCTAATGTAAAATAACATCAATAGATGTTTCATTTTTTACGTAGAGAATGCAGCAGTACTTGTTTGATGGTCAAAACTTTCACTGGTTTATTGCAATTTCATGAAACAAACAGCCCTTCACGTTTGTGAAGAGTTTACGCTGGTGACAAAAGAAGAATGGATTGTTCACTATGCGAACGTTATATCATAGGTGATGGATGGACCAAATTTGTTGCTGCCCACGTTGATCGATGGTAATAGTTTGGTGCTTAGCCTAGATGTCAATCTAGAGTTGTACGCTTTGGTGTGGTTGGAATGATTTGGTCCATTTGGAGCATATCTTTCCGAGTGACAGGTTGCCTTGGGAGTTTTTTTGAGAAAGCAATGTTAGCGCAAGTAGTAGTGATCATATGGACATAATTAGTTTCTGTAAAGTCCATATGTTGCAGTGAAAATGATTCCACTCTAGGGAAAAAACATTACAATCCACCACCACCACTGCAGCAAATCACTCCATCGAAGTCAAGTTTGATTCCATTTGGGGAGATCATTCCATCTGGGGAGATGGTTGTCGCTGTTGGCTAGACCGTCTACGTCCCCGGTCCTGTCGTGTGCAAACCTGAAGAATTACCTGAAAAGGAATCCCACTTGGGATTTTTTTCCCCCTGATGTCCTTTATTTTTTAACTAATCACGAGGAGGAGGGTTGGATGCGAGGTTCTGATTTGCTGAATGCCAGAGGTGCCAGCGAAAGCGGTGGCCATTGAAGGAAAGATCTATGTTTTTGGCGGCAATGACTTGGAGAAAGCCGAGGAACCTTGGGTGAAGTTTTTGACCCAGTAAAAAACGAATGGAAGCCTCTACCTCCGCCAGGACTGCCACTCAAATACCTCGAGGATGACGAGCATGAGTGGCCCATTGTCTCCGACTCTCCTACGGTGGTACATTGGAAATTAAAGAAGATTATGCTGGGTGGCAGAAACAAATACCTCTACCATGAGAAGAGTGGCACTAGGGAACAACTAGATTGGGTGTGTATGGAAGCTCCGGTATTAAACCATATGGGTTTGGCAATATCGTCTACTATACACGTGGGATCTCTCATCGCTGCAAATATGAAGACCAAGTGGCACTGCCAGGGGAAGATTAAGGGTTCCAGGCTTGGACACAAGCGATTCTGTCGTCTCTGTGACAATTATCCACATGAACAACCACAGTTGGTTCTTTTGGGAGGAAACGAATTCTCTTTTTCACCTTTCAACATCTTCGAAATGGTCACACCAAAGTTTGCTGCACCAAGTTTTGAGTTTCTGAACATACTTGTCCTCCTCCCAGCAAATCTGACTCTTTGTATGGTGACCCCTTGGGCAGCTTGAAGGGTTCCGTCGTGTGTATTGTTTCTTGTATTGTTTTTTTTTTTTTTCAACATTTGTGTGAGAATCAAGTGTTTGAATAAATTCTTTCGGAAGCGGGGTGGCATTACAGCTGGGACACAGAAAGGTGGTCTGCCCCTATAACATAGTTATGTATTGGTTTAGTGATACTGATACACACACTGTTAAGTATTCTAATACGAATCCGTTTTTTATTAGAACAAACTATTGGATCTTGTTAATCACAGCACTCAATAGCTCGTCTAATAAAACACATAACTCCATTTTCTACTTAGTCATGTTATCATACATCTATGCTGATCAAAGCAATTGATTGTCTTTGTGGTTGATGTGCACTCAAGGTTATAATTACTTGTAGTTTCAAATGATAAATAAGTGGTCGTTCTCTCTGAGAGCTCGCAATTCTTCCACTTGAGAGCCGTCTGCCATGAGAATTGTGCATCCTCTTTTCCCAAACTTCTTTTCTGCATTAGAAAAACAAGGAAAAGTTGTTTAGTAACTTACGTTCCTCCACCTTCTAATACTTGATCATTTTAACCGATTACTGTGTGGATGTTGCTTGTTCTCAAGTCAAACACAAATCAGATTAGTGTTTTCGCTATCAGCTCAATGAGTATATATTTAGGGCTGCAAATGAGCAGAGTCGTGCCAAACTTTAGAATGTTTTATGTTTGTTTGTTAAGTTTTTGGTGAACTCGAGCTCTAGCTCGAACTCAATGAAAATTTGACAAGCTGAGCTTACTCAGGTTTGATTCAAAGTCGAGCTTGTTTACAAGCCTTAATGAGCAAAAAATAGCAAGTGTTCAACCTGTTATGCAGATCTAGAGCTGCAAATAAGATTTTTATCATGTACATAAATAAGTTCATACATATATAGAAATTTAAAAACATATACGTATATAAGTTGGTATTTGTAAAGGGTCATACATGTACAAGTAATAAAAATTTATTGTGTAAGAATATAAACTATTGCATATACATGTTATACAATCTATACATATTCAAGTTTATATATGAAATTCTCATGATATAGATATGTGTGTGTGTGTACATTTTAGGTTCGTGAGCCTAACCGACCAAATACTGCCTGCCAGGTTCAAGTTCAGACATTTATTAAACGAGCCTAAAACTAAGGTTCAGGTTCCGTTTGTTTCACAGGCGAATCGATCTCAAACGAGCCTTTACCAAGTCGAACTTCGAACTATTCGGATGGCTCGGTTCATTTTCAGCCCTAACTATATTTGTTATAGCCTATAAAAGTTGCTTACCTGCTAAACTCAGTAGGTCTTCTACAGAATCAGGAAGATGGATTAGTTTTCCCATTTTATCACCATCATTTGTTCTATCATCTGGGTGATGCCTGTGTATTATGACCCTCAGGGGAAGCATATCTGATGATGGCGTGGAAGTTGGTGATGTTCCTGCAAAATAATCGAATGAGTTTGTCGACATGAAATTGGCAAGTTAATTTAGCTTTTGTGCAACGTTTAATTGTCACAGGATCTGTATCTCTTGACTTGACAAATCATTGCGGCTTTGACATCAAAGGCGAGAGTTTAACTCTGTTCAAACCCATGCATAATTTTCTAACACAAATATAATGCACTTTTAATTGCATTTTTTTTATATAAAAAAAAATTCACACCAAATTGGTTGTTTAAATTGGTACGGAAAAATTCGAAAAACTATACAGGGAAGCGCTTTTTTTATTCGAAAAAAATGACATGACTTTTCGTAGTGAACTAGAATCACGGTACTGTCATAGTATTATGTGCCCAGATAGGAAGTTGTACAGTCAGGCTTGAGCTTACTAACCTTCTATATTTGCACCTCCACTATAATTTGGTGCTTCATGATGTTGTGGTCCCTCAGTAGGTGCTATATTCTGCATGAACAACATGATAAATGTCACTAGTTCGGGTTAAAAACTGGGGATGTCAGTGTTTGGATCTGATGTTATAGTGAAAGTTTTATGCAATCGCACATTGGAATGGCCTAAACTGACTGGAACCCTTGGATTCAGGTTCATCCCTTCAAACAAAATTGACATCGAACAAAGATACTTTACGAATCTTTCTGCAATTTTGTTATGATTTTATTCTTTACTTTTTGCGTATATTCATTTCCTCATATACTTTACCGGGCTCAAGCATGGTTTGTAGTTTTGTGAAAAGCTGTTAATAATGTAGAAAGCTTTTTCTTTTTGTTGTTTTTAGCAGCCTTTTGGCTAATATGAAAAATGAGCAACATTAAAAAGAAGATTTGGTAGTTGTAAATATCATAAAGTGAAATCCATTTGTGCGCTTAATTGGTTGCCCTCACCCTTGTATTATGCTTCCACATCTGTGTTGGCCAATTTCTCGGACAGTGTATACTTTTAAGTGAACCTGGTAAATATCTGACTTGAGGTGACCTTATGAGGTACTTGGCTTGTTGTTGTTCACCTCCTTTATGAATTTAAAAAAAAAAAAAAAAAAAATCTGAAATGATAGAAGCTCCTCTGTTGAATTGCCATACTCCCTGATATTCCTTGTTGAATTCTGAAAGCATGGCAACAGTAGAAGATTCTATGATGAGTACTATACTTTGCCCAAGGACATGGCAAAATACATATGGGACACGCCATGCGGCATGTCCTTTTAATTTGATTAACTGTTTTTGGGGGACACAGGAGGGACACGTAAAGGGACACGGTAGGGGTTAAATATATTTTTTAATTTTTTGTGGATAAATGTGTATTACTTCAAATATTTTGGGTTAAAAGTGTGATGTGATGCTTATTTGTATATTTTGATGCTTCATGCTTATACATATAACTATGTTTCCATTGGTATAAGCTAAATATATTTTTTTTTTTTTACCGTGTCTATGACCCCATTCTTTAAAAATCCCGTGTACCGTGTCTCATGTCCGTGCTACATAGATACTCATTGTTAGACGTAGAAGCATAAACTTCATAGAATGACATAATGCACATTTCTTTCTTTACAGCTTTCATGTAGTGTACACATCTTAGGTTAATCTCAAATACGTGAAATTTAGCCATTGTGGAGTTGTTGATAGTCGCTATCTTTGAAGGCATGGATAAACTCGGCCTCTGCTTTATTAGCTGATATATGACTACCAGTCTAGATTTAGGACGACAATTCTTTACCTCTGTATTGAAGTCATCTAACAACTCTGTTACAAATGGTATTTCTTCAAGCATCTCTTTCTTTAAGCCCTTCAAATACTGAAGCAAGAAATGGAGGAAGAGTCATTCAGCATAAAATGTACATTTGCATATGAAGATAATTTAAGAATTGCGAGTGGAGAACTCTGATGGTGGAAAGACTAGCTGAGGAGTTTATCTCACATACGGTTTCTAGCCGATTCTACGATTCCAACAAAGATGGTTACCCGATCCCATCAGTTCAAGTAAACCATGCCCACATTGAATGGACCAAAAATTACTTTGTAAAGGACAGATACATTTATTGGTTCTCCAAATTTTGAGAACCATATGGACAGCGTTACAGCGTCCTGGGAGAAGTCGAAGACTTGCAGCTTAATAATAATTTTATGGGATGAAAAGATTCCAGACCTGTATAAAGTTGGAGATAATTGTCTTTCCATCTGCATTATGTTGCTGTGCCGTTTGCTTGAAATGTTGATGACTAATCCGGATCACCTGAGAAAGCCTCTTAGTTCTCACTGTAAAAGGTTGTGGAATGTTTAGAATTACGCCTATTTCTCCTGCCACGTCCGCAGCCCCTAATTTCGATATGAACTGGGAAATCCAATTTAAATAGTTAAGATGTAGGAAAATTGGAGACTCTTTCTTTAGTGATCTGATCCTTGCTATAGAATAACCTCAGCTGAACTCATAGGTTCTACTGTGAAGACCAGCAACATGAATATTAACTTATGCATTAATTGAGGCAATATGTTATGCTTTTGGTGTAGTCTCCTTACATTCCGTATTGATGATTCTTCTTATGGTGGGCACTTTCTCAAGTTCATTTCTTAATTTTGTGGTCAAGGATAAAAACTCATAATGAAGTTCTCTTCTTTTGCTTGTTCTGAACCTGGTTTACTTGTGTTCTAATGCAGGTTTTTTTCGAACTGATAAAGACAAGATGGTATTCATTTTTTCCTGCAATAGATTACAGTCCTTCTAGACGGGGTTGAGCTGGCACTCGGTGATTCGTTGCAGAATTTGCTTAGCTAAGTTCTTAGACTTGGTCAATTGTGCATCTTCCATTGTTGTCTCCATATCATTTTGAGCATGTGCATTACGATAAGCAGAAACTTGTCAAACGGACCTCCAGTTCACTGTAAATATGAAAGCATACCTGCTCCTTTCCATTTTTGTAAATCAGCACATCCTGCATCCCAAACGACTGTTATATTTTGCCTGTTGTATTACTCATGATAACACGTGAAAGGAGAAGTACTATACCACTGCTCCAGATACTACAATGTAGAATTCTGTAGGCATCTCATTTTGTAAGATAATATCAACTTTAGGTGGAAAATATTCAGCTTTCATCTCAGACACCTGTGAGGAGAAAAACCACAAGATATTGCTTATACAGTAGGTGGAAGAGATACAAACCTATAAATATGGAATTTCCCTATTAATACTAGCACCTTCTTTACTGGTTTCAGTATGCTATTGTATCACATTGTGCTTGACATGGTTGCTCAAGCCTCTGTTCATACCACTCAACATTTTCAGTCAGATACTGTAATGAACCGCTGGAGCTGGGAATGGCTCTCTCCCTTCTTTTGTTCAAAAGATATGCAAATTTGACATTGCTACTTCACCCTCTTTGCAAGTATTCAATTTGACATGGCTACTTCACCCTCTTTTCAAGTATTCATTTACCACGAGAGAATTTTAGAAAAAGCTCCCTAACAAACATTTTCTTTGGTACATTGGACACATACCTAGTCAATAGTTTGTCTTTACAGAAAGGAGGCGGAACCGGCTGTAGTGGTATACTATTACGGAATTACCCATATTCATTTATGTGAAAGTTGTGTTTGCTTAGATCTTGGATTGGAGGAGGGGCCCTGGAGGGAAAGATAGGATTAATTTGGATATCTTTGACCACCTTTTTCGTTTCCTTATTTTTTCCTCTGAAACCCCTCTACAAATCCAAGATCCAAAGACAGCCTAAGTGTGAGATGCGTATCTCAGTACCTTGTAGTATCAATGCCATATTTGTGCTTTTGCATACGTAAGGTGTCGATCTTTATTGTCATTACATGTTTGTTTTTGTTCTCGGTTGTATAATTACTATGAGACTGCAACATGATAAGAGATGTGAGGGAGAGGGAACACAAAATGTGATACCAGCTGGACGATGAGGTTGTCAGAAACTCCTTTGAAGAGATGGGTAGTTTCCACCGTTCCATGGAAAAGATGCTGAGCGATACTTGATCTGATTGCCTTCGGTAAGTCTTCAAGCACTTCTTCTTGTTGTAATACTGCTGTCTTAAACTTGAGTTGCATATGTGCCAGCATTTGCTCTTTCAAACCTTCTGGAAGTCGATTCTTGCTCGCGTATCGTAATATCTCATTGATGGCGTCCCTCTGTGAAGTCATCATTAGATAATAGTCTATTCTAGTACTCCATCCCTCTTTGTTGGTCAAATATAGTAATGTATTAAATTTGATCCTTCCCTTTTCAAAGTGGGCATTCTTTATGGGACTGGCAAAAGTGACAAAAATTGAACCAATAACGGAGGGAGGTATACTTATGAAAAGTTGACGATTCTGGTCACTTTGAATTGGATAATTTGATTTCCTCTCATGGCATTATAACAGCATTAAGGCTGTGTTTGGATCCTGTTTCATGGATGGATTTGTGGAGCAAAAACAAAAGAAAGGAACACAATTTTGGATATGGCATCTCATAGTTTTATCCCTCCAAAAATTCATGATCCAAATACGGAGTAGAACCTATCAAATTGCATAGAATTGAGTGTTTATGTTGGAAAGGGTTCAAAAATGTCGGAACTATAAGAATTAGTCCAAAACAAAGATGGTTCATAATATTTGGAACATGGAGTTGTTCGGTCAGCAGTTCCTTGAACAAAATTGCAAAATGTCGATGCCTGTTGTCTAATCTTTGACAAGTGAAAACCACCAGGACACTAGAGGATTATTTCAGCCGGAAAATCTTGGGGAGAAAATTGAAGTAGACAGTTGGTCAGCTGATTCAACTGCTAGCTTAATTTGTTCTTGTTTTTGTTTTTTTAGGTTGTTCACATTAGCCATGAGGCTCATATGTTCATAACAAGGGTTACAGATGAATTTACCATAGCAAAGGTTCTGACTGCACTGTGGACAATGAGATTGGTCATATTTCCAATAAGATAAGCAGTTAGGCCGATGTTGAATAACATGTAGAGTATATTGAAAATCTTCTCTCCTGTATTCTCTGCATGCAAGTCTCCGTAGCCAACCGTTGAGAGGGTGACAATTGACCAATACATCGAATAGGTGTATCCCATCCAGATGTTCTCGTGTTCAAAATCATGAACTTGAGCTCCGATCCATGTGTCATCCGATGTTTTATGATGGACGGCTATCCAGTAGTAGAAGCACCCTGCTGAGTGCACTGCGAATAGAGTCACCTGTGAAAAGTTAGGAAAAAAGACTATGAACAACCAACTCCGAATTCGATAGTGGAGGCTTGAGAGTTGAGATTTTAACACTGGAACAGAGGTAAGTAGCCGGAGACAGTTTGGGGATACTTATACTTACACATATTAGCTTGCAATATCTTGTCCAGAAGTAGCTGAAGCGCGTGTCTTTCTCTAACCTGAACAGAACAATTTCTAGCTAGATGAGGTATTTCATGTGAAGCTCATGTTTCATCTTTGTACGTCGATTCTACATAACTTTTTTTGGGGATTGAATTAGATTTTTCGTTCACATCATTCTTAAGTTCGGTTGTGGGTTCTGTGTACGTTGTGTTTTTATACTGATGTATTCATCTCTAAAACAAATGGAAATTTTGAAACTTGATTGTATTCAATCCAGGAACTCATAACCGAACCGATTAGTGTTATATGGCATTTTTGTTAAAATTTTGGGAGAAGCCATGTAGATGTTTTTCGTATTTGGGGGCAACAATGTATTTGAAGAAATGTACCACCTTGTGAAGAGTTCACTAACACGTCGGAGCCGCCATAGCCGGAGCAAATTGAGGAAGCCAAACACTTCACCTTTGTGCATTTTTCCGGTGAAGAGCAGATATATGGCCTGGAATGGCAGAGTTGAGGCAACGTCCATTGGGAACCACAGTTTTGTTACATACCTGTACCGGAAATTTAAAAAAATTTCAGACCAGATAAACTCAGAACAGCTACGCGGTGTTTTGGATCAATTCAGCGCCAAACATTCATGCGGCGTCTATAAACTTAGCCGAGGACTCCACAAGAATGTGTGGCTTTGGAGTGTCTCGGAGCACTACGTTACCTTTTTACTCTCTCTCTCTCTCTCTCTCTCTCTCTCTCTCTCTCTCTCTCTCTCTCTCTCTCTCTCTCTCTCTCTCTCTGAAAGTGCATATAAAGAAGTACTAAGAAGATACGTACCGCATTGCAATTTTCTCAGGGTTATCAACAAGGAGATAGGTTGATTTGTCCAAGTAAGCAACGAAGAAGGTAAGAACAATGTCAATGGCAAAGAAGGCATCCACAGCTAAATCAACCGGCAAGAGTGAACCAGTTGCCACCTTCCTGAAGGCTAGCTCGAACGGAGATGACCATGCCGAGTACACCACCAGCACCACCAGAAATGTTTGCCACCACCTGCATGCATACGCATTCAATAAATATACATACATACGCACAAATGCGAACTTAGGTATTTTTTACGACGCCCTACATATATATCGCACAATCCGAGCTTTGATTAGCAATGTTTTGCTTTCATGGAACTCTCAAGAAATAACCAACTAGAAAGGTTGGCGTTGGTAAGTTTTCTGGGCTTGGGTCAAAGCCGGACCCAAGCCTCCGGGCTCCAAATCGCGATTGGGTAGGCTGGGCCAAGATGAAATCTTGGCCTTGTTCCACCCATTTACATGGCCCAAGAAAAATATCAGAATTGAAATTGTTTTGTGCGGATTCACTTGGGTGAGCTGTGGCGCGTTCATAGGGCTGCAAATGAACCAAGCCGTTCATGAGCTCGGCTCAGTTCAGCTCGAAAAGAGCTCGTTCAGACTTGGTTTGTTAAGTTTTTGTTGAGGCTCGGTTCAAGCTCGAGTTTGTTAAAAGCCTTAGCAAAAAAGCCTGAACACAACAAAACTCGGCTCGGCTCGGCTCGATAAGGCTCGTTTACCTTTTAGAGGTATAAAATAATATAACTTCTTATTTCAATTTGATATCTTAATGCACTATCTTTTCAAAAACTTATTAAATTTCACTACAATATTATTTTGAAATTAATACTATTTTCCAGTAGAATATATAGACATAAAATATATATACATGCACAAGTAAAACTTTCTTTGTTGTCTTAATCAAACACTTATCGATATTTGATTGAGCTAATTTTTTGCATATCTAGTAAGGGCTCCCTTATATAGGCTACGGTGCGGGATTTTTTGTTCAGGATTGAATTTCAACGATCCGAACCTTTAGATGTGTTTAGAACGTGTTCTTAAGGTCCAACTCGAGGATTCGTCAAAAAAAAAAAAATATACCCGGAAGAGCTTGATCCAAACAGTTTTCGATAAAATCGTACATATACATTTATATCGAAAATTGCTCGGATGAAGCCCTTCCGGGTAATTTTTTTTTTTTGGACGAATCTTAGCATTAGACATTTTAAACACATCTAACGGTTTGGATCGTCAAAATTCGATCTCGAACAAAAAATCCCGCACCGTAGAGTTCAAGGGAGCCCTTATTGGATATTTGTTGTATATATATATAAACATCAAGAGTGTCCTTCAATTTGGTTTGCAAATACTCCAAGGGCTCTCCTTAATAAGGGTATTGAAATAAACAGCAAGAGTGTCCTGGGCAGTGACAGATCTCATTTTGCGGTTTAAGACGGTAAAACCCTAAAACATGCTTTGGGTGTGTTTATGATTATGGTTACAAGTTTTAGATTATATCTTTACATTCTGCTTTAAATTATATATTTTGGATTTTAATAAACGTAGATAAACACGTACTTAGACATGCAGAGCATCCAATAAAATTATTAAAATTTTAGTCCAAAATCTAGGGCTGATAAACAAGCTAAACGACCCCAAACAGGTGGTTGATCAAACTTGGTTTTAAAACTTAACGAGCTTCAAAAAAGTGTTTGAGCTTAGCTTGATTAAGGGAAGAGCCCCAAACGAGCTTTAATAAAATGTTATAATAGAGATACAGGTTAAGCGCTTGGTTTGGTTTATGTACCAAAGCTTGTTCAAGCTTTGTTTGAAACCTTAACGAGCTTCAAAAAAGGTTCAAGTTTGGTTTGTGTATGTACCGAACCGATCGTGATCAAGGTTTTAACAAACACACACAAGTTAAACTCAAGTAACTTGGTTCGTTTAGCGCCCTAAAAATCATACTTGCTTGGACGCCGCCGCCTTGCACAATTAGTTTAATGATCCATTTATTTAGCCGGATATGGGTATCGAATTAGACTATTTATTAAAGAGAACCACACATTCGTCATTTTTTAAAAAAAAATTACCGTTCAAAATAAGTACCATTTTTTTTAATGTCGATATATTTTATATACATTATTCTCCACCCTAAGGGGTGGGGGCCAGTTAGCATTTTCCTACCATGAAAGGTGTAATAGTATTCATTCTTTCACATTCACTATTGGTCCAGTCCCGGAGAAAACAGGACCTAAAACTAATTATGAGGTGGTACTTGATAGCCACCACAAGTGACAAGTACATGATAATTTTCTTTATTCTTTTCCTATTGTTGAACATTCATATAACTCCATTGGCCCAGGACCACATGCTTCCGGATTAAACATCATGTGCGTGAACAAGTGCACGAATGTGAAAGCATCTTTTGAAAGCTCTTGAACGGCTAAAATTCGCCATAGCGAGGCTTGAAAATCAAAATGTAAAGCGATAATTGAGAACAAAAGATAAGAATACTCCTGGCTTGGCCCCTAAAAGTCTTTGGTGTGCACCGTCCAATTGGTTTAATAAGAGTCAAACCCACATTAGTTAGTACTTACCCCCCAAGTTTTGGACCCAAAAGTGAACAGATCAAAGTTTAGGACCAAAGCCTTTTAAAAAAGGAAAATTTTGAAATCAATCTAATGAGCTGCCATTAAGAATTAAAAATGTATTACAATGTGAAAAGTAAATAAAAGTGTACGAAATTGTATTAAGAAGCGTAAAAAGTCATTGAAGTGAGTGTTTTTTTTTTCTTATATATTTATTGTCAGACCAGTGGACTGACAATAGAATGACAAAAAAAAAAAAAAATTAAGGACCAAATCAGCCCAACCCGAGTAAATTCAGGATGGGTTGGTGGTTGGACCCGGATATCTAATTTGTTGTATGAAATTTGAAGTTACTGAAACATTTCTTACTAGTGACAAATAATAAAAAAAACATTTCTTACTGCTATAATTATGTGTTGGATTAATTATTAAAGTTAGTGGCAACCATTAATACTAAGGCATATTAATTGAACTTTATAATTAAGATGGTTTTGTTAAATATTTGATTATAGAATTTTTGGACCTAGAACTGACATATTATCATTAGGGTCATGCTAACGGGTGTCATAGTATCAGGCCAACTTGCGCACACATCGATTAATTCCGGGGCCCTGAAGGTAACGACCGGCCATAACGCCCAGCGGCCCCAAGACTTCGTTGGCAAGTCGAACCTGAGACCTTATGAGAGGAAACGCCAAAGTCTCAAGCAAAGACTATTTCCTGAAACATGGTTTTTAATCTTGAAATCAGATTAATTATATAATAATTGGCATTGATTACTCACGTAGTAGGTTTATACATATTGCGAAATTATACTTACCCTGCATCACTAGCCTTTTTCTTTTTTCTTTTTTTTTTCCAGTCATTTTCCAGATTTCTTTATTGTAAAATATGTTCCTCGTTTCAACAAGAAGTAAATAAATAAAAATTGCATGAAGAATTAATATGTCGAGAACATTAAATGTTGTGGAAACTTTATATCTAATTCAATACCAATTGACAATGAGTGGAGAGGTCCCAGTATATATTAAGTGATCACACATTCCACTCCTAAGCAATGTGGGACAATATTTCTTAATATCCCCCCTCACGTGCAGCCGCATTTGAGGTCTGTCACGTGTGACCACTTTTTGGGTCCTATCATCGTGCAGCCTTTTTGCTAGTCTGTCATCGTGGGGTGTGGATTGGGAATTTTTTTTTTTTTTTTTAAATATGGAGTGGAATGGGCCCCGCTCTGATACCATGTGAAAACTTTTGTTAACAAATATTGTCCCACATTGCCTAGGAGTGGAATGGGTGATCACTTAATATATGCTGGGACCTCTCCACTCATTGCCAATTGGTTTTGAGATGGATATAAAGTTTCCACATGGTATCAGAGCGGGGCTTATTCCACTCCACATTTCAAAAAAAAAAAAAAATCGCAATCTCACACCCATGATGACAGACCAGCAAAAAGGTTGCACGATGATAGGACCCAAAAAGTGGCCACATGTGACAGACCTCAAAGGCGGCTGCACGTGGGGGGGATGTTAATAAATATTGTCCCACATTGCCTAGGAGTGGAATGGGTGATCACTTAATATATGCTGAGACCTCTTCACTCATTGCCAATATTTCTTAACGAACGGCTGAGAAAAATGCCAAACAATAAGAAAAAAAAAAAGCCTTAAAAAAATTGGTTTTTTGACCGTTAATAAAACTGACGGCAGAACCGAAGATATTCCATATGCAAGGACAACGAAACATGCAAACACTAATGGTAAATTGGTAATACCAACGATTGAAAAGATTGCAAAAGCCGTAATTAAATTTATGAGCTCACAATAATATGTATGAACCTTTCTCTCTCTTTTTTTTTTTTTCCGATAAAAATACGAGCTCAGGCAGGACCACCCAAGAACGCACTGACACAGAGCTAACGGTCATGAGTTGGCACTTTGTTTACCAGTGTGTGAGATATTAGGTTCAAGTCGATAGAACGACATTGGCCTGCTGTAATAATCTAACTTAATTTAGTAAAATACTGACATGCTAACCGATATGTATAAAAAAAAAAACAAAACCCGAAGAACGCACCAACCTAACCAAAAGAATAAGATAGTGTTTGATGGATATACCAAAAAAGTTTTATTTTTTTTTATTTTTTTATTTTATTATTTTTTTTGAAGGGACAAATGCTTTAATATTTGGTAACCGATGGTTCTCACTTCTCCTGGAGATGTTCTAACAGTTTTTATATAAAACTTATTGAGACCAACATTTCCAGTTCTCTTCATATTTGTTAATTCTATGCAAGATATGCACATGTACATCACCGTGTCGGTGATACAATTATATAGCGGCGGAGTCAGATAAATACCTGTATCGGAAGTCCAAAATCTCGTTATTTAAACTCCGTGTGTACGTGCATGGTTAATGCGTGAAGACATTTTTGGGAGGAAGGAAATTCGCAAAGACGTACCGGTATCTACGATCATAAGGGGCGATGATATATTTCCTGAGATGGAGAGAACCATCATCCACAACAGACCCGAAAGCCGGCAAAAGACTGCTGGAAACAGTTGCTAAGTTGTTTATATCACCACTTGATCTCCTTCTGTACAACAAAGGCATAGGCGGCAGCCGGGACTTATTTTCCGATGGCATGGAAGTTGAAGCTGATCTTGTCTCCGTCGACATATTTGAGAGAGAGAGAGAGAGAGAGAGAGAGAGGTTAATAGTTCACGTTCATATAATTGTTTGGCCTTATTTAATAGAGTACATGCATTATGAAGAGAGGGATCTAATCTAATAGTTGAAAGTTCACAAAATTTTTTGAGCTTCATAGGATAATGTATAATTGTATGGGCTCAATTATGATATATATTATATACATATATATATATATATATATAGGAAGCCGATCTACTAAGGACTCCCTCAAATAAAAATTCCGTGCGGACCTCACCATTTTTCGACTTTCCGGATCAAATTTTGACGATCCGAACCGCTCAATGTTTTTAAAATGCATTTTCCAAGGTCCATGCGGAAAATCTATATAGCGTTTTTAACAAAAACTGATCCGATCAAGCCCTTCCGGGTATTTTTTTTTGAAGATTTTTTGCGTGGACCCTTAAAAATGCATTTTAAAAACATTGAGCGGTTCGGATCGTCAAAATTTGATCCGGAATGGTGAGGTCCGCACGGAATTATCCTAAGGACTCCCTCAATAGATCATTATCCTATATGTATATACACCAATGTTCTAGTCCACTCCTCTTAAAGTCCACACCATCCACACCTTTCATTTCCTGATCAAATTTTGATAATACAAACCGTCTAATGTGTTTATAACGTGTTTTTAAGGGTCCCAACGAGAAATCATTAAAAAAAAAGACCGGGAAGGGCTTCATCCGAGTAGTTTTCGATTAAATACAGTTTTATCGAAAACTACTCGGATGAAGCCCTTCCCGGTCTTTTTTTTTATGATTTATCGTACGGACCCTTAAAAACACGTTTTAACGCACATTGGACAGTTCGGATCATCAAAATGTGATCGGGAAGGCCTTCGTCCGGACAATCCCGGACTGGAACTTATATCCCTGACTGGATAGTTCCTGTATATATATATATATATATATATATGTGTGTGTGTGTGTGTGTGTGTGTGTGTGTGTGTGTGTATATGTGTGTGTTTGTGTGTGTGTGTGTGTGTGTGTGTGCGCATATTCACGTGAGAGAGAGAGAGAGAGTGAGAGATGTGATGATAATTTTTATCCTTAAAGAATACCAATGATGTCAATAACAGTAAACATATTAATAAAAATTGTAAGGACAAGAAAGAATCACGTCCTAAAGAAACCAAATAATTATTGAGAGCATAATAAGATAAGTGTACATATATTGACATATTGTGGATGAAAATGGTATGCAAATAATACTCGTGTAAAGAAACCAAAACAAGAAAGATGTGATTGCGAAAATTTGGGAATTATATATTTCACAAGTCATATTTATATTACATTACACAACGATTTTACAAGATATCTCTCTCACAATTGTCCTTCGTGACAGAGTAGATGGTTAAGATTGAATTTGAATTTCTTGGTAATATTGATCTGATGGTTCGTATTACTCCCCATTCAAAATACGAACCCTATACATGGAGGATTTTTATTAATGGGATTAATAATGATAAATGATATGTAGGTTGTGTTCAATACGTCTTGCGCTGTACCATAAAACTGACTTATTGTCAAACTGACTTATTCCACTTTACGAGGCAGATAATTCTCTCACAATATATCAATTCAAAAGACTAATTAAGCCAATTGCTGACTTAAGTCAATTTCTAGAACAACGCAAAAAATTTGTAAATCACCCACGCCAAAAAATTGTATTAAGCCAATTGCTGATTAAGCTAATTTCTAAATCAGCCACACCAAAAATTTGTATTAATCGGATGACGTTTAATGACTTCAAAAAAGCATTCATCTTTGAAAAAAAAAATTTATTGCAATAGTAGATCAAAAAATTATTATTTCAACGAAAATGCATTTCAAAAGCATATACTCCTATGTTTAACATGTTAATGTTCTCAACAAGGTCTAAAAAATGAACAATCTCATCAGGCCAAGAAAAAACATATTTAAGTGGACCAGACAGGACCATTTAGTCTCCTCTCAAGAGGCAGGAAAGATCAAAGTCTACTACCCCTTCTCTCTCTCTCTCTCTCTCTCTCTCTCTCTAGAGAGAGAAGAGAAGGGGGTGGTTGATGTTCACGGATTGTCTGAGGCTCTGAGCTTTCCATGTAGGTTTAAACGGGGAAGGTGGTATGTACATAGATTTCACAATGAGGTAATAAAAAGATAAGAAAACATAAATAATGTGTAGGATTTGACTTGTTATCAGGATTCAGAAGCCACAGTTAGGTGCTGTCAAGAAGTCAACAAACACTTGACAACCGTCCGATTAGGGCCTCAGATAAGGGGAAGTTTTGGACCTTCCGATTAGGTGCTGTCTACAAGTCTAGTTCATTAAGAATATCGGGGTATATTTATTACATACAACTGCTACAATTGGACTTTTATTTCAATTCCTCGAGTTTGAAGAAAAGCTAATCCTATTCCTATAGATTTCTACCTCTTATTAGGGAGCAGTCAGGGATGGAGCCGGGGAGGGGTCAGTAAAGGCGATCGCCCCTGTAAGAAAGAAAGAAAAAAACGTCTATTATCTTATAGAAAAAAGAAAATTTCCTATAAATTATATAGGCTCGTTTCTGTCTCGAATATATGTTCTCCCTTGTGTTGAAATTCCTGGCTCCATCCCTAGGAACCGGTTAAGAATTTAATTCAACATTGATCTTAGGTATATATTAAGTTATGACGGCTATGTCTTAATCTTCTGGGTTGGAATCTCTCTCTCTCTATCTCTCTCTCTCTCTCTCTCTCTCTCCCTCCTTGTATTATATAGCACACTGTTTGAAATGGTTGAATGAAGGTGATGGCTAGCACCATGCACATATGCTATGCATGTAAGGTGAAAGACTAGATTGGGGGGGGAACATGAACCCGAATATCCAATCCAAACCTCGTAGTTCGGTTCAATTTTTTAATACTGAAAAATTTCCCACTTTTTTTGAAAAAAAAATTTGAACCAGATGGTAAGCTCATTGGAGAACACCCTGCAAAATCGAAGTCAGCCATAGATCACTTTTCCTAGATTTCAATAACTTATAGTAGTAATAATTTTAAAATAAAAACATGATACTTCAACATAAAATGAAATAGGTATCTGGGAACCAAATTAACGTACCATACTCCAATTGTTTATCTAGAGAGAGAGAGAGAGAGAGAGAGAAGGAGGTTCTTGAATTGTGCTTAATAGGTACACAAATATTAACATCTAGCTACACCACAGGCTAAGCTCAATGTCTGGACAGAGAACATATTCACGTAAGCTTATAGCAAAAAAAAAAATATTTATGAATTAAAAAATCTTTAATTTATCCCTGCTTGTATGTTTTTCTCTCTTTTTTTTATTTATTTTTAGATTAATCCTCTTGGTGGAATTAACAAACTTTCTTTTATTTTTGTTTCTTTTCATTTTAATGTGGGAATCCTGTCAATGCGTAAGTTGCTATTTTCATTAGAAATCACTACGCCCATTTAAAATACGATAAACCTATGGGTACAGAGCCTAACACACACAAAATGTACAGACCATGCTCGGAGATCCATTTTTGGGTCCCATACGAGTGATCTGAACCATTCTTTATGTTTTGGATTGCAACGATGGGACTTTGGTTCTACCACTTTTAACCGTCCGATTGAGCTGAATTTTTGTGGAGCCTCTCGGAAAAATGTTTTAAGAATAATGAACGGTTCGGATCACTCGTGTGGGACCCCAAAAGTGGGTCCCCGAGAATGTTCTGTACATTTTCTATGCCTTAGCCTCTGTACACGTAGCAATGTCCTTTAAAATATGTGTTTTGTGTATGGGGCCGGTTCAAGTGACACATAAAAAATACATAAAAAAAATACAATGTGTTTCGGAACCCCAAGTTAATAATTCGAACCGTTCAACTTGTTTAAAACATGTTTTTAAGAATACCTGTAAAAAATCAACTCATTCGAATGACGATAAGTTCTCGATCGAAACAATTCTGAGAATACCAGTTCCTATCAAGTTTTTTGAAAAACTGTTTGGATCAAGCACTTATCAATATTGGATTGAGCTAAATTTTTGCAAGATATCTTATTTTATCCATTTAAACGAAGTGAGCGGTTTAGATTATCACAATATAACCCAGAACAAAAGCGTGTTTTTTTTATGTGTTTTCTTATGTGTTCTCGGAACCGGCCCCTGTATATATTACTAGTGCATGCCGTGCCCGTGCCTGCCTGAGCAATCGACTCACGTGCCCATGTCCATTTTTTATGGTCCTTCAAATTTTAGAGGGAGAAGGAGAGGAGGCCGTGAGAGAGAATGTGATATGAATTTCGAAAATGGGAGAGAGAGAATGTGGTTTGAAATTTTGGGTGTGGTGGGCCGATGGAGGAAAAAGGTAGAGAGAGAGAGAGGAGGGGGAGAGAGGGGGAGGAATGAGTTGGCAGAGAGATGGATAAAATGTAATATGATAACTGAGACAGAAAATATGAATGGGACAAAAATCACTCTCTGTTGTAATATAGATGTCGTGATTAAATACAATAGTTATTTTTCTGCAAAAAAATACAGTATCTTTTAGTACAAAGAACGTTAGCCATAGTGTTGGCCTAGTTTTCCAAAAAAATTTAGCAACCCAGTTGTTAAAATCATATTGATTTTAGCAAATGAGTTCACCAGGTGTTAAAATCATGGTATTTCAAATAAAAAAATTAGGTGTTTCCGTGTATTATTTTTTGATTTTTTTCACACCGAATTAAAGTACACAAGGAGTACTTTAATTTGGATAATGAGTGCTGCAATGGTACATTGTAACAAGGAGCTGGTTATGTGACGCCGTGGTATTTCATGAGTAAATAGGTTCTGAGTTCTGACTCGTCATCCCATTTGGTAGGGTTTTCTTCTTCTTCTTCTTTTTTTTTCAAGTTAATTTTCCTGGTATCATTCGATTTTGGGAATTGGTTGAAAGATGATAAAATGGCAACACATGCCACTTGACATCATATGTATAGAAGTCTTTGTATGGCTATTTTTTCTTGGAGAGTGATTTCCACACTCCTAAATTGTTATCCACACCCCCTTTTTTGTCTTCTAGTGAAATTTTCATGTGTAAAAATTTCACTAAAAGACAAAAAGGGAGTGTGGATAACAATTTGGGGGGTGTGAATATCAATTACCTTTTTCTTTTTGCTTCTAAATGATATTTCCATCGTCCCTTTTTTAGTGTAGACATTTTCATTTTGGGCTGTCCCTTAATAAGTGTGTGATTTGAAAAGTTAATGGGTAAAAGTTTGTACAATTATCATTTTGCTTTTTTGAAAAGTTAGTGGGTAAAAGTGGAGGATAATTTTGGAAAGTAGAGGTAAAAGTTGAGGTGAAAAGTACGAAGTGGAGGAAAAAATTGATGTGAAAAGTGTAATGACGATGTTTTTTTAATAAGTTCAATACGAAGTAACACACTTAAAAAGGGCTGGAACTTGGGGTTTGTTAGTTCGAAGGTCCATATGAATGACATTGTGAAGAATTAGTACCATATATAACAAACTTTGAAGCGCAGTACCTATTTGACCTTAGGGTATCTCTAGTCGTGGAGTTAAAAATAGTGTTATAAGACACAAAAGTGTAAAAAAGTGGGTCCCATTTTTGTGTTGCTATGACAAAATGTGTTACTAAAATAATGAGTGTTGCAATGGTGTTGTTAAGAGTACTGTAAAATATAAAAAGTACACAAATATATATGTACACATAGATATAAGAGCCTGTTTGGGCGCCTCATTATCCCATTTTCCCGTTTTCATTTTCCACTTTTGGTTGTTTGGCCGCCGGATTCTGGGAATGAGTTCTCCAAAACTCATTCTTCATTTTGGACTTTAGAGGCAAAAACCCAAAAACAGCTCTGGCCTTCTTTTTCCCATTCTCGTTTTCCATTCTCGTTTTTCAGTTTCCCGTGATCCTGCCATATTGACTCCTTTAACCTTTATCCTCTTCCACACACACGAGAACCAGAGAGAAAGGGGAGCTCCTGCGATTAGAGAAATGCGAGAGAGATACATGTAGACATACCCAGATCTATGCATACACGCAGATATCCATACATACATACATGTATTGATTTCAAGAAAGCCCTCTACACTGATCGATTAAAAAAAAATCTAACCAAGTTGAATCAGAGCCTCCATCATCTCCAGAGCCGTCGTTGTGATTGGAGCCTCCATTATCGCCGGAGCCACAATCGTTGCCGGAGTTTTGGATGCAGATTTGGGGGTGGCTCTGATTAGACCGATTTTCTCTCCTTGATGAGCCAATACAAGCAAAAATCAAATAGAAAACAAAAAAGAAGACAAGCATGGAAGCTGGGGAGAGGTAGAAAGAGGAGTGATTTGGGGCGTGGTTTTCATTGAATCAAAGAGCTCCTCTGGTTGTGATCCAGATTCCAAATCTAGGTGTATAAATCTATATCATTTTTTTTTCTTTTTTTATTACAAATTTACCTTGTAATTATTACAAATTATAATTTGGCCTCAATATGTATACAATATTATGTTTTTAGGTGTGGGAGAATGAAGCAATAAGGGCAAAATGGTAAACAATCTACCTAAAACTCATTTTCTAATTATTCTCCCAAACACTACTCCTATTGTAAAATGCATTCTCCACATTTCTCCCAAACACTCTTACCAAATGCAAAATACATTCTGGTCATAATTCAAAAAGTCAAAAAGCCAAAAAGTAAAAAATGAAAAGCTGAAAAATAAGCTCCCAAACACCCCCTAAGTGAGGCTCTCCTTGTGGTTTTTCTCCTTTTTTTTCTCCTCCCCTCTCCCTTTCCTCTCTCTTCCTCTTCATCCATTTGGTTAACCGTACCATCACAGTTAACTCTGATAGTAGTTTTGTGTCACCCCCTATCACTTTAATTCTAACATTTGTAACACTATTGGGGACAAAATATAAAAAAAATGTTAGTTAACTGTGCTAATTCTTACACTAACACTAGTAACGTTACTGAAGATGCCCTTAGTTAAAGCGACAATAACCCAAGGTCCATATTTTGACACATTTGCCCTTTTTGTATTATGGCATCTATTGAGGGCAAGCAATTTTACTGTTCACAATGCAAGAAAAGTTCTCATCATGTTAAATTAAAATGTTTTGAATAAGTGAGTGCCTCCAGGCACGGACACAATTGCTATCTATCATATGAGACTACATTCCAATGTTTTGTTAAAATTCTTATAAGCTGGATCAGTGTATTTCGGATGTATAATTTTTTAAAAGAGGAAAATATATAAGTCCATGGTGGATGGAGTATTATAACTCCCACCACCATTAGCCCCGTCAGACAGACATACGAGAGCGGATCCACTGTCCCAACTCCATGTCTTGTCCATCCGAGCCGCCTATCCGAGCAATCAATGGCTCGGATTCCATCTCACCCCAAACAAATATGAGTCATCCATGTTCATCTGCATATCTGAGCCGTCAATTGCTCAGATGGACGGCTCGGATGGACAGAACAGGGAGTTGGGACAGGATTTTCGAGACAGCAGATCCGCCAGCCATACATACAGGCTCTTTAGGGATGGCAACGGGTAGGGTATGGATCGGGGGATCCTATTCTATCTCCCATCCCCAATTGGAGAGTCTTTTACCATCCCCGCTCCAATCCCCACTGGGGATATTAGATAAAACACCAGACCCACATCCCGTTGGATGTCGGGGTTTCCCCAATTATACCCGTATCCAAACCAAAATATATAAGAAGTCAATAATGAAACCAAAGTGCAAGCCCGATAATTCAAACCAACAAAAATATAAAGTAAAAAACTTCAAATTATCTTATTTTAACCACTAATGTAGTCAAAATAAGAAGAGTACAATAAAAAATCAATCCAAGCAAACATCAATTTCTAAGTTTCATAAAGCAACAAACCAATAAATTTTAAAAAATAAAATGAAAGAGCAAAATATAGCAAGAACATCATTTTAGGAACTAGAATCTTCTTAATATATTATGTAGTTTATAACAGGTAGTAATTGACATGATTTGCTCTACAAATAATTACTTCTATAAGTAAATAATACTCAAGATTCTTTTCTATTCATATGCATATGTATAATTTATATAATATATATAACCGGGTATGGGGATTCGGGGGTGGGGATAGCAAAACCATACCCGCCACTATTGGAATTTTTTTTGAATAAACCCCGCCTCCATATGGACGGGGCGGGGCGGATATCCATTAGATATGGGGAAATTGTCATCCCTAAGGCCCTTCGTGGTAATATCATATGGGGCTATATATTATGGTAAAATAGAGAAAGGAACAGATCATGATACACGCATGAAAAAGGTAATTGTCCGGCTTAAATTAGAAATTTCCTTATCATGCAAGTAGTTGAAGATATGGATATGAATAATGAATGCAAACGAAAAGCATTGACCTTTATGATTTTATATGTTATCGTTTGTTTCCAGCAAGTAGCGTGTGATCCATGTTACATAGCACTCCCATCTTTTTGTTTTTATAATCGAATGCCCGGACCAGCTTGCAGGCACCTCGACAAATTCCAGAGTCCTGGAGGTAACGACCAGGTATAACCTCCGGTGGCCCCAAGAGTTTGCTAGCAATGAGAATCGAACCTACGACCTTAGATGAAAGCAAACTCCTAAACATTTCTGGGTTTATTTTTGGGTACCTAACACTTCTGGGTTTAGGTTATTATTGACAAACCGTAATTTGACGACGATTTTAACTAGAGCTGAGAAGAATAACCAGAAAATTAGCCAGGAAGGCAAAAGTTGGATCAAATAATCCCAGAGTACGACGAGTAGTTTTACTGGAGTTTTGATGTGCTCGTTAAACTTACCTGTTGAATAATATGATGACACTCCTTAATATAACAGAGTTCCATAATGGCTATTTGATGTGCTCATTAACACACATATGTATAACTTCTACTATTGTACTGATTTCATCGAAGGTCACATACCGGTGTTGGAAACTTATTGGACACGAACACTCTCGAGACACGCGTCCAACACTAAAATCCAAAGTGACCAAATTCTTTTCAACATTTTTTTGTTTGGACACTCTAGGGACAATTTAACAAATGCTCTCTGACACTCACAAAACAAGTCTGGGGTTTTAAATGTAATAATACTCTAATTAGAACTAAGGAAAGTCTTATTTTTTGGGTAACAGATGATGTTTTATTGACTATAAAGACACCCAAGTAACAAAATGTCTTTTGTTGAAATAATTTTATGAATAAGTTAATGATAAATATGGTTTAAGGTATACATGGTGTTACATTTTAACAATTAGAGCTTTATATTTGTATTTTTATTTGTATTAAAGTATAAAAATACTTTTGAAAACGTGCCGCCTCAGGCGTCTTGTCCTACAACTTTTGAGAATTTACGTATCGAAGGGTCAGTGTGATAGGCACGCAACATTGCACAAGTGAGTGCCTATATCCCTCGTTTTGTCACCCTTGCATGCGTTTAATTCCCGTTTATACTGATTATTGCGCGCAAGGTGTGTTTTTGTTGGACTTTAGGTAAAACAGAGTAAATGGCGTATATGGAAGCTCCCAATAATCCCTCGAAGAATCCGGAAGTACCCAAGTATCCATGAGACCAAGTGCTACCGTTCCTGAAGCTCACACTATGTTTGAAAGCGTTTTGGAAGAAGTCCAGTAGCACATAAGGCCAAGGAGTGGCAAACAAGCAAAATGCAGCCTAGAAGGCCTGGGTATCGATACCTCTAGAAGAGAGGTAATGCAGCCTTCTGGAAGAGAGGTAATACCTGGGTATCGATACCTTTGGAAGAGAGGTATCAATACCTTTTTGTCCCAAGAGAACAGAGGGTATTGATACCCCCCTTCCATAGGTGTCGACACCCAGTAGCTACGGGAAATTTTATAATGTATCCAAAACTTGGCTCAAGACAAGAGAGCCAAGGAAACTAATTCCTCACAGTTACATGCATCCATAATTAGTGAATGGAGGTAGAAAACGAAGAAGGGGAATACCAAAACAGAGAGAGAGAGAGAGAGAGAGAGAGAGAGAGAGAGAGAGAGAGAGAGAGAGAGATGGATGTGACATATTGAGGGGAGATTGTGTAATATGTCATCTCTTTTCTTCCACTTTTTGCACTTTATTAGAGAATATTGGAGGGACCCATCGTACTTTTTCCTCCAAAATGGAGGAAGGTCCTCCATATTTGGAGACCCTTGGAGGCCCTTCCTCCATTTTGGAGGAAAAAGTACAATAGGCCCCTCCAATATTCTCTCATAAAGTGCAAAAAGTGAAAGAAAAGAGAGGACATATTACACAATCTCCCCTTAATATGTCACATCCATCCTCCATTTTGGAGGAATGGAGATGGGTTGAAGACGCCCTAACTCCGAAATTTTTTAACTCCGTCTGTACATTAAATTGCAAGATTACTATATATGAAGCTATCATTGTTACCAAATTGCTAACATAAAGAGTTGACTGCCCATTTGCGCCCACGTTCGCTATAGTGGTCCACTTGGCATTCATTGGCCATTTTCTTTTCAGCCCTAAGAACCTAAGTGGCCCAACCCTTCCAAGACCCACCCCTAATCCACCCCTGACCTCTTTGTTACGTATCACCTGCTCTGCCTGTCCATATCCAAAAACCCACTCTGATGCCTGTTTCAATTTCAAGGACATAGGCACCCTCCCATGAATACAAGCCTCATTCCCCATTAATCCCACTCTCTCAAAAGCATTGGGTATTCACACACCCTCCTTCCCCATATGCACGACCATGCCTTTGTTGGAGTAAAACGCCATCGTCTGAACCTTCCAACTGCTGAAGTTTCAGTCTGGGCCAGATTCCAGCCAAATTGGCATCTCATACACTAACATTTCCTTAATGTCTTGACAATGAACATGACAAACGCCAAGATATAGCACCCTGCAAGGCTGACGCATGGTTTGAAGCACATGGAGGAGGTGAATGACCATGCAAGATATAGCACGGATCTCATGAACGATTATCTATGGGGAATACAAGTCACCACGGATTGGTCTTATAATTGCTAAGAGGAGACACCATGTGTTATATTGCTCTGGTGTTTTCAAAATTGATGACACGGAAATCACTTCACAATTAGCTAGGAGATAGAACTTTAGAAGAAAGAAAGAAAGAAGCACACAAAGCAGTGCCTCAGTCAAATCTAGCACATTTGAGGGTAAATGAACTAATGTCATAAAAGTGGAGACACCACTTGCAAAATTGAAAAGAACTTCTTCAGAGTCTCAATAAAAATGTTTAGATTCTTCCTTTGTTTTCTCCATTAATGTCACCCTTTTGTATATGGAAACTGGAAAGTCTACGCAAGCTGCACCTCTTTTAGCACCATTTTCTCATAACTATTTAAAACTGAAATGGACATTTCCTAGTGCTGGTCCCCATTGATTATGGGTTTTGAATGCAGCTAGAATTGAGTTATGAGTTATACCTAACATCAAAAGTGATCACTCAAAGAGTCAAACTCGTGTTATCAGCTCTTGCACGAGTCACAGCCATTCTTTACCAGTGCACCAAGCAACATCTCAAAAACAAGAAGAAAAAAAGAAAGGAGAGAGATGAACAGGTACCACTTAGAAACTGCCGCTTCCCCTTGTGAGCATCTTCAACCATCTGATGCAACATAGAAAGAGCATGCTCCCTATGTCCTTGTCGGGGAAAGTCTTCGGATGATGTACTTATGCTATCCCCAGATAAAATGGCCTGAAGAGCTGGAGGTTTATCCTGAATCAAGATAGACGGAGGTTTATGCATCATCAACGAGCTATAAAAGTTTACCCAACAATATCAGCTGCATTATTTACCCAGACGAAAACCAATAAGATCAACTGGAAAGCCTCTATCTCAGCTTCAACAAGCCGCAGACCAGCAGAAAAAAAATTATTTGAGTTTTTTCTAAAACCAATAACATGACAATTTAGGAGATAACTAGAGGAAGGATTACATGAGACATAGGACCAACGTAGCACTTATATTCCACAACAGTAGGTACCCAAGCTTTTCACAAAGCAAAGTCAATTACAACATGAATTTTCAATCCTGAAAAGGAGTGAACAAGAAGGGTTATCATGCAGTACGTATCAATCTTTATGGCATTTGATAATTGGCATTCCATAACTATCCTCTAGTTTCTCTTACAAGTGTCATTCGAACATTTGGTATCCATTCTTGCTCTCTCACAGACATTTGAAGCTGATCTTTGCTTTAGAGATTTTGTGGGTGCAACCATTTTCTTTAGAAGACCTCTATACTAGTCCGCAACACTGTCTATTGTAAATGAAGTAGCTTTGAAAGCCCCTCATACACCTCTCTATACTATTTGAAAAGAAAAGGTTCTAATCTCTTAAACTGTCAACATGTTTTACAACCTAGTATAACCATCGGGAAGGGGGAATCCAAGGCCTATCCAACCGCCTCAAATTGTAAAAGAGATGAAGGGGGAATCCTAGACTTATCATACCGCCTCAAATTGTAAAAGAGATGAAAGAAATCTACTATCTGACAGAACGAATATATCATCAACCAATAAATGTTCACCTCAACAGGAAACCAAAGTACGCAAAAAATGAAAAGATCAAAGAAAAGAAGACAATAAATGGAAGCACGAAATCAACGTTAAGGAATTTCAGAAGTACCGCAAAAATAAAAATAAAAATAAACATCAAGGTTAAGGATACCACTGGAAATGGGAAGCAAGAAGAGGCTTGAATCCGATCGGAAGCTAATTTGGAATCTACTAAGAAACTAAAAGAAAATCAATATGCAAATAACATCATGACCATTTAGGCAACACATAAAAAGATTTGGACAAAACTGAATATAGTTCTATTGAGAGTTCAGCATAAAAGCTGTAAAATATGATACAATATTAGTCTTTACAAGTTCCCCAAAGATTTCTGAAGATACTTGCAATGGTCATCATAAATCTGTGCAGTTTCCAGGACTAAAGCATTATCAACAACTCCCTCTACTTGCTTATAAGTTAGCTTCTGAAAAAAATCTTAGCCCTCTCAAAACAAGGGCTCACAATTATGGATTTGATTGCTGTTGACGTAAGGATTGAACAAATAAATAAAAGTAATTCCTTTGAGATATATAAAGGAGGGAAACATCATTCGACAGGAAATCAAACAAGGATTCCTAAAAAGTAAAGAAAATTATAGATCTCCATGTACCTCCGATATGAATATAAATCCTGTTGGTTGAGGCTTCAAGTGAAAGCAAAAGCAATTCGTAGTGAATGTCTCAACATATTACCTGCTCCAATAATTCATGCGAACGCTTGAGGACACGCCTTGTCACAGAAATAATCCTAACCTCAAGAATCTGATCCCAATAAGTTGAACCAATCTTTGGAGCACCTCCAGGATAGATTTCAGATAGCATAACCTGAGCCTGCAAACAAGAAATTCTACCAATTGTCTAATACCAAACCATTTTAAAGCTCTAAATTTCACTTCAGGATCATGAAATAGAAAGGTATAGTAAGTCTTGGTTACATCACATCAGGTGGGAAGTTAGAGCATGGAATACAAAAGCCACAGAAAAAAAGGACTCGATAGGATAATTAGCCAACAAAAATCTGCCTCCAATGCATTTCAAGAAAAAAGGGGGGGAAAAAAGAATGAAAAGGATTTAAGTGACCCTGATGAAGCGAAACACTAAAAATAGTGCCACAACACTAGCTCTCCAAGGACCTTAGGCTATTGAACACTTGTGGGGATAGGGATTTAATGGTAGGAAGAAAGCATTATTCCTATGTTAAGAGTAGTCCCACATTGCTTGGGTATGGAATGGGAGATCACTTTATAACATTTGGGACCTCTCCACTCATTGCCAATTGACTTTGAGTTGGATATAAAGTTGATACCATATTAGATTGTCAACCACCAACTCATCTAAAAGTTTAAGCTGTTAGAGGGGCAACTTTACTATTTATTTTCTTCACACGCCCCATTACTTGTAGCCAGACTCTCCTCATTAAGCGGGCTAACACATGTAAATTTTAATCATTAGGTAGGCGGTGAGGTTCGAACACAAAATCTCTTGTCTACTCTGATAACATATTAGATTGTTAACCACCTACTCATCTAAAAGCTTAAGCTCTTAGAAAGAGGAGCAATTTTATTATTTATATTCTCAACATCCTACAATGAGGAGGAAGAAAAAAGAGGGAGAGACAGAGGGGTCTGTCATCAGATTCATTCTCTATAAACTATGTTAGAATAGCTTATATTAGTTTGTCCCACATTGACTAATTAAGTCTTGTACTGAGATCACTCATAATATAAATAATAATACTACGTGTTGGGGTTTGTTAACACCCTATACACTTCTTTTCTTTCTCTAACAACATGGTATCAGAGCTAAACCCTAAACCTAACCCTCATCTACTACCGTAAACCTATATGCCTACATTAACTCACGTCATCAGCCATCTTCAACCTTTGAAAACCCTAATCGATCACCTCTTACCTTACATCCAGTAAATCAATCCAAGCAGCCCTGTCTAAACCCTAAGTCGACTACTATACAGCCTTGAAAATCCCCAAACAACTCTATCCAAACCCTAATCTAACAAAGTCATTCCACTTCTAGAAGCGGAAATGATGAGAGAAGTGGTTTTTGAGAGAGTTTAGTTTTCCTTTCCTTTTATGGTGTACTCAAAAAACAAATTAACCTCTTGCTCGAGTCCAGAATCCAAACTTGGTTAAAACAAAGGACATTAGAATTTACCACCCAAAAAGGAGAGCCTTTGGAAAGGGGCAACCTGATTTTTTAGAGAAAAAAAAGTTGTGCTTAAACATGCCAAAGACTAAGATTAGAAATGGGTGCAAAAATAATACTACTTGAATCCCCCTGGAGTCCTACTTAAGAAAACCTTGCAGCAGAAAGAATTTCAGCTAAAATTGTAGTGAAAAGCACAGCTAAAAGACATGTAATGTTTCATTGTCCAACAAAAAAACAGAAGTCACAGCCAGGAGAAACCAAAATCACTACCAACTTTACCGTTGAATGAACCAATCAAAAGATTAAGTTAAAACATAACCTACACAAAATAACTCTAAGAAAGTCAACAACACGATATTCAGCAGTCAGCAACTGGGGAAGAAATATTTCGCTTTCGACAACCTTATCTAAAATGAATGAAAAACAGAAACTCCGAAACCAAATTGGCATCATATGCAGTACTAAACCAAGCCCTAAGTTTTTTGAACCATTACTCTGATACAGATTTACAATTCAGAAAAAATATGAACCCAGAAAATAAAACCTTTTTTATTGACAAAGAAAAGGAAAGAAAACAATCAGCTGATGGATCAATGAACCTCCATTCTCTTTACTCAATCAGCTGGTGGATCAATCTGTTCTTCAATTCTTATCAGGTCCATCTAGTATCCAGGATATGTCTCCATGACTAAGACCATAGTCCTTACTATGCATTAGAATTTGTTACAACTAGCAAATGGATAAAAAAAGCAAAGAGGGGAGAAAAACATCCTCCATCTCAGGCACGTATCCTAGGAAGATCACCGCAGTTCTAAAAGAAATTTACATCACTTACCATACAAAATTCAGCCGTGGTGAAAGCAATCAGAAAATGAATGAACACAAACAAGTAAAAACAAAAGGATGGATTCAGAATGCATGAGACCAGCTAAGATTAACTTTAGAGACTTATCATAGCAACAACGTTATAAAACAACGATTGTACTTTGTATTCAACATACCTTTTTCCTCAACTATAAAAGCCAGATCTTTTTCTTCAACAACAAAAACATATTTTCCCTCGAGTATACAAGAAGAAGAGAACAGATAATGTATATGAACTAAAAATTGTGCGACATCCCACATAAGGAGACAAATCATAACAATAGACGATGACTGGAATAGAAATGATGTCAAAGGATGCCTTGCAAAATTTGCCACCATATGGCAGAAGAGAAAGCTCAAATCTACAGAAAATCAAGGTTTGGCAGTTGAACATGCCCTGCCAATTTGCTTGTTCTTTAGACAACCACATAGACGTTAATGATCTCAACTAGGTTTATTTCTAATTCTAGTTTTGCCAGCGGCATAACTGAAACAAGCAGCAGCACAGAAAGTAAATAATCAAAGTTCTACAAAAGGCACTCTACTGGATTTAAGTCGTAACACTCAAATTGCAGCAACAGGATACAAGCGAAACACACAGAAGATCAATATGTACGTCGAATACCCCGTCTTGGCTTCTTCACAAAACTCAATCGAATTTTTTTAAGGCGACTCCTCTTCCTTGCCATTTTCTCCGGCAATGTCTCACGTTTCTTCTCTTTCTTCAAAACAGGAGGTTTCTTAACGAATCTGGAATCCATTTTGTATGCTTTGGGCTCTACTGGAACCCCACTGCTTTCAGCTTCCTTAAACAAAGCATTTGCCTTATCCACACGGCCATGAGCAACCATCTTCCCCATCAACAAGTCATAAGTCTTAATCCTAGGGCTACAACCATCATCCTTCATCTTTGCAAAAACACTCATAGCATGATCAATTCTCTCTATCCTGCACAAGATTTTAATAAACTCATAATATACCTTCCTATCAAGAGCTTCCCCAAATCCAGCTGATTTCAGCTGATCAACCATCTCATCCCCCTCTCCAATCCTTGCAGCTTGATACAAACTCTTAATTAGAACAAGATACGTTGTCTCATCAGGATAACATCCCCACTCACCCATTCTATGAAACAGATTCATCGCATCTTCCGTCTTACGAATTTTACACAAATTAGTAATCAACACATTGAATGTTTCCACATTGCGAGGAACACCCGCAACATCCATATCAACCAACACCTTTTCTGCTTCTGATTGAAGCCGGAAGGGGTCTTTTTTCCTACAAAGCTTACACACACAATCAAGAATGGCATTATAGGCCACAACACCAATCTCAAACCCTCCTCTATGCATCTCCCCTGCTAACCTCCTCGCCTCCTCAAGCTTCCCATCGACACACCACCCTTTAATTAGCACATCACATATATATTCATCAGGAAAGAACTCATTGGCCGAGTCCTTCACCATTTTCTCTGCATAGCTCGCGAACCCATGATCACATAATTTTGTAATAATCAACTTCAATGACTCAATATTACGAACAAACCCATAATCCTTCTCCATCTTTTTGAAGAATGAGATTACCTGCGCGGACAGACACAAGATTTTAATTTTTGCAGCAATAACATACATGTAACAAAAAATTATCCTGAATGTATCAAGAAATCATAAGATATGGTGGGAAACAAAATTAGACCAACAAAACCCATATGTTTCCAACTTCAAATTCAACATTTTTAGCATCGTAGATTACCTGAGACGGCCTGCCGGCCCGAACAAGCCGGTCGACTGCCGATTCCAGTGTTTTTGCCCCGGAAACGCCGCGGCCGTCGATCAGAACATTGTGGGCGGCCTTAAAATCCTTCCGTCGGCCCAAGTAATCCACAAAGTAAGAGACCGTCTCGTCACTGGCCTTGAAATCGGACTTCCTCGTGGCCCAATTATAGAAAGCCAGGACAGTACGGCCAGCATCAGGGGAGATATTGAGGGTTTGGAGGATTAAAGAAGGGGTTAGATTAACATGAGAGAAGTTGAGGTCGAGGCGTTGGGTTATAGAAAGAGGGTCAGTGGTTGGGTCTTTGAGGAGCTCGGAGGAGAGATTGGGTGAGGGCGAGATCTTTTTGATCTGGGTTTTGGTCAGGATCGGGATTAGATGAGAATAATCTGGAGAAGAGAGAGAACGGTGGAGAGAGAGCTTGGCGGTGGTGTGGGTGGGGAGGAGAGAGGGAGGGTTTAGAGAGAGGGAGAAGCTGCGGTGGTTGTGGAGGTGGCGATGAAGATGGAGAAGTGAAGTAGCGGGAGAAGAGGTGGAGTCGAAGGTGGTTCTGCGTCGGAAGTCTCCGCATTTTCAGGTATTTTTACGGCGGGAGAGATGGTGGCTTGCAGAGTTTCCTCAGTGCGGGGTTCACTGGTTCAAGCCCAAAGTAACGATTGGGAAACCTAAACTCAGGTGGGAGGCGGGGAGCCTGCTGTGCAAGATATGCACAGCAGGTGCTGTGCATTTGAAAACGGTACCGTTTAGTTGGTTAGTCAATACCTTCCCAAAATGTAATATTGTGGGGCTCACTTTTGGGTTCCACACAAACGATCCGAACCGTTAAATAATTTTAAAATAATTATTCAAGTGGTCACGGAGAAAATCGGGCCCATTGGATATTTTTACGTCATTGATCTAATTCGTTTGATTTTAATTCAGAATTCAGTACCCTACCAGTTTGAGAGAACCTTCAAAAAAAGTTATAAAATTATGGGCTTGGTAACCCATTGATCTGAACCATAAGGGTTGTAGGGCTTGTTGAGAAGAGTATTTATGTTGCTCGGACATCGATAAGTATAAAAAAAACACTTTTTTTTTTGTTTTTTTGATACCTATCAATGTCCGAACAACATAAATTTTTTATTGGATGCTCTTCTCAACAAACCCTACAACCCTTATGGTTCAAATCAATGGGTTACTGACCCTACAATTTTATAACTTTTCTTGAAGGTTCTCTCAAACTGGTAGGGTACTGAATTCTAAATTAAAATCAAACGAATTAGATCAATAACGTAAAAATATCCAATGGGCCCGATATTCTCCGTGACCACTTGAATAAGTATTTTAAAATTATTGAACTGAGGTTAAATTTCACTCACACCCCCCAAAGTTTTCTATTAAGACATATTTTTCCTTTACCTTTGAGAAATGCTTTTTCACCCCCCCGTCAGTCCCTACCAGCTCGAGAGCAATTGTCCTACCCAAACTCAAGAATTGAGTAGGAGCACTAATCTGTTTGGAAGTTAGGAAAAGAAAAGGAAAATAAGAGAAAATAATTAAGGGGAAAGTGGGAGGGAAAATTGAAGAGAAATATAGAGGAAAATTGAGTTAGAATTTAAAATTTTCTCTCTCAGCTTTCAAGAACCAAACAAGGATGAGCAAAATTTTAATCGTTGTGTTTGTTTGAGAGTTTTGAAAAAAAAATTGGAAAAAATCTGAACAAAGGGGTCCACCCCCACCCCATGACTTTTCAAAGTCTGGGTCCTTTGACACGCCGGACTGCATCACGTGGGTACATTTTAACAGCTGTCGTCATTCTTCCGTAACCCCACTGACCAATCAACGCACCTCCCAACACGTGTTCGTTTCCTACCCGCTGCTCCACCCGATACCCCCTGTCAAAAGAACTTCGTACTACAAGTGAACCCATTGTTCAGACTTTGAAAAGTCATGCGGTGGTGGTGGACCCCATTGTTCAGATTTTTTCCGAATTTTTTTTCATGAGAGCCAACCGAACAAAGTGATTGACCTTTATGATTTTATATGTTATCGTTTGTTTCCAGCAAGTAGCGTGTGATCCATGTTACATAGGACTCCCATTTTTTTGTTTTTATAATCGAATGTCCGGACCAGCTTGCAGGCACCTCGACAAATTTCAGGGTCTTGCAGGTAACGACCAGGCATAACCTCCGGTGGCTCCAAGAGTTTACTGGTAATGGGAATCGAACCTACAACCTTAGATGAAAGCAAACTCCCAAGTCCAAGCGCAAAAGAAGAAGCTATGTTTCCTTGGGGTTCACTCCCATCTTTCCTATTGGGGTTATCTCCGAAGTCAACTCTTTGACTGTCTATAATTAAAATAAGAAAAAGAAGAAGCTATGTTTTGTTTTTAAAAGGAAAATGTGACATACCCAGAATAGTTGCTCAGAAATAAACATTTCGGAGTTTATTTCTGGGTACCTAACACTACTGGGTTTAGGTTATTATTGAGTTGTTCTGACAAACCGTAATTTGACGACGATTTTAACTAGAGCTGAGAAGAACCACCAGAAAATTAGCCAGGAAGGCAAAAGTTGGGCCAAATAATCCCAGAGTACGAGGAGTAGTTTTACTGGAGTTTTGATGTGCTCGTTTAACTTACCTGTTGAATAATATGATGACACTCCTTAATATAACAGAGTTCCATAATGGCTATTTGATGTGCTCATTAACACACATATGTATAACTTCTTCTACTATTGTACTGATTTCTTCGAACATTTGTGAAAATCCGAAGGAATTCTCATAGCCTACAATCAAGAAACCAACTTCTCATTTACACAAACACTGTGGTAGCACTAAACACAACCATTTCATCAAACTCTCTCTCTCTCTCTCTCTCTCTCTCTCTCCTATGCAAAAAAACACGACAAGTGCGCGTTCCTCCTGTACATGTGTTATTTACATATTTGCTCTCCATCCATAATTCTTCAATTCCATATTACATGGGGAGAAAAAAAAACAACATATGAACAATGGGAAACGTAACGAAGCACCTAAACGCTAATTCTACAACTCCATCAGGAAACTTTCAACTCAACACTTGCAGGGTATATATCCTCTAATTCTATACACGTCCGCCGAGCTGGTTTCTTTACAGCTTCTCTTTTCATCATACAACACCGTGGCAGTGAATTGCAAAAGTACACAAGTTGAAAAGCAGTTTCGAAGAGGTCACAAGTTGGTGATGCCTAAACAATGGAAAATGTAAGGGCATTTCCCTTGGTTGTTTTTGCTGTTCATGTTATCTCGGCCTGGTTTGAGAATGATCAAGGGTGGTCCTTTTACCCCTGGAAATGGAATGGTTAAGACATGCTTGGCTCATCGATTCACTCTGTACAGCAGTATCACCAAAATCCACAGTTCCACTCAAATTAGCTAGCATATATGTCCTTCAACAAATTTACATGTACTGTGCCAACCATTGCTTGCACATATCGAGCACAGGGAGTGCATTTGCATGTAATGCCTGTAGAATATCATCACATAACATGTTAGTTGTAAATTGAATTCTGCAGCCTACCAAAAATAAAGTACAATTGGATAGGATGGCATTGTATTGCTTTATTCCAGAGAGTACCATGTTGGTCATGAGTGAGACCAATAAAACCCGTTCCAAACTTTATGAGCCCAAGCTTGGTTTTACAAGTGTTAAAACGTGTAAAAGAACAAAACAAAAATGTGATGAGCTTGCTACAAATATTAAAGAAACCAGCATTAGGCCTGGTCCATGTAGTGCAGACACTTCATCGAAGGTCACATACCGGTGTTGGAAACTTATTGGACACGAACACTCTCGAGACACGCGTCCAACACTAAAATCCAAAGTGACCAAATTCTTTTCAACATTTTTTTGTTTGGACACTCTAGGGACAATTTAACAAATGCTCTCTGACACTCACAAAACAAGTCTGGGGTTTTAAATGTAATAATACTCTAATTAGAACTAAGGAAAGTCTTATTTTTTGGGTAACAGATGATGTTTTATTGACTATAAAGACACCCAAGTAACAAAATGTCTTTTGTTGAAATAATTTTATGAATAAGTTAATGATAAATATGGTTTAAGGTATACATGGTGTTACATTTTAACAATTAGAGCTTTATATTTGTATTTTTATTTGTATTAAAGTATAAAAATACTTTTGAAAACGTGCCGCCTCAGGCGTCTTGTCCTACAACTTTTGAGAATTTACGTATCGAAGGGTCAGTGTGATAGGCACGCAACATTGCACAAGTGAGTGCCTATATCCCTCGTTTTGTCACCCTTGCATGCGTTTAATTCCCGTTTATACTGATTATTGCGCGCAAGGTGTGTTTTTGTTGGACTTTAGGTAAAACAGAGTAAATGGCGTATATGGAAGCTCCCAATAATCCCTAGAAGAATCCGGAAGTACCCAAGTATCCATGAGACCAAGTGCTACCGTTCCTGAAGCTCACACTATGTTTGAAAGCGTTTTGGAAGAAGTCCAGTAGCACATAAGGCCAAGGAGTGGCAAACAAGCAAAATGCAGCCTAGAAGGCCTGGGCATCGATACCTCTGGAAGAGAGGTAATGCAGCCTTCTGGAAGAGAGGTAATACCTAGGTATCAATACCTCTGGAAGAGAGGTATCGATACCTTTTTGTCCCAAGAGAACAGAGGGTATTGATACCCCCCTTCCATAGGTGTCGACACCCAGTAGCTACGGGAAATTTTATAATGTCTTGGGTATTGATACCCAGCCTATTTCGTGTACTTTTGAGCTACTTTATGACTTTCCATTCATGGAAAGTTTCCATTTATGGGTATGTTTTTAGATATTTGTGGGAGAGTTTGTGGCTTTGTATAAATAGCCCTCTCTCTCTCTCTCTCTCTCTCTCTCTCTCTCTCTCTCTCTCTCATCACGCTTCTTCTCCTAGCTTTAGTTTAATTCTAGATCTAAGAACTCCATAGTTTTTAAGCTTCATTTCCTTCAAGAACTTGTGTAAGTTTAGTTTGTACACTATTTTCTCGTTTGTTAATGTTGTAGCTACTTGTTGGATCTTCATAAAAATCAAGTTTATTTACGTTCTAATCATGTTCTTTATTTCCTTTATATTTGCTTCGACGTCTTCTTTAAATATGGTTGAGTAGTCTGATAGGCTTCATCACGGGGTGATTAACACCACATGGCTTGGGTTGTATCTAGTTCTTCTCAAATACTTGAATGATGAAGTATAGGGTTCATGTTTATGTATCAAAATTTAGGGTTGTTAATCTCATTGATCTCTTGTAGCCAAGAGGTTATTCTCCTTGACAAGTGTGATGCTTTGAGCGATGTCAGTCTAGATGTTTGTCTAATTGGCTAAAAGAACCCTAATCTTTGTTAAACACCATTTCTAGTATAATGGCTTTAGTATCTAAATCTTCCGTTCGAGGCATTTGATTATGTCCCAAGCCGGTAATCAAAAGAAGAACAGATTCACCTAGTCATGGGCATTATGAACCCCTAGATTTTGCCTTGTTGAAATCATTTTCTACATTTTATAGTCGTCAGTCATTCTCGAAGCTAAGAGAATTCCACCCTCAAATCTCAAACAAAACAGTAGGCAATCCTAACACCAAATCTCTTACAAGCAAAGCAAATTTCAACGTAGCGCTCCTTCGCGCAATTCGGAGTTATTGTGCTACACCGACTATTGCCCTACGCTTCGGGCCACCACTCTATAATGCAAAGCTGGGTCATAAGCAAAGTGTCATGTTAGTTTCGCCTTATGTGTCCGTAAATGGTGTCAGGCCAACCATCATTTGTCTGGATACAACAGGTTTTTTTTTTTTTTCAATTTCTAAATTCTGCATCTACAGAACAAATAAGTTACCAATCACGATTTGAGCTTCACTACATCATTGAGTAGCCCATGTATACAATCGAGCTTCAAGGGTTTTTAATCATTCTTTACATATTTTCTATGAAACCTACAAAGGTACAACTTCTGCATCATTGAATAAACATGCAAGGATAAAATAAAATAAAAAAGAATAAACATGCACTCTGAATACAGATATATAAGCGCCACCATAAATTATCCATACTACGTTTTTATTAGATGGCCACTAAAACTGGAAAAAACAGGGCAATCAATTACTCCAACAAGAATCAAATTCGAGAGAGCAAAAACCTGATGTGCAACATATTGAACATCTGCTACACTTCCACTTCTGGAAGCGATTTGGAAGGCACTTTTAAGACGACCGCAGACCACACAAGCCAGCACCTTCCTGCCAATATATTTAAGAGAGAGAATGAAGCATGAAGAAAGCATTTAATATTTTTTGACAGCTAAGAAAGCAGATAGATATTAGATTCGAACTTTAAGCAAGAAATTGAGACAAGGACAACCAACTAATAACTGTTGACATATAAGATAGCCTGGCCCTCATACAAAACACAACCACAATGGATGCTTGAAGGCATAGCCGAGAATTACATGAAGTTGGCCCACTTGAATGAGAGCAAAAGAAAAGAAAGGTAGGCTGGCTTTCTCTCCTCTGTATCTTCCGAATTGAAAACCTTAATTCACTCTCTTTTTCCTTGGATACTTGAAACTGGTAACAATTCCTATGACCAGAATAGCCTTGACACGGGCTACTCAAAGACTGAACATGTTAAAGCATGTGTGCTTTGTGTATGTGGGAGGAGAGAATAATAAAATGCTGGACACTACAATTCATACGAAAAGTTGATGTGCCTGTACATAAAATTGATGTGAGTTGTGTCAGCAACACAACACACGGCTTATTGCTGCATCTTTCATCCATTTTGTCCTCATTTGTGTCAAAGGTTTTAAACAGAAATATTACCTGTGGCTACTGGTTAACATATCGATAAGGCGGTCTGGTCGTTCTTTGTGTTTATTAGCATATACATTTATTGCAGCCCCCAACACCTACAACAAGCCACAAAACAAGATATCAAATATGTTTGGTGAACCCATTTACCAAATGAACCACAAAAAGAATGGTATCATGCTTTATAAAAGTAAAACTCCAGGTCTACCAGGCAATGCAGGCATCAAAGACTTTAGATAGGGCTTAATTAATGCAACAAGTCCAACATTTAAATGCTCTAACCACCTATGAAATTAAATCTCTCATAAACTCAACTCCAATACGCCAAAATCTTGCACCATTTTCATAGAATTGATATACACCAAGACAAGAAAGTATGATTTATGCTTTTCTAAATGAAATCAGTACCAAACAATTTCAAAAATTAGTCACGTCACCTGATCCCAATCATCATCATCAATTGTGCCTTTAATGTTTCTGAAAAATTCTGTTAGTTGGCCTCCCCTTTTCCTCTCAGCAAGTGATGCAGCAACACCAGCATATATGTCAACAGCTAAAAAAAACAAGTCAGAAGCTAGCAAATGAAACTGCAACAAAAAACTTCAAGTCCAAACATAATCTTTACGGGCTAAAATAGAAGATTAAACAAATAAGTCATAATAGAACAGCTACCAGGAAGATTGAACTCGTAGATCACTTGGAATGCCAAGTCAAAATTCTTCTCAATAAGAGTCTCTCCAATTTTACACCTTCTCCTGCATTGAATGAATACATTAAACAGGCAGGAACCAGCTTCTACCCATATTTAGTAGGACTTAACTTGAGGGTCCATACTCCATAGGATTTAAGAGAATTAAAATCTTTGAAAAGACTCAAAAACTTGAACTAGACTCTTCAGAGGAGTATACCCGAGTGTTTCAACAAGAAAACTGGAAAAACAATTAGCAGACACTATAGCACGGCAGAGGCTTGACTTGCATACGGTAATGATCTTATTTACAATCGTAACTCATAAGAAAGAAGTTTAAACTACTGCAAAATGATGTGACTTAAGCCTATTAAAAGGAACTAATGATTACAAGTAGTTCTGTTCATTGGGAGGCAGCGGACAGAAAAGCACAAACCTGAAAGTTTCAGGGTCATTTGGATTTCCAAAAAGAGAGTACTTCCATTGTGGGCCATCTGCATCGTTGAAGGACCTAACAACATCCACCTACAGGAGTCGAGAAAATCATCAAGAAGCATGCAAAACATTATACTCAAATTAACTTGATAATGTGCAGCAAAGGTCATTCCTTTTGCAAGTTAGGATTACAGCTCCAAACAAATTTAGGCAAAGAGCCCTATTCCTCTGTCAACTAGAGGGGTAACTTCTGAAATTTTAATCACAATACTCATTATCTGTCTTCTGCTCTCGAAAAACAGAATACTGCCATAATTGAACTTCATAAGACTACATCAAAATATCACCTGGATTGCCACCCGAGCAGAAAACTTAACCAGTCCTTCCTCGCTAAGCTTTTCTGAGGCACTTTTTCCTCGAATGCCCTTAGTGACAAGCTTAGTAGAATCTCCTGCTTTGTACCGCGCCGACAACCCATCATCGAAATGCATCTGCAAGTCCAAAAGAGTAGCATTTAAGATTGCACCAACAGGGGCTCAAGGGAATGAACTTTACAAATGATATGCTTGCTGTCTTACCAATCTACTATTGGTCACTCTAATCACTCAACCTTACAGTGATAGAATACTTTCAAAACGTAGTCAAAAGCCGTCACTCCTATGTTAAACACCACTGACAAGAAGTGGTGGAATTTCTTCTGCCAGGATGATTGTATGTCTGAGAAGAACAGGAATCCTGTAGCGTGAGGGTCACTGCTTCTAGATGTGGGAAAGCAGATTGGATTTCTACACAAAGTGTCTTAATAACTTAGATCAGTGTGAGCCTGTGAGGTAGGACGAGACATCTTGAATGCAGGCTCTGGAAATCAGTGGGGGAAACTGATTGAATGGTATTGTGCTTTCAAAAGGGATGGATAAATGGTGCGCTTTAGTACATAGGCCCAAGTTTGAATATCCTCTAACGCTTAATTTTTTTTTTTTATAAAATAAATAAAGACTCCAATCATGATTCATGACCACAAGCCATTTTTAGCAAGAGATGCAGGTCTAGGTCTATTGTTTCGGCTGCCTCATTAATTGAGGACTGAATCCTTTAAAAATGAGCTGTAGTTCCGACTGAGTTATGCTGTTTGTCAAAGATTGAGGACTGGATCCTTTAGAATAACAGGTTAATCTCGGAGCCACTTGTTCAGAAATTATGCTGACATGTTTTTTCTAAACGTCAGTGTCACCTTGTTTATCCCAGTCAAATCTTGTGCAGACTCCACAAAGAGGCTTCCCCCCTGCACTAAGGGATAAACATTGACCTCTACATTCATTATCAGCAAGACTTAGAGATAATGGACCATCTTCTGGCTTCCTCACATTCAGAACGTATTTTAAGGATGGTGTTAGTCTGCAATTTGGTACCTTTGAAGTCCTATAGTTGGCAGCCAAGTTTCTTCAGTGAGGAGAGAGAGAAGACAAAGATAATCATATTACAGAAAGACACAATATAATACTAATTGTTGGCTTTATAAAGCCTACTATAGAACATGAAACCAACCCTCATAGAACATGAAGCCTATACTACCCTTAATGAAATAAACCAATGACGATAACCAACACTACACTCAGGAGGCAGGTGCAAAGAGTATAGTGAATTTATTAAGAAGAAACGGAAACAAACACCAGTGAGTTTCAATGAAGAAGTTAACCAGCTGCAGCGATGATGGAACAAACAACACATCAATATGCCTGACTAAAGATGCTAATGAACATCACAATTAATCTTGATATGCTTCGTCTGCTATGGAGACTGAATTATTTGCAATCTGGATGGCACTTGTATCATCTCAATAAAGATTCATGGACGACTTGAGAGAAATATCCATATTTGATAGAAACTATAGGAGCCAAACTATTTTAGAAGTAGCAGATGCCATAGAGCAATTCAGCTTCAGTGGTAAAGAGAGTAATAACAAATTGTTTCTTGATTTTCCAAGAGACAAGAGAATCACCCAGAAAAATACAAATCAGATCCTACTGGAACATGACGCGACATGAAGTCTATAACACCCTAAATGAAAGAGACAGATGCAGCGAGATAAATACCTCACTTATCGAAACACTTTATCAACTTGACTACTATAATGGAGAAGTGTGGAGTCTCAGGAGCTTGTAAAGAGGGCTTATCATGAGGAATATCCACAAAGCAGAAGAAAAAGAAACTGAGAGTTGGTGCCAACCTGGATCTACCAGGGCTACAAATTACAAAATGCTCAAGCTTTTGGGGGCCTTCTCATGTAGTATATATTACTAAATTCTCGGTTATGAATTATGTCATAAAGGCCATTTCAACTCTAAAGTTAAGACTTACCTTGGCATTTTCCAAATGCTTTATAGCTTCCTCTTGAGAAGAAGAGTTCATGAACAACTGAATACAACATAGGCCAGCAGCCACGTGGTCCTTTTTTATCACCTGAACCGTCAATTCAGTTTTAAATTAACAACATCATAGATAGAAACCAGTCTTAAGAGTAAAAAAAATACTGAAATAGAGATCTGAAAAATGAATTCAAAAGTTTGACAAAAAATAGACATGTCAACAGATATATCACCACTAATATGTGACATTGCATTGAAAAATAGCATCAGTTAAAGTTTACACCATTAGTGTTTTGGAAGGAAAATCATTTACAATGGTAAATTTCATGATTTTTCAAACAGACAAATGTAACGCTTAGTCTTAGAAACTATATTTAATCTCGCTATCTAATATATCCTTCCACTCTGTTTGTTTAAGTTTGATCTCGTAGACATCTCATAGAGCTCCTTGGTAGGACTACATCTAACTTCATGCCAAAACAGACACAAGTTTTGTGATATATCATTCGGGCCATGTCGTACACTTGGTGACATCTATTCCACTCTGTTGAGCATACTGAACCTTGCTGCATGAAAGCCCAGGTATTTTCACTCAAATCAGAAAAGAATTCTCCAGACTCAAATTCTGGATTATCCATCAGCGTCTGCAGACTTTTGCTAGGGTGCCTTTTATGAATAGAATGATCAGGCATTCCACACGCTAGTTGTATTTTTCCAGTGATTGTCATTATCCTAGGCCCCACTCTCAGCCCGCAAATCCTAGAATAAATGAAGAAACTATACCCCCACTAGCAATTGTTATTTTCTACAGAGAGCTGCTAGTAATTTTAGGGAGTGCCTTTGATTATTTCTAGAGAACGGGAGGCTGTAAATTCATTTTCCTTGTTCTATTTATTTCCTCTCTTTAGGAGGACTTTTTGTGCTCCCTTTGTATCCTTTTTGCTTTGTCTTACTTTTACTTACAAAATTTTGTGGCCAATCCCCAAAAAAAAAAAAAAAAGAAAAGAAAAGAAAGAAATGGTGGGGTTTCCAATTCATAGCCCATAGTAGCTGGAGAAATGTAATTTTCCTAATGGAATTATCAAGAGCCACATTCAATGACTGAAGGAAGTAGCTCCAGAAGATATACGCTGGGTCTTGATGGTTTAAAAGATCATTGTCCATGGAAAAGAGATAAACTGTAACTAAGCCTTCTATATATTAACAAGTTTCTCCAAACAGAGTATTTCAAGTTATCTTTCTTCCTAGGCATTTGATGGACAGCTACAGAAAAGTAAATGGATTCATGGAGAGATTACATAGAGAGCCTAACAACAGAAATGACCACCATTAGATGTATTGATAAATAGCTATAGAGAAAAAATAGATTATCACAAGAAAAAGCTATGGAGGACAAATAACGAGAATTGAAAAGGAGCTTCATATGGTACTTATTGACCCAAAAAAAAAAACACAGGACATCTTTCCTTATGGTACATCTTTGCTATAACTCCACATTATCTCCTAAGCACCATCAAACAGGTAGACTGATGTAATTAAATCCATGTGCGATATAGTTGATAACTGTATGTCACAGTAGGTTTACATCAAGATCAGCATCCACTATTCACCTATTTGCATAGTGATGGATGAACTTATCAGGTACATTCAAGATGGTGTCCCCTAAGTGTATGCCGTCTGCAGATAATCTTGTCTTAGTCATTAGAACAAGAACAGCACTAATCTCCAAGGTAGAATGGTAAAGAGAGATAATCTTGTCTTAGTCATTAGAACAAGAACAACACTAATCTCCAAGGTAGAATGGTAAAGAGACTGAAACACTATAGTATCCCAAAGTTTTAGGTTCAGTACCTATATCACAGAAAATATGAAGTGCAATATTAGCACAATCAGGGATCCAAACAAAGATCGAGAAAACTTGACTGAACAAATACAGGAGTGTCCATTTTCCATCCCTTGGGTCAAGGATACAAAAAGACGGAGAGATTGACGCAGATGTGGCCCATATGGACATAGTGGGAAAGATATTGCATACACCTAAGCTATTGCTACATAGAGAAGGAAACTTTTCAAGGCCTCCTATAATGTATATAGCAAGATATTTGGTGGTTAAAAACCAAGTGTGGGAACTGAATATAGCTATGGATGCGTGGTTGGCCTCAATGAATAAGAAATGTAAAGCATTTGCAAGGAAATCAGAAGTGCCCTGAGTGAAGTTAAAAGGAGGAAACTTCATTGTCATGTCAGAAGTACTTGATCACTGTAGAGAGTGGTATAGGAAATAGAGGGGCTAGAACAATTAGAAATGAAAGTATCATCTTAAACTAAATGATGTATTTCATAGCAGCAAACCCTAGTAATTAATGCAACTTGTTAACTTGAGGATTTAACCTCCCTTTTCTGCACAGTAATCCTACTGCAAAATTAAGGCAGGGCAAAGTAGCTTCCAGAAAAAATTTGTAAAAAGTAAAAAACCTCCAGATTCTGTCCAGAGGAGTGAAAAAGGAGAGAGGGAGAGAGTGACAAGAGACAAGAAAAATCAATACACATGAATGATACAGCACCTCCAAAGGACAATAGAAAACATTTCCCAGATCATTCTTCCCTAAAGTAGGCCATTGAAGTTTCAAGACGACAAAAGTAAGGTAAAAGAAGGAATCATAACACAATGCAAGAATGAAGTGAATGACAAATACACTACCAGTCATGCTAGCAAGAGATCACAATAATCTTCCAAAAAGAAAAACACTTAAAAGATAATAGAAGCAATACTTTAGAAGGACTGAATGCGACAACCAAAACACTTAAAAGACAATAGAAGCAATACTTTAGAAGGACTGAATGCGACAACCTTCAGTCAAGACCACCTTAACGGTTGGCTGTAAACCAGTGGCTGCTGACCTTGCATAAATATTGAACTCACTAATGCAATGCAAAAAAAAAATTACTAACACAAAGTGCATGTGCAGAAAAATAGGGAGCACAATAAGTAATATCCATTAGAAACGTTGTGTTACTATTTTGGCTGTATCCAAAAAAAATGAGTGGTGATGCCCAAATGAGATTGGTGAAGGAACATCCCCTTGGAAACTTTGCTATTTGCACTTTTCTCTTAAAACTAGCGAAGGAATAGTATAAAACAACACACAGAGTGGTTCTTGGGCTGAAGGATTCCAATGTAGTACCTGAAATCGGTATAGATAGTTGAAATGCTTATGCGATTCACAATAGATACAAATGCGGGCAAGTGCTGCAACGGTATATTGATTGAATTTAACATCCTGTGGTGCTGCAGATGACATTCTTGTTGATAGTACATCTTCCAAAACAGGCATGGCACCGTACCCAATGCACAAGTCACACAAATCGTCAATTGTCCCATAATCAGTTGCTAGTGGATCTGGCCTTTGAGGAGAAGATGAAGAAGTAACTATACTCAGTGACGATGGTTGAGGAGGTGGAGGAACAGCATTTGGAGGAAAGAACAGAAGGCAAGCATCCTTGTAGTGCCCATGTCTAAACATAAAGCCAAGCAAATTCTGGCATGCATACTGCAACAAACAAATACATACTATTACAGATTGCTACCAGGAAAGCGAATAGAACAGAAGAATAAACAAAAGAAGACAATTGCTAATTTTCCAAACACATTAACAAAAATAGTAATAAAAACTAAAATATATTGGTAACCAAAAGATGCAACAAAAAAAAGTGCTAAATGGAAACACAGCGTGGCAAACAACCGATCCAGAATGTTCTCGAACTTCCAGCTGGAAATTTAACAACGGTTTACTGCTTCAAAGATTGTTGGCTACTGTAAGACAAAGCATAACAAGGCACAGATGGCACTGCCAGACCTTTTTGTTTGATGTGGACATGTGGTGCATTTGAAGGGAGAGCAAACACCATACCTCTAGCATCTTAGCATCTTTACTTATTATATTCATGCTTGGCTACGCAAAGCCTTTACTATTTCTCTTTACTCTCCTCGAGTCTATAGGAGTACTTTAATTATAATGGAGAGCTTCAAGCCTTCAATTTTCTTTGCATGGTTTTGTGTACACAAGATCGCCGGGCATTGTTTGTATTAATTTACTTATTAAAGAAAATAGAAAGGTTAGAAGTTCCTTTTAATTTATAACAGAGAACAAAGTAATGCTGAAATCAAAGATCAATACCAATGAGCTCAATCTACTTAAACAGCAAAAGCCCAGTATGCTCGAAGCATGGAAATGAATAACCTAAGAGTTTTCAAAAGACCAGGGCTTTTCATGTTAGTAGCCAATTGAATACTGGGAAAGGTAGAGGGCCCTCATGGTTAAGGTGGTGGTTGATGGAAAAAATAAACTAGAGGCAAAAGGGCAGGGTCATCGTAGCTTAGAGAAGTGACAGACAAAATTCTTACATAGAACAGCTAATATTCACAGACAAAATCAGAGCCCAAGTACATAGTTTAGAACAAGTTGGGCTACAAAAACAAGAGCTTACTTCCTGCAAATAATTCACACATTCGAGGTATCTAATGCTGTCCAGATTGCTTCGAGGTCCATCATCAAATTCCAAGCTATGCAAGGAATTATCACTTGCTGATTCTTGAGATCGCCTTGATCTCTCTGAACGTGGAAATGTAGAAGGCATGTACAGAACATTAAGATATGAATCAGCAGACAGAGAATCATCCAGAATTGCTGGTGCACTTCTAGCCAAATGTTCGTACCTGCGGGTTATAATCAACCAATCAGATGATATGCAACTGCAACATGAGTATAATTTCAGCAAGCCAGCCAGAAAGAGATTCAAGCCAAAAACTAGTCAATGCAACCATCAGTTTGTACAACAGTCGAAGTCTCAACTCCAAATCAAGGACTGCACAACATGGTCAAGAGGGCAGCTTCTACGTCACTTGGAGGAAGCACAGTAAACTATTTCACAACAGAGGCCATCTTCTTGGAGACTTAAAAAAAGAAGAGACGAGCTTTATATGACAATATGACATCTAGGTCAGTAGCGGAAACTCTGAAATTCATTATCAAAAGATCCCTACACTATTTGGTGACTGAGAAAATGGCGTCTAGGGTAAAAGATGGGTGGACCCCGTCAATATCATTGTTCTGAGGCCATTTCCATGCTTCCCCAACCAAAGGGGAAGGCTTTTTCCCATCAAGAAAGTTGGTGTTTAGGTTCTCTAGATCTCTGTTGATGAGTCAGAAGAACTGCTGGTGGAGAACTAGAAACGAAAGCATCTTATACGAACAAGAAGGGAAAACAGATCTACTGGCACAAAAATCCTCACTATCCAAAAGGTGAGGCTCATGTGGCAAAGCAATACCTCGACCCAAATGGCACGAGATCGGCGATGGGCTCCCTCAACAAGGCAGTTAGTAGGTAAAAAACTGGTGCTTGTAGGGCAAAGGAACACCAATACACAAATGACAGGTGCCGAAGCACCTAGATTGGGTAATATATCCTCCATGGGCAAAGAAGTTGGACGAATTTTTACATTCTAAGGTACATCAATAAACGCCTTACATCTATATCCAGGAGAGCCACATAAATGTCAATGACATCGTAACATAAAATATTTCGATCGAGGATAAAATTGAGGCAGAGGGGAGTGGGTAATGCCGCTTAAATATTAAAGAAAATCTTCAGGAGAGAAATTAAAATCAAGTTTAAGAAGCATTAGTCACATACTCAGAGATCAACAATACAACACAATATCGAATGTACTCTCGTACTGACCAAAGAGTCAGCAACACCTAACTCATGAATAGAGGCTACATAAGGCTCAAAAGTGGTGCCATTAGTGGTGAACTAGATTACTGTTTTAACATCTTGCACGTCTTGGATTCAACAAGCTGTTCCTCAAGTACTAAATAAGGAGCGATTTAGTCGTTTAACTGTAGGCCCAGATATTTTAGTAAATTTGGGCGAGAGAAATGTGCACACATAACTTGATGCCATTTAAGTAGTCATGACTCTTGATAATTATACGTGATACTAGTCAGAGGAGAATGATACAAGTGCAATGATATTTATTATACAGGAAATATGAGTTGCAGGTTCTACTGTCTTACATGGAGCGAACTGCTGAAACATCAACAGGTGGACTTCCTTCTATCGTATTAATGATCTCCAGAATCACGGGTGCAGGATCACCTTTATGCAATTGAAGAGCTTGCCTAGACAACACAATCAAAGAAGTAAATAAAGGACGACCCCTTTCTCATAATAAGGCTAAATAACACAATGCTCCCTTAAAATGTATTAGAGAATAGCTACTGTGGCCCTTGAAGTTTTTCTGTATTTTTCGAATCCCCAACCAATTCCCAATGGTAACTCAAATCTATTACAGGTTACAAAAATCTAATATAGAAATGGTCAGAGGTTCTGGCATCACGCGGAGCCATAACACACCACTTGCATTTACTAGACCCAAACTAACCATGACCCAAGCGTATTCTATGGAAATTTAGAAAAATCACTTTCCCTTATCCTTCCCTCTCTGGTTCTTTTTTTCTCCAACCTCTCTCACCCTACTAACCCACCCACAACCATGGAGATTGTCTCTGGTTGCATAGGGAAAGACGAGGCCTATAGAGAATGGTGATGTGAGTGGCGAAGGCGACCAGCATGTGGACGGTAGCTTGCGAGTGTGAGTAGTGTGCATGAACGCAGAGCAGCACTGCGAGCTTCCCTCCCTTCCTTCCCCAACCGTCACTGTCACCACTCCCTGCCCTCCCTTTCCCCTTTAACTGGCCACCACTTCACTCCTCCTTTGTATAACGTCATAACATTCCTCTCGTTTTCCCATTTCCCTCAAAACCATCATAACAGAGACAAAAGAAGGTCTTGCACACAAAAGTCATAGTTATGCCAGTCATTAGAAAACTCCTGTTCATTGTATGATCACTAAAGGAAACTCCACTCTTTAACCAAACCCAAAACAAGAACAAAAAAAAAAATTGAATATCTTGATCATCTGCATGTTGTCTTTTTTGTCAATTATTTAGTTGGGGACAAGGCACTTGACCAAATTGAAAACATCGCGTCGTTTAGTGTGGAAGCTCTGCAGAAAGAAGCTTATGAGTCGAAATGAGGGCTTGCTAATACTTTAGGGCCAAAGTGTGGTTTACACTTCAAATTTATTAAAGATAAGAAACATTATAATGACCAATTGGCCTTCCTTGCCTAATACAATTGAGGGACCAGTATAAATGTAGCTTACTTAAATTTTACACGAGCTTGGGCATAGCGCTCCATCCGAATCAATGCATGCCCCCATGCATTCCAAACCGGAAAAACATCAATCTGAGATAAGGCCAGATAAGCATTCATTAACGTTGGAAACAGGAAGTCACATATATCAACAAAGTGCCAAAACATTCGCTTTTGATACATACTTTACACTTCCTGCAAGTATACACCGCCATGCTGTACCGTTCATCTACAATCAACCGATCACGAAGCCGTGCAGATGACTCTTGATCAGCGATATCATCAAGGGAAGCAGCGATTCCTGATCCCAGGAGGCTCTGCAGCAGTTCAGCACGTCCCAGCCAAATATCAGCTTGTGATAGAACTTCAGACAGCTCATCAGTGGACTGACTACCCACACTAGAGCTGCCAGCATCAGACGATGAATCATCAGCATCTCGTCCTCTTTCCGAATTACTGGACAAGTCACTACCCCCAGCAACCTTTCTCAACTGGGATTTAGAAAAAATAAGTCCCTGTGGAAACAGAACTTCAAGTATCAATGAACATCCCTCATACATAACAAGAATATAAACGGAATCTATGTTTGCCTTTATCCACACATTTCCTATGGATATCAACTACCAACCATAAAAAAACAAGAGAGAAAAAAGAGAACAGAGTGCAACCTGCACAAATGTTTCTGTAGCATGATATGCACGGCCAATCGTTTCCATAGATGCATTTTCAGGCAACTGTTGGGAGCTCAACACATTTCTCATCTGACTAATGCACAAATTCAGAGCACCTTTGCCAGAGGTCAACTCATCGGAACACAATGAAAGCAGTGCCTACAACCACAAGACGCAAGTCTTCAACATAAATACTCAGAAACATAAGAGTAGTAGCTCAAAACAAGGTAGACAAATGTTTCAGAAATGCACAAAATGCAAACATAAAAGGAACAAGTGAAAACGAAATTCAATTTTATTAGCAAACTGCAGGTATAACAGATACAATTGATATAATACGTGCGAAGAAAGCCACATCCTAATTTTTGAAAGAATCAAGTCATAGAAGCTGGCGCAGGAGAACACAAAGGATAGAGAGTCAGAGTGGGAAAGATAGATAAAAAGGTGAAGTGTGGTAGGCGTAGGTTTCAAATCCTCCTCCAAGTCGAAGGAAAAGAAGCATTCCTAAATATTAGCTCAGATAATCCGATCCCTAGCTACAATTGTCTAAAGCATTAGGTTATTCCCTAGAATCATGTTGATAACAATCCCCAAAAATCTTTCCTGTTTAAAACATAACTAGTAGTATGTTGAAATCATCGTAAGAAAAAGCTGAAGCAATAGTTGCATTGCAAGACAGAACAGCCAGACCTTTTAAGCCAGACAAGAGCCGTGCCCCAGAAACCCACCCACCCCAAATCCCAACCGCAAAACAATAGCTCACATCAACCATCAATATGATTACGATGGTTATAGTATAAAAGTGTGACCTCATACTTAAGGTATAACAACAGCAACACCGAACAATTGTTTCAGATCGCTTTAATTGATTCCCCACTGATGTCAACCTTCGATTCAAGTATCACAGGTTACTGACCCACAAGAGCGACACTGGCAGCAGCTTAACAAGGTATAACAATAGTGCAACATGTCGATCACCAAATTATGGCTCTGAGAAGTATCATACCTTGAAGAGAATAATGTCAGGTGCACTTTCATATCGATGAGAAAAACGAACAGTGTCATCCTTATTTGGATCACCTGTAAGCATCCATTCCTCCGGAATTGAAACAGGAGGAAATCGTTCCTGCCCATCTGTAGGATACAATGAAACACGGTCCTCTTGAATTCCGGTCATTGCCTCCCAAGCAACTTTTTCAGATGGTGCTAAACCAGAGCTCTTTCTTTTCCTGTAAGCCTCCCTTGGAGCAGCCTTATCACCATTATTGCGTGGAGTCCAAGAAAAAGCTCTGCGAGCCTCCTTTTGCAAGTTACTTAGACTGCTAGTAAAAGATGACTTTGTAGGCATGCCAGTTCTTGTCTTCTGCCTTCCTCTTGGACCTGAGATTGATACTCTAGGCTCTCTGGAAGGAGAGCTGATACTCACAGCAATAGCTTTGGCAGCATAAGTTAGCCAGACACTATTGTCTCTCAATGAAGGAAATTCTTTAAGAATCTGGAAAGAAAAATTCTCATGATCAGATGAAATATAAGTTAAAGTTTACCAACCACTTAAGGCTGCTGATACAGGAACTAAAGAAATTCCAGAATAAAAGGTACCAGCGAAGCAGATTGCAGCTGTTTTCTCATCAGCAGAACCTCCAAGATCAAATGAGGATGCTCATGCAGGGAAGAACATCTCTGCTGCCATGGCAACGGCAAGGCCGACAAAACACGAAGACCTAAGGCCCATGAGTTAAGCCGACCAACTTCAACCTCTGACAAATTACCATCTCTTCTTTTCAAGAAAAAATGAACCTCCATAAACAACAAAAACACAAGGCCAAGTCAAAAACAGAATGTTCGAGAATTTGTAGGAACACTTCTTTCAGTATTTATTAAACATAGAAGAGAACGAACGTAAGCAATATACTTTCCGTATTACCTAAAGATAGAAAGAAAGAATGAGGACGTTTTTTATAAATCGAAACAACCACTTACAAGAAGCTGCTTTGATCGCAGGTTAGGCAATAGCTGCATTGCACCCATTGCTACTGGCAGAGCATCATCGGAGTCACGCAAGGAAGAAAGAAAACGTGAGGCTTCTGCCGGACCTCCCCCATTTAGTGGGTCTGCGGTGAGAAGTTTAACAAGTTGACGGCCTTGCAGTTCTCTCCGCAACTCTATCGATAATCCTGCACTTTCAGCCACTTCCAAAGCAGCAGAAACAGCTCCTTTTCCAGCTAGTCTAAGGGCAAGACCCTCAGGATCTTCCTTACATTCTGCTTCAACCTGATAATTACATGAGAGTGGAATGGAGAATACTATGAGAGAGTAAAATCATTACTCCTTAAATTCTTTCGACAAGAAGAGTTCTTCTTTTATCTTTAATTTTTCCCCAATGAAATCTCAACAAAGAATTGAATTGTCACCTCTTGCCAGCTGCCGTAATGATCATCTGCACAAAGAATGTGTTTGTATTGCAAGAGAGCTTGTCTCATTTGAACAACCTGATAGACAATGAAAAAGCAGTGAAAACATAACCGATAAGCCCAGCAACGCAACCAGCTTAAGTAAAAGCACAAATCACTTTCCTCAATCTTCAGCAACAATCATCAAGACGAAAAAATTACAGCATCCTTACAAACCCCAAAATCATGCAATAAATCACAAGTTGCACCATCAGGTACCTCATTCTTAGCTGGATAACTTTCAGTCAAGTGGCAGCTGCACATAGTTATGACATCCAAAGCAGCATCCAGTTCCCATCTATGCAAATATCTGGAACAGAACTTATTCCATTTCAAAAAAGGCTACAAGTGCGAAAGATCTATTATAAACAGTCTCGTAAGTATCCATTGAGCAACGCTTAGCAAAAAAAAAAAGTAACCATTGAGCAACAGTAGACTATATCAGGTGAAACAGTCACCAAAAGATGAAATCGTTATCCCCAACAAAATCCCTTTGAACAAATTGTTTTTAAAGTGCAAGATGTTACCTTTTTTACCCTAGTGGATATACAAGACACAGAAGGATAAAGGATTATATCAAAATAGTAAACAGCACTATTCTAACCCCAATAGATACTTCATGCAGAAGGCTTCAGCTAGACAAGAATTGTTATACGCTGTAAAAGACAAGGAAAATCACAAAATGGTGTAGAATTCTACGTACTTCAGTGCGAGTCGAGCAGCCAGCTGTTTATCCTTCAATCGCAGACAATACTGCCAACTATTACTCCACATGTTATGAACTGGATACACTTGAGATTGCCCAGTGGCTGTATTAATTTCCTCCTCACGTTCAATGAGGAGCTGCAGTAACCGGTCTGATGCTCCATTACGCAGACAGCGATCAGAAAAAGCAAGAGCATCCATCAGCTTCCCTTCATCGATTAATCTGATTGAGAAAACTTATTAGAGTATGCTGATTTTCAATTGCACAAAAATAGGAAGGAAGAGCTTTACACAAGTAAAGAACACCAAAAAGGGAAAGGGAAAAAATACAAAAAGCTATGGAGGACATAGGGAGATAGACAAAACAAATTCAGACAGCAAATGAGGTCAGCAAGATTAGTAGATTCAACTCAACCATTCACCAGGTTTTGCTCCAATGCAAAAGCATGAAGGCATTGGCCCACAGTAAGAAGCTATATCTACTTTGTAAGCCCATCATTCAAAACCTAGGCTGTCTCTTTATAGTAGTACTTCTTACCTCTTCCTCTCATCATCTATTTCATGGACTTCCCATTTTATTTAAGTACAATTGGGTGTTAAGCTTCCAAGATCCCAGATAAAGGTAGGCTGCAACCTTAACTCATATAATACATGTCACATAAGATTCCTTTGACCATTTTCCCTACCTACAGTCTGTCCTTCAATGCCCTTGAGAACCACATCAATTTTTATCTTATGTTGTTATCAGCATACCACATCAATACTTAACCATCAATTAAGAGTGACGTTAAAAATCCAGATACGAAACGTCCCCAGGCATTAGAATGTTGATGGCCAATTCTGGGTGGAACATCATTTTGACCCAGAAGGAATTCTCTAACCACGCTGATAAATGCATGACCCCCTCACAGCATTGCTAAGAAAGAAAGCTTGAGCCATTATCACGCTATCTTTCCAATGTTTCCTTACTCCAGTTCTGGTCTATATCATAACATTTCACCTTTCTTATTGTAGGTAAGAACATTTATTTTTCATTCATGCTGGTTTAACAGAAGAAACCCTTGTCTGATAATATCTTACATTCATATATGCCTGTAGTAAGAGTAAAATTACCAGAAATCGCAATAGTTTCTTCACCTCTTCGTGTTCAAAATGCTAGTATTTTCAAATGCATAAAGATATCATAACAGTTCGTCCAGTTCACAAAAGTAAGCTTTCCAAAGAAAAAATCTATAAAAAAATAATAATAATAATAATGATCAAAAAGAACCATTGCATGACCTAGGAAATTATTGAAATGAAAGAGAACATATTACCTCTCAACTGCTCTTCCATAAGGGCCCTCATTCTCCCAATCAAAAGAAAGAAAAACCCTCGTATCAAGTTCAGGAACTTCAGATTTAGGGGACTCATGCCAATGGTCAGAAGCTGCATTCACTGGACTGTGGAGGTCTGGCAAAGCTGTTGATATGTTAGCATTACCAGCAATATCATCAACTTCTGACTCGTTATCACTCTCAAGTTCGCGGTATCGCTTAATGGCAGTTTTTGGTTCAGCTTTAACCATGCCACCATCGCTCTCAAGTTCTGCTGATACAGCAACCTCTGAAACTCGATGAAGGTTGGTTTGCATTTGTATCCAGCGGTTCAAGGTCGGGAACCTGTTGACAAATGGAAAGTGTAAATTAGATAACAGTCATGACTTCAAGATGAAGTAATGCTGCACTTCTCCACAAATGTATGCTCAAAATTCACCTCTCAGATTGATCAAGAGCGAATTCGTAGAACCACCTGTCCTCATCAGGTGTTTGCAGCAATCCATCATTGAAGGAACTACAAATGGATGAATCACTGCCATGATATAGTATACCACTTCCAAAAACACATGCTAAGACAGCCCTCACTGGGGATAATTTAACAAGATGCTTCACTATATCTAGCTGGAGAGGATATAGAGCGATTCCAGGTATGGCTGAGGATCGACTGTAGGAATTTGGCTTAGCATCTTTAGAGGTAGGGGAGAAGAGTTTACTCTCGGGGAAACTTCTGGGAGATGTAGGAGTCACTGGAATGCAGGCCCAAGCATGTCCAGAACGTGGGGGGTAGACCGGAGGTACACATGCTGAAATTACTTCATGGACAAAATCAGCAAACATAATTTCAGCTACCTTTCCAGCTGCATCAGTGCTGCCTCGTTCAAACACCAGACGAGTCAAAAGCTGCAAGCCAGATGATATAAAAATGAGAATATAGTCAAAAGCATGACTATCAGTACATGATATGTACTATGTATATATGATTTAGGTACATTATAACTGTTTCCCACACTCATTCCTGTATGAACCATCAAGCACTGGGGCCTACAAACAAATCCCTTGCCAGTGACACCAGTTGACAATATTAAGGAAACTGGAAACCTCATGTAACCTGATTGGTAACCCTTTTCGGTTTCTGCTTTAACAAGACTGATTTCACAAACCGTTTAGGAAATCTGTCTTCAGTAATGTTTCCTTGATACTAATCCACATTTAAGGAAACACCAAAAAGATATTTTCGCACCAAAATGGAAAGCATGTGACTACTGTCCTTCATGATGACCATATTATAGCCTCGTTGGCTTCAGCCAAGGTGTACGAACAAGCCCTTGGATGAGTATTATCAAACATTTCATTGTTGCTAAGGTGAAAATGTTAAGTTATGTTATGTAAAGGTTACTTTTGTTATGTATTCTAGTCATAGGGTTAGTTTAGTCATGAGTGAGTTAGTCTTGTATATCTAACTGTATAGACCCATTTGTTGAAGTTAATGAGAAAAACCTTTGATCTCTCTTTCTCTCTCTACATTCTAACATGGTATCAGAGCATCGGTCCTTCATTGATCGTGAATTGTAGAGCTTTAGAGATCGTTTCTCTCACTTGACTGTGTTTATCAGTTGGTTTTTTCCATTTTTTACTGTTCAACCAACCAACAGTCACCTTTTATACGATCGAAACCCACTGGGTTTCCTCCAATCCATCGTACGAACACTGTACGCCCTCGTACGGACATCGTACGACCTCTGGTATCTCAGACGAACACATCGGTGGTAACCTCGTCGTCGTTGATCGCCGGAATAGTCCTCAAGGTCTCTTTGAAGCTCGACGAACGACTGGCTCATAGTCTCTTAGTTGTCGAACTACTGTAGACTAATCGGATCTGAGTTTTGAGCATAGGGTTTTAAAGCCTTGGAAATTTCGATCGCCGTGGTGTAGGTCCGGTCGCCGGACGACGTCGGAGGGAGTCACACGCGCCGGTTGAAGGCGGCGCGTGTAACTTGCGTCAGATCCAGCCACACGCGTGTCGTACACGCGCGAGAGGGGTCAAGGCGACTGGTCAACGTGGGTTCCGCGTGTCAAAAAAGGTCAGCCGGGGAGTCAAAAGGGTTCAGCGACTATAAAAAGGGTCAGACAGCTCATCTGGAGGGTTCAGGGGCTGAAAAAGGGGCCAAGGAGCTCATCTGGAGGGTCCATTGGGGTCCAGAAGGGTTCAGGGACCTATTTTGACCGATTTTGACCGCTTTTGAGAGCTCCAAGACTTGTTCCTTACTAATTTTGACGTTCCGGATTCATTCGCGGTGTCCATTTCAGGTAATTTGACTGTTACGGACGTGTTTTGACTGCTCCGGACCATTTTTGGGAGGTCCGAGACTTGTTCCTAACTAATTTCGACGTTCCAGATCCATTCGCGGGGTCGGTTTGAGGCGGTTTGAAACGGAAATTGTTTGTACAATGGAGGCTTTCAATGCCCTTTTTTCTGAGGGGGAGTTACAAACTCTCAGGCGCCTATTGGCTAGGCTTGACACTCCATCTACCACGGCTTCTACTTCCACTGCCTCTGATTTCTTTGCTTCCATTCATGCTAGTGCTTTCAGTGCATCTAACTCCCGTCCTTGGATTATAGATTCGGGTGCCACGGATCATATGACGGGTTGTTCATCCTTTTTTGATTCCTACTCCACTTGTTCTGGTAAGGATAAAGTTAGAGTAGCCGATGGCTCTTTATCTGCTATTTCCGGGAAAGGTTCTATTCATTATTCTCCAACCATTTCTCTTTCCTCTGTTCTCCATGTTCCCAATTTTTCTACTAACCTTTTATCCGTTAGTAGTCTTACCCAATCCTTAAATTGTTCTATCACATTTTTCCCTACACATTGTGTCTTTCAGGAACTGGATACGGGGAGGATGATTGGCAGTGGTAAAGCTCATGAGGGCCTTTATTTCTTGGAGTCTAAACCTAATCCAGTTTGTCCACCTTTGTCATGTGGTCAAGCTCTTGCAGCAGATACGGGTTCGGCTCTTTCCTTGTTACACCAATGGCATCGTAGATTGGGTCATCCTTCATTTGGGATTCTTGCAAAATTATTCCCCACTTTAGCTAAACAATGCTCTCAGAGTCAGTTCCTTTGTGAAGCTTGTGAGCTTGCGAAACATAAGCGCTCATTTTATGCTCCGGTCAATCAAAGAAGTGATTCGCCATTTATGGTCATTCATTCCGATGTTTGGGGACCTTCTCTTGTCACATCTTTGTCAGGTTTTTGTTGGTTTGTGACCTTTATTGATTGCTATTCTTGTGTCACTTGGGTGTATTTACTAAAGGCAAAAAATGAGGTTTTTTCGTGCTTTAAATCTTTTCACCAAATGGTGCGTACTCAATTTGATGCGAATGTCAAAGTGCTCCGTAGTGACAATGGGACTGAGTATATAGATGGGACTTTTCGGGCATATCTTAATGACTGTGGCATTCTTTTTCAGACTTCTTGTGTTGGCACTCCACAACAAAATGGAGTTGCCGAGCGCAAGAATCGCCATCTTGCTGAGGTAGCCCGCTCTCTGTTATTCACCATGAATGTTCCTAAACACTTTTGGGGCGAAGCTATCCTTACTGCTGCTTTTCTTATAAATCGCATGCCATCTAGTGTTCTTCAGTTTCAAACTCCAATTAAGGTTCTTTTAGGTGGTTCTCGGGTCTCATCTCTCCCACCCAAAGTCTTTGGTTGTGTGTGTTTTGTTCATGCGCCTAAGCACCCAGGTGGTAAGCTGGATCCCAAAGCCCGCAAGTGTGTTTTCCTTGGTTATTCTCCCACTCAGAAGGGTTATAAATGCTATGACCCGCACTCTCGAAAAATGTATGTCTCCATGGATGTCACTTTTTGGGAAACAGAATCCCTTTATCCTTTGTCCACTTCATCTCTTCAGGGGGAGAATGATAGACAGGAAGAGATGTTGACATTTCATACTCCTGAGTCGTGGTCTTATCCTTTACCTTGTCATGGTGAGGGGGAGAAAGAACCTTTACCTGCAGAAGGAGCAAAGCATGATGATCGGGAAAGACTGGATAGGTCAAATCTGCAGACCTTTTCTCGAAGGAATAAAGGCAAGTCTACATGTGCAGTGCCACTTTGCCAATCTCCATTACCTACTCCAGTTTCGGACTCTCCCGCTGATTCATCTGGTAATGCTTCTTTCCCTACTGTTGTTGATGATCTTGATGCTCCTATTGCTCATAGGAAAGGTGTTAGAACTTGTACCCAACATCCTATTTCTCAGTTTGTTTCATATTCCCGTTTATCCCCTTCGTATCATGTTTTTGTCTCTTCTCTTTCTTCTATATCTATCCCACAGGATTGGAAAGAAGCCATCATAATACCTGAGTGGAAAGAAGCTATGGTAGAGGAGATGACAGCATTGAAAAAGAATGGCACCTGGGAATTAGTAATTCTTCCAAAGGAAAAGAAACCAGTGGGATGCAAATGGGTGTTCACTGTAAAGCACAAGGCAGATGGGACAGTTGAGAGATACAAAGCCAGACTTGTTGCTAGAGGTTTTACTCAAACATATGGTATTGACTATGAGGAGACCTTTGCTCCTGTGGCCAAGATGAATTCTGTTCGGACATTGCTTTCTTGTGCGGCCAATTTGGATTGGCCTCTTCACCAGTTTGATGTGAAGAATGCTTTCCTCCATGGCGAATTGGAGGAGGAGGTGTACATGGCTATCCCACCGGGTTTTTCATCGTCTCAGACCGAGGGGAAGGTGTGCAGATTGAAGAAGGCACTCTATGGCTTGAAGCAATCCCCCAGAGCATGGTTTGACAGGTTTCTCAAAGCCATGTTGAGATTTGGATACAAGCAGAGTCATGCTGATCATACTATGTTCATCAAGAGAAGTAATGGTAAGATTGCCATTCTTATTGTTTATGTGGATGACATAATCATGACAGGTGATGATGTGGATGAGATTGCTAGCCTTAAGGCTCTTCTTGCTCAAGAATTTGAGATTAAGGATTTGGGGTCTATGAAGTACTTCCTTGGAATGGAGGTGGCTCGATCTGACAAAGGGATTTTTATCTCTCAAAGGAAGTACATCCTTGATCTCTTAGAAGAAACTGGTATGTTGGGATGTAAGCCAGCTGATTCGCCCATTGAGGCCAACCATCATCTTTGTAGCAATGTGGGGGAGCTTACAGAAAAGGAGAGATATCAGAGACTTGTGGGTCGCCTGATATACCTATCTCACACTAGACCAGATATCTCCTATGCTGTGGGGGTTGTGAGCCAGTTCATGCATGAACCTCGTACGAGTCATCTTGATGCAGTTTATCGTATCTTGAGGTATCTCAAATCTGCCCCCGGTAAAGGAGTTTTATTTTCTAATCATGGTCACTTGAGATTGGAAGCTTTCACTGATGCTGACTGGGCTGGTTCTATTGATGATCGGCGATCTACTTCTGGTTATTGCACCTTCCTTGGAGGGAATTTGATTACGTGGAGGAGTAAGAAGCAGTCTGTGGTAGCTAGATCTAGTGCAGAGGCTGAGTACAGAGCCATGGCTCATGGTGTTTGTGAGCTTTTATGGCTCCAAACCTTCTTGCGTGATTTGGGATTTCTTGATTGTAGTCCTATGAAGCTCTATTGTGATAACAAAGCAGCCATAAACATTGCTCACAATCCTGTTCAACATGATCGAACAAAGCATGTTGAGATTGATAGGCATTTCATCAAGGAGAAACTGAGCAACGGTTTGATATGCATGCCTTTCGTGAGATCCGAAGACCAATTGGCCGATGTATTTACTAAGGGTCTTAGTAGTAAAAGTTTTCACCCCATTGTATTCAAGTTGGGCTTGATAGATATCTTTGCACCAACTTGAGGGGGAGTGTTAAGTTATGTTATGTAAAGGTTACTTTTGTTATGTATTCTAGTCATAGGGTTAGTTTAGTCATGAGTGAGTTAGTCTTGTATATCTAACTGTATAGACCCATTTGTTGAAGTTAATGAGAAAAACCTTTGATCTCTCTTTCTCTCTCTACATTCTAACAGAAAATTAGGAAAACAATAAACTTATGGGAACAATACCAACAGAGAACGAGAAAAAAAGAAGGAAATCTTCTAGAAAGAGTACTCGAAAGAATTCTAATACTTAAGCTCAAACAATCAAGCTTACTATCCACCCTGCAGCTCTGGAACTGTAATCATTCAACGTAAGGGAATAAGGGAAACTCCAAAACTTGGCTCAAGACAAGAGAGCCAAGGAAACTAATTCCTCACAGTTACATGCATCCATAATTAGTGAATGGAGGTAGAAAACGAAGAAGGGGAATACCAAAACAGAGAGAGAGAGAGAGAGAGAGAGAGAGAGATTACTTTTATTCCAGGAGTACTGTGTTAACATTTGCCGAAAAAATAAAATTACATGAGAAAGTACAGAAGTTGTAACTTGTAAGGGTTAAAGTACTTGGTAAGGGAAACTAAGATACGAAGCAAACAATAGGAGAAAGAAAAAAAAAGAGAAAAAATTATGCCACAAAACAACTGAAACCATTTCTTACTATACGAAACGGATAAACCTATCCCCAGGATTTTCGAGGCTTATCCACAAAGTACCATTGGGCAATACCCTAAATTTTCTAATCTGGTAAAGCCATTTTTCAGGTATTCCCTTTGGTTACGTAGATATCTCCAACAAATTTCTCGGCAAGATCCATACTGATTGCAGCACTTTGGAAGGGTGTATTGTCCATTTGGACATCATCTCCTGTACAAATAACCCTAAGCAGTTGCAGTTCCACGCACTTCCATCAATATCATACTTACAGTATCTTATAATTTTTATGTGGACATAGCACATCCTTTCACTTTCTTTCGTTGGGAGTCTAGGGAGTGCAATCCTAAATTGGATCAATCCTTTGAAATGTTAGATATTTCTGGAGTTAGAGTAGTGTATAGGTCTTCTTATTGTTTGACCTTTCTTTTTGTTCCTCGCACTCTTTTGTAAATGGGTAGCATGACTTATGTAGCACCAATACTCCTAGAGGCTGGAGTGTCCCCATGTCGGACACGGGGACACGGCTCAATATGTACGGGACACGCCACGTCGCGTGTACCACAAATTTAATTTATTTTTATAGGGGACACAGCAGGGACACGCGGGAGACACGGTGAATATGCAATTTTTAAAAAAAATTGGGAGGTAAATGTGTATTACTTCAAATGTTTGGGGCTAAAAGCATAATATGATGTATATATGATGCTTGTTTATATATATTGAAGCTTCATGTTTATACATATAACTATATTTCCTTTGGTATAATATAAATATTTTTTATTTATTTTTGCCATGTCCCCTGCGTGTCCATGTCCGTGCTAGTTGCTACATAGGTAGCATCCCATGATGCATTTTCAATAAAATTTATTACCACTTCAAAATATCTATATATTAGATAACTTAGCTGCAAAGACCCTAAAGAAATCTTCCAGCAACAAGGCCACAGAAGATGCTGTATCAGTACGTATTAATAACGCAAAAAACTTGGTATTCAATTCACAGACAAGAAACTTACATCTTTAGGCCACTCATACACGAGGGAGAAATAGTTGAAATCATGAGTTGTATCGGTCCCATCAACTATGTCCCCAATTGCAGCAATGTGGAGAATAAACTGCGAAAGATATGTTGTTGTCTTGGCACTCAATGGCCCAAACAATCTCCTTCCAGAATCTTTTACATCATAACCAGGAGGTTGGACAATATTTTCACCAACAGCAGAACCAGGTGATGCCAGCTTGGGAGCTCTTAATCCAAGACCAAGAAACCCATCCTTGTCATAATTTAGAGGTTTACCATCAGCATATGCACCTTCCCCTTTCGTAGAATCTCTTTCTGTCTCTTCATCAGCGACAGCTCTTGCAAGATTATGAAGCTTACCTGAAATCGGAAGTCAGAAAAGGGAATGTTAAAGCATCTTTTGCAACAAATCAACCGAGCAATAACGATATCAACAAAATTATTAGAAAGAACACAAAATAAATGCGAAAAATATAAACCAACCACATCCACAAAACTTAAGCTATTAGGACCAGGAAATAGTCATAAAGTCACAGTGAAGAATGGGGAAGGTTAGTTTCCAAGTTTGATGATATCTAACGAAAGACTGAGGTGCATGGAAGTGGAATATCAGTTTGTGGATAGTAGAGAAATTAGAGATCAGTGTCGTATTGAGGAGAAGGGCTTTGTAGGCATCCGAGTCTGACTATTTGGAAGAGTTTCTGTTATTGAGAATGGAGTTCAATGCTTAGGCAATTTCAACATGGATTTTTCGAAGGCACTAAAGAGAAGGCAAAAAGGAGCCGCAGTTCATACAACCGAAATAAATATTGCTAAAGTATTGAGGTATCTTGGGCCTAAAACTAAATTTCAGATATTCGAGTTGAATCAAGTGGGCTCCCTTGCTTCTGTTGTAAGTTGTAGAGTGGGACGAGTGGGATGACCCAATTTTGTAATATAAGTTTTTATTGTGGAAAAGACATCAATGTCGAAGTAGAGTGGGACTGTAGTGTGACTCCACGTTGCAAGTGAAACAATTATCTTAATACCCAACTTCAACTAATCAGGTACAAGTTGCAATATGGAGGATGGATGTGACATATTGAGGGGAGATTGTGTAATATGTCATCTCTTTTCTTCCACTTTTTGTACTTTATTGGAGAATATTGGAGGGACCCATCGTACTTTTTCCTCCAAAATGGAGAGAGCAAATATGGTCCTCCATATTTGGAGGCCCTCCCTCCATTTTGGAGGAAAAAGTACAGTAGGTCCCTCCAATATTCTCTCACAAAGTGCAAAAAGTGAAAGAAAAGAGAGGACATATTACACAATCTCCCCTTAATTTGTCACATCCATCCTCCATTTTGGAGGAATGGAGATGGGTTGAAGATGCCCTAACTCCGTAAATTTTTAACTCCGTCTGTACATTAAATTGCAAAATTACTATATATGAAGCTATCATTGTTACCAAATTGCTAACATAAAGAGTTGACTGCCCATTTGCGCCCATGTTCGCTATCGTGGTCCGCTTGGCATTCATTGGCCATTTTCTTTTCAGCCCTAAGAACCTAAGTGGCCCAACCCTTCCAAGACCCACCCCAAATCCACCCCTGACTTCTTTGTTACATATCACCTGCTCTGCCTGTCCATATCCAAAAACCCGCTCTGATGCTTGTTTCAATTTCAAGGACATAGGCACCCTCCTATGAATACAAGCCTCATTCCCCATTAATCCCACTCTCTCAAAAGCATTGGGTATCCACAATCCCTCCTTCCCCATATGCACGACCATGCCTTTGTTGGAGTAAAACGCCATCGTCTGAACCTTCCAACTGCTGAAGTTTCAGTCTGGGCCAGATTCCAGCCAAATTGGCATCTCATACCCTAACATTTCCTTAATGTCTTGACAATGAACATGACAAACGCCAAGAAATAGCACCCTGCAAGGCTGACGCATGGTTTGAAGCACATGGAGGAGGTGAATGACCATGCAAGATATAGCACAGATCTCATGAACGATTATCTATGGGGAATACAAGTCACCACAGATTGGTCTTATAATTGCTAAGAGGAGACACCATGTGTTATATTGCTTTGGTGTTTTCAAAATTGATGACACGGAAATCACTTCACAATTAGCTAGGAGATAGAACTTTAGAAGAAAGAAAGAAAGAAGCACACAAAGCAGTGCCTCAGTCAAATCTGGCGCATTTGAGGGTAAATGAACTAAATGTCATAAAAGTGGAGACACCACTTGCAAAATTGAAAAGAATTTCTTCAGAGTCTCAATAAAAATGTTTAGATGCTTCCTTTGTTTTCTCCATTAATGTCACCCTTTTGTATATGCAAACTGGAAAGTCTACACAAGCTGCACCTCTTTTAGCACCATTTTCTCATATCTATTTAAAACTGAAATGGACATTTCCTAGTGCTGGTCCCCATTGATTATGGGTTTTGAATGCAGCTAGAATTGAGTTATGAGTTATGCCTAACATCAAAAGTGATCACTCATAGAGTCAAACCCATGTTATCAGCTCTTGCACAAGTCACAACAATTCTTTACCAGTGCACCAAGCAACATCTCAAAAACAAGAAGAAAAAAAGAAAGGAGAGAGATGAACAGGTACCACTTAGAAACTGCCGCTTCCCCTTGTGAGCATCTTCAACCATCTGATGCAACATAGAAAGAGCACGCTCCCTATGTCCCTGTCGGGGAAAGTCTTTGGATGATGTACTTATGCTATCCCCAGATAAAATGGCCTGAAGAGCTGGAGGTTTATCCTGAATCAAGATAGACGGAGGTTTATGCATCACCAACAAGCAATAAAAGTTTACCCAAAAATATCAGCTGCATTATTTACCCAGACGAAAACCAATAAGATCAACTGGAAAGCCTCTATCTCAGCTTCAACAAGCCGCAGACCAGCAGAAAAAAAATTATTTGAGTTTTTTCTAAAACCAATAACATGACAATTTAGGAGATAACTAGAGGAAGGATTACATGAGACATAGCAACAACGTAGCACTTATATTCCACAACAGTAGGTACCCAAGCTTTTCACAAAGCAAAGTCAATTACAACATGAATTTTCAATCCTGAAAAGGAGTGAATAAGAAGGGTTATCATGCAGTACGTATCAATCTTTATGGCATTTGATAATTGGCATTCCATAACTATCCTCTAGTTTCTCTTACAAGTGTCATTCAAACATTTGGTATCCATTCTTGCTCTCTCACAGACATTTGAAGCTGATCTTTGCTTCAGAGATTTTGTGGGTGCAACCATTTTCTTTAGAAGACATCTATACTAGTCCGCAACACTGTCTATTGTAAATGAAGTAGCTTTGAAAGCCCCTCATATACCTCTCTATACTATTTGAAAAGAAAAGGTTCTAATCTCTTCAAACTGTCAACATGTTTTACAACCTAGTATAACCATCGGGAAGGGGGAATCCAAGGCCTATCCAACCGCCTCAAATTGTAAAAGAGATGAAGGGGGAATCCTAGACCTATCATACCGCCTCAAATTGTAAAAGAGATGAAAGAAATCTACTATCTGACAGAACGAATATATCATCAACCAATAAATGTTCACCTCAACAGGGAACCAAAGTACACAAAAAATGAAAAGATCAAAGAAAAGAAGACAGTAAATGGAAGCATGAAATCAACGTTAAGGAATTTCAGAAGTACCGCAAAAATAAAAATAAAAATAAAAATCAAGGTTAAGGATACCACTGGAAATGGGAAGCAAGAAGAGGCTTGAATCCGATCGGAAGCTAATTTGGAATCTACTAAGAAACTAAAAGAAAATCAATATGCAAATAACATCATGACCATTTAGGCAACACATAAAAAGATTTGGACAAAACTTAATATAGTTCTATTGAGAGTTCAGCATAAAAGCTGTAAAATATGGTACAATATTAGTTTTTACAAGTTCCCCAAAGATTTCTGAAGATACTTGCAATGGTCATCATAAATCTGTGCAGTTTCCAGGACTAAAGCATTATCAACAACTCCCTCTACTTGCTTATAAGTTAGTTTCTGAAAAAAATCTTAGCCCTCTCAAAACAAGGGCTCACAATTATGGATTTGATTGCTGTTGACGTTAGGATTGAACAAATAAATAAAAGTAGTTCCTTTGAGATATATAAAGGAGGGAAACATCATTCGACAGGAAATCAAACAAGGATTCCTAAAAAGTAAAGAAAATTATAGATCTCCATGTACCTCCGATATGAATATAAATCCTGTTGGTTGAGGCTTCAAGTGAAAGCAAAAGCAATACGTAGTGAATGTCTCAACATATTACCTGCTCCAATAATTCATGTGAACGCTTGAGGACACGCCTTGTCACAGAAATAATCCCAACCTCAAGAATCTGATCCCAATAAGTTGAACCAATCTTTGGAGCACCTCCAGGATAGATTTCAGATAGCATAACCTGAGCCTGCAAACAAGAAATTCTACCAATTGTCTAATACCAAACCATTTTAAAGCTCTAAATTTCACTTCAGGATCATGAAATAGAAAGGTATAGTAAGTCTTGGTTACATCACATCAGATGGGAAGTTAGAGCATGGAATACAAAAGCCACAGAAAAAAAGGACTCGATAGGATAATTAGCCAACAAAAATCTGCCTCCAATGCATTTCAAGAAAAAAGGGGGGAAAAAAGTATGAAAAGGATTTAAGTGACCCTGATGAAGCGAAACACTAAAAATAGTGCCACAACACTAGCTCTCCAAGGACCTTAGGCTATTGAACACTTGTGGGGATAGGGATTTAATGGTAGGAAGAAAGCATTATTCCTATCTTAAGAGTAGTCCCACATTGCTTGGGTATGGAATGGGAGATCACTTTATAACATTTGGGACCTCTCCACTCATTGCCAATTGACTTTGAGTTGGATATAAAGTTGATACCATATTAGATTGTCAACCACCAATTCATCTAAAAGTTTAAGCTGTTAGAGGGGCGACTTTACTATTTATTTTCTTAACACGCCCCATTACTTGTAGCCAGACTCTCCTCATTAAGCGGGCTAACACGTGTAAATTTTAATCATTAGGTAGGCGGTGAGGTTCGAACACAGAATCTCTTGTCTACTCTGATAACATATTAGATTGTTAACCACCAACTCATCTAAAAGCTTAAGCTCTTAGAGAGAGGAGCAATTTTATTATTTATATTCTCAACATCCTACAATGAGGAGGAAGAAAAAAGAGGGAGAAACAGAGGGGTCTGTCATCAGATTCATTCTCTATAAACTACAAAGCATTATAGAATTTCTTGCTAAATCCCCAAGATTTTGTCACAATGTCCAAGAATCAAAAGAAACTTTTGCTATTTCATTCCATCAGGAGCAAAGAAAGTGGGATCCGTTATGTTTTGGAAAAAATGTAACCAAGTCAAAGCGGAGTAGCAGAAAGTAATATGATCTTCATATTAAAGTTGGGTTACATTGCCTGATCCAGAAGCTTTTGGGACATAGTTGCAGACTTTGCCGAACATGTAGCAACATCAATACACAGAAGAATCTGACATCAAATACAAAGATGTCATCCAAGACGTCCAAAATTGCGGACACAAAGAAGTATAAAACAAAATCAATTTATCTCCATTTGAAGGAGGGAGGCGAAAACATGTTTCCTATACTACTTACAGCAGCTAAAGGACCTAGCAGAGAGCGTAAAGAGGAAAAATCCAATTCTTGGACGGTGGAAGTACCATCAGCAGCACGGGACACTGCATCCTCCACCTGCAAAGGTTAAAAAAAGAGTTTGCCAAAACGAGTCAAAATAAGAAGCCAGTATAATCTAGGCGACCCACTAACAACAAAATACCACCATTTAGTTCATGACAGAATAACAACACAGCATTACTGTTCACTTCGAAGAAAGAGATACAGATTGAGAAATTTCAAAAATGGGTCCTCAAAATTCCACCCAAATCAATGACCTTAAACTGCTAAGAGTCTAGGACCAGAAGCTTACATCATAGACAAGATAAAGTAGCACAGTTAGGACATGGGACCAGAGTCCAGACTTTCAAGAGTGTGGATCAGACCTCTGGTAATGTTGTGGATCACAATACCTGTGCAGATCCCTACACAATTTGGGTGACGGAAGGTGTAGAAAACTTAACTGACACTCAGCAACTTCCATTTCAATCTTTTAAAAACTGCACACACTGACAGGAACTGCCCACATTCTACACTAACTCCTGCAAGTCTAAAGAAATAGCCTGCTACCTAAAGAAAACAAATGTTATTAGGATATCTGTCAAGCATTTATATGTGCGCAAACTACTGAATCAGTAATCCCACTCTGGAAAATGTCTCCTTCAACACTGCTAGATGACTCAAATTTGCTTCTTTGGAAAGCGCAAAATGATGTTCATCATGAAATGCAGTTTCCGATAACTACAATCTAAGTTCTTGTTCAAAAGTCAAAACTAGCCTAGCATATACTCCTCTTCAATCTAAGTTCTTGTTTATGGACATCAACTGCAGCCTGGTTAAGATCTGACTAAGCCACCCATACGGCATGCCTCTCATGAACCAAGATGTAAACAAAAATGACCACCACACATATCCCTAAACTTTGCCAAAACTCTCCATCTTAAAATTTAGAGGAGCCGGCACCACACAATGACTAAGGCTCTGGAATAGGAACCCTTCATCCAAAAGATCTCCAACTTCTTTCTGGAGCTCTTCCCCTTCTCTTGGTGAAAACTGGTAGGCTGGTTTAGTGGGAAGAGATTAACCAGGCACCAAATCAACAGAATGTTGATTGCAATTGATGGAAATAACTCAGGACGCAATGCTTGAGGAAAAACCTCAACGTGCTGTCCCATAAGTTCCTTAACATCTGCTGGAGCTTCAAACACAGCCACACCCCTTCAGAAACAAACCCAAACTACTGCAAATTAATGCTTGAGGGAAATATTTTTTGTTTTTGTTTGCCACAAAAGCAAAATCAACATTACTCTTTCCCATAAAAGTAAAATTATCATCCCTCGAAATGCTGGGAGGAGGAGGTGGTCTAAAGTGAGATGGGATATTGTGGTAAGGAAAAAAAAAAAAAAAAAGAATACCTACCGTAAAACTGTGGATTGCATAGCTCGACAGCAGAATGGAGAAAAATAACTCTTGTAGCTGAACCTTATCGATTGGCCACAAGGTTTAGTTTGGTTAAGTGCGTACTACTAATTAAATGTGGAAGGAAGCAGGGGTGGAGCGAGGATTTTTATTAGTGGGGTCAAAAATTAAATCCATATGCAAGTTATTTTCTTCTATCCACTAACCCAAAGAAATAAAAAATAATTGAGAGGTTAATTATAAGGACTGGGATCCTCTGTCCCTTTTAAGGAACTGAACGGTCCTGTCCGGCCTTTTTAGGGCCCTTCCCGGGTTCATTTGATGATCGGGACCGTTCATAATTTAGACCTTGGCAAGAGCATTATGCACGACAAAATTCATGTTAATCGGTAGCATTTAGGGTGTTCTTGAAACACATTTGTTTCTAGAAAATGGGTTTTTATCCTGTGTAGCAACATTTTCTACCCATTTTCTCAAGATAATGCATTTCGAACTTTTGAAAACACATAACAAGATATCCGATTAATATGGAATTTGGCGTGCCTAATGTTCTCGACGAGGTCTAATATATTAACGGTCCAGATCATCAAAAAAGACACGGGAAGGGCCCGAAAATGGGCCGGCAAGGACCATCCAGTCCCTTAAAGGCACTAGAGAGGATCCAGATCCTAATTATAAGGTAGACTTATAATATTTTGAAAGGAAAGTGATAGTGCCAATAGCGCATAACAGTCTTGTACCATGTACATGGTACAACTATTTTATACACCAGAATTTGGCATTAACAAATCAGTTGTGGGCCTTGTGGCATTATCACCACCCTTTTGAAAAGTCTCATTCGTAAGACTATGAAATCTCGAAAAAATAAATAAATAAATAGAACACGTGGAATTTAATTTTGGGGGTGTAAAAACAGCAAAATTTGAGTCTTTCTGAGAAGTAAAGGTGAGTTGGGTCAAGTGACCCCACTTGACCCTTACTTCCTCCTCCCTAGAATGCAAGGTTCTAGTATTTGTACTAAAAGGCTTTATGGATAAGAGCACTTAACACTATAAAGCCAAAATAATGAGGCATTGGTGAGTACATATCCACAACGCTATGATTTGAATCATCGACTCCAAAAAAAATTTCGTCAAACTTACATGTGCTTCATTTGTCAAATAAGGAACAAGGGCGTGCCTCAACTGCATGACATCTTGCCGAGCAAAAAAAAAACTGCATGACATCTTGTTCAGGAAATAGAACAAATATGAACTTGAAGGACACAACCACATCTCACATGTGTCAAGAAGTATCCTACAAGTATCGGATACAAAGAAGGAACCATCTAAGAAGTGTCTATCCTTCTGATGCTTAACTAGCGTAAGTTAAATAAGCTAAAGAGTGGAAAACATAGAGCATCAAACATAGACAGTTTTTGTTACAAGATAAATCATAAGATAAAAATTGGAACATACAGATGCTTTTCTGAAGGCACCATCTACCCATTCCGCTAGTTCAAGTGTTGCCTTATCTTCTGGAGGCAACTGAAATCGGTGAACAGCCTCTTCTCCAATGTCATATTTTGCCCTTTGCATGCAACTACGCAATTAAATATGTCAACGTAAGTGACTCACAATTATTGGCAGTGAGGAATAAAACGAGGGGAAAAGGATGACAGACAAAACAGAAGCACACATAGGCGTTGATATTCACCAATTTGCCAGTACATAAAGTTATAACAGAAATGAAACTTGCAACATTAAATAACATTAAGACTTATAGTCCTCAATAAAATAAAAAATTAAGATGTACAATCTTTAAAAAGCAGTTGTCTATACACTACCACAGAACAAATAAATGTCCAACTTACGTTTCTCAAACACTACTTCATGATTATGTAGAATATCATTTCATTTGTCATTTGAAAAGCTCTGCTGTTGTTATTCCTTTGAACAAACTTCCTAATCTCTGATTTACTAGTTGACTATTTTGTGCATTTCCAGGGATCCACCGGAGTCCTTACTCAACCTTTAAGGCATAAACTTTTCAGTATCATAAACCTAGAATAGTTTCACTCCAGCAGTATGTTTCAAGCAAGAGGACTTCAGCAAAATGATAAATCAAAATTCAGGACTTATATCTCTCTTTCTTGGACTTGTGATTGGAGGGACTAGTGAACTGTACAACAATAACAAAAACCTCTGATAGTTGGTAACCCTATGGGTGATTGATTTAGGCAAATTTCAAGCAGAAGCTCCAGGTTCAACTGCCAAAACACCTTTGGCTTAATCGATTGACAAAAGCAACAATCGTGCAACAAACTGTAAGGCAGAAACGGAACTTAATGAAGAGAAACAACATCAAGCTTTTGACAACAATAGCATAAAACTTGCCACTTGCCGGTATAAGTTTTGATCATATTAACAAAAGTTTCCAGATTGTCACCTTACAAGCAAAACATTTGTCCTGTATTACTGGTAGAGAAATTTGCATCACTTAGAATAAGCAAAACTGCAATGGAGTCATTGAAATGAGGAGATGATTGTCACACTAAAAGAAACCTATTAATAAAATTTAACTCACAGATTGAGTAACTTCGATGGGGCTGCACGTAATACAGTCAATGCCTCCTTCCATCTCCACTGGCGTTCAGATAATGGTAGAAGACGTTGCAAAATTGACAAACGCCATTCCCAGTCTTCAACAAAACGCCTAGCATTTGAGATTCTCCAATCTAACACTTGTACCCCACTAGCAGGCATATTGACAGTCGATGCATTCTCCTGTTCAAGAACAGAGGATGGTAGATTCTGGTGCAGTATATCAAGTATCGTCCCTATGAACGATACAACCATCTTGTTTCCCCCTTCAAATATTGCATGGTCGGCATGATCCCCACCACAGATGGAAGACAATGACATATGGCTCCCATGTGAAACACAATGTGTGGGATTGATGGAAAGATCATCCATATGTAACAGCGAGATAATAATGTTCACCATCAAAATCTGCATATTTTTTACATTTGACTATTACACAAGCAATAAAGACTTTTCCAACTTCAAAACTGCAAAACAACATAAATAACTAACAAAGAGCATTGCAAGTTTAGACAGTGAGATTCGTGCTAAAGCAGATTCACTAAATAGTAAATACGTTTATGATACCGGCAACCTACCAGGAGGACAGTCAATGTATCACTTTATGGGTTAGAGCAGTTAAACTTAAGACTTAGATAAATTTTTCTAAATCTCGATTAAATTCTGGCATTCTGCAATATGCCATGTCTTTCTGCTCATAGCAAGTCCAAGACCCACACGATCTACTTGGCTATGGAATCAGTGATCACTTAATATACGGGGGGGTCCTCTTCACCTAATACCTTAAGCTTTTACACTTTGATATAACGTCATTCATGGCATCAGATCTAGGTTCATTTCAGCCCCCATTAACAAACGTGACCACATCTTGATACTTTCAAAAATATTAAAATAAAATTAGGACACATCTCAAAAAAGTTGCTTGGGTATGTGTACTGATATAATATAATGTCCAACCTCTCCAGTCAACCTAATAGCCTATGCTTTTGAGTCGGATCTAAAGTTTCTACGTACATACCTACAGCGTCACCAAAATGACCTCCAGAAGAGAGGGATTTCAAGCAATGTAGAGCTGAAAATACCTTGCGTGGAATATTATTGACAGCCTCAAGATGGTTACGTAGATCTTTCAAATAGCATGAAGCGAATTGGTGATGGCTTCCTGTTTCATCAATCATAAACCTTTCCATAGCTCCCAGTGCAAGAACAGTAAACTCCAGAGCATAACGCATGTGCATGAGTTCAATGTCTTGCATCCTGCAAAAATCATTTCGCCAGATTATTAGTACGTGAGAGGAAAAAAATGGGGGAACCCAATGGTGAATAGGAAGTTTCATGGACAAACTATGTAGAAGGCATTTTTTATATCCATAGTTGCAAATATTACCAAGCAACTACTATAACGAATGAAATATATCCACCACCCCCACTTCAAAAATTGAAGTCATCCGTTTTTAGAAGCTCAAGTTCATCATAAGTGTATCTCTGCCAAGCTACAACACAATTATCAATGAGAAAGGAAAGATGAGGAAGATGGGATAGCATAATGGATGGCAATCAATGGAATTTTTTTTTTATTTCTACTGATACGTAGGGAAAATCTTGAAATCCCAATGAGTAGCGTTGGCTCAGCTGTAAGTCATTGGTTATCCATTGTGTTGGGCTTTGTTGTGTATATGGTTTGCCCATTTTTGGGCTTAGGCCATTAGGTATTTGGATTGTTTTGCTATATCTGGTATGGCTCTTTTGGGTCAAGGCCTTTGGGTGATTTGGGCTCGTCCCATTGGGTGCTCCCTTGATTGGTTTCTTGCTAACCTCGGGTTTGGGTCTCGGGTGGACATAGGATTCTTCTTAGCTTCGATTAGAATATGATGCCATCATCCCTTTGTCCTTTCAGTCTTTGTAACAATTTCAAAGATTAATAAAATTTCTTTTGCCTTGAAAAAAAAAAAATCTTGAAATCTCACCATGGAACATCACCCTATGCTACATGACAAACAACCACTGCCATTGTTGAAGCCACCTCCAAAAAAGTATGCTAAAATTCATGGATCTCCAGCATAAACAACAAAGTCTACCACCATACTTTTACATCCAATTTGGTTCTACTAAACACCACCCAATGGACTGTGAATAATACTCATCTAATGCCAAAAGGGTTACACTACACATTCTCATAATTTCAAACACTTTCCACGAATGCACCTTCACGCATTACCCACCGCCCTTAGGGAAGTCGTTAGCATGTACGATTTAGTTCTCACCCCTCGGAAAATGAGGTCAAGAGTGAAAAAATGTCAAGAACCAAACCCACACGGGAATCATGAAATCACACCTCTTCCAGGCTGATACAGTTGAAGCCATTGGCTGCATGCTAATCAGTTCAATTGCATCTTGAAACTTTATGCCTGGAACTACATCAAACAAAACCTACAGAAAATAAAAATACAAGCACATTAAAGAAAACACGAGAAAAATTAAACGACACATATGCTAAATGTTGACTACAACGTTGTCATCGTGAAAAAAAATTACTCAAACTTAAAGCAGATCAATAAAAGAAGCAGGACCAAATGGATGCACTGATAATGAATCAGCAAGAGTAAGAGATACTATAAAAGATTAAAGAAAGGTATTATGACTCTGTTGGATTAATTGTTCACTTTATCGGTTTCTCGTTTGTTTTGCTAAGAACAAAGACTTCAGAACACTACAAATTTGGTTTTCTAAACCTACCCTATCGGTTGGATTGAAACTAATAACTACAGAAATGCCTTCATATTCTCTTGTCTTCTTAACCCCCTGGAGAAACCCATTTCTCTTCCTCTTATAAAGCAGGGCAATCACCACATTCACCGCCAAAGCTGTTGCCATTAACTAAATAACACGATATGTGACATATCAAAACCCACTGTCAGTGTCTCATTTGATGGGTTATTGATATATCTTATAATTTATTAGAGAGTTCAACAACTTAGCTGGGTATTGAGATATTAATCAGCAGATATGCCGACTTTCTTTGGTATATTCAGGTAGCAGAATATTGTGGTGTGTCTACTGACACACAAAGATACATGTAAATACGTTTGCTCTGCAAAGTGACACTCCCTCTGTCCCAAATTATGTCCTTTCAACTTGGGATGTCCCACAACAGTCCTTACTAGAATATTCGAAGTACAAATTTTTCTAAATATCGAATGTTATCCCCTGCAGTTTTTAAATATATATAACAAAGGGGAATAATTGACAATGTTGAAATCCTCCATGTTACATAATATTGAATTCCTTAATCAGTTAATCATATGTCACAATCAAAAAGGTTGCAACAGCATAAAGAGATGACTATCATGGGACCAGGGGAATATCTTCTGCTTTGAAGACCCAATCTTAGTTCCAGGAACTTCCTATCTGCCTGGTGAATCGGCCTCAGAACCTCGTTCCATTCTCCCGCGTCAGACTTTCCTAGGGACCTCCCTCCCATAGAGAAAGGAACCCACTCCCAACTAGGAAAGAACCTCTTAATATAAAAATCACAGAAGAAACAAAAGGAAAACATGCCAAGCGAGAAAAAGTACAAAGTAATGATAAGATAATAGAAATATATTAACTCAAATTTGCTCAAGTAACCGCTTGGTTCAGCTTTGCATCACTTTAAGCAGTGCCATATCAAAGCCAACATTAGTCACGCCCTTTCATTCCACCCTTAAAATATTTGAAATCTCTAGTGATAAAACAATTGTCATTCTCATTTATTCTCAAGATGCCAATGAACCTGGATCAATGAAAATAGTTGAAGAGATAGAGGGGTAGGACTGAATGCAGGAATAGAGATGAAGAAAAACAATATGCAAAGATTATCTTGATGGTGGTTCTTTCCTTTTTGTTACAAGTTAATCAGGAATCAGGATGATTCCCATCTGATTAAAGTGGTAAAATGCTTACGAGCTAATTAAATAAGCAGCATGCTCATATGCCAAAATAACTTGGGGCCGTGAGCTCCTGGCAGTTTAGTCGAGATATATAATAATTTCAAACCATTAGAAAGTCCAAAAATCAGAAGTCAACAACCCAACATTAATTGTACGTATAATAGCAAATGGAATTCAACAACTTCACAAGTAGGGCACTAATCATCCTGGAGAAGTTAAAGATCCCACAATAGCTAAGTTCCATAAACATCATATTAGTACAAGCCCTCTAGAAATATACAATGAAGCACAGAAGAATTCAAGTCCGAAAATTCTGATATCAAGCCTCTTTTGCATTGAAACATCACATTCTTACCCGCAGGGCACTCTGAACAGATAATCTTTCAAGCACAAAATTTTCGACAAAAGGATCCAAGTGAGCATCTTCATTTACATAATCTATTGGTTCTTTTCGAGACAACAGTACTGATGTTTTCAAACTCCAAGACCGGCCAGAGTTGACACATGCAACAAACGAAGCCAGATCAAGCTGATAACATAAAGAATCACAAAGATGCTCAATGCAGGACACCTGTCAAAACCAGAAGTGAAAATCACATACTGCTGTGAACCAACGATGAGATCTTTTAGAATAAAAGAACAAAGCAAAAGGAGAAAAGTAGATTCAACTTCACATATTCGCATAAACAACTATCAAAAGTACATTACAAAGGAACAAGTGCAAAATCAGAAAGTAAATGTTGCTACAAATAGAAGTATTGTTATCATCAATAAACTAAATCCAAGAGAGTTGGAGATCAGGTTCTACAATTGCACAAGACACCAAGAAAATAAGGTTTACACAGTTATCCGGATAGAAACAACAATAGCATTGAAAACAGAGTTAGGGAGTAGTGATCTTGTTTTCCAAGGCTGTTTGGTTCTTGTTGTGTCTTGGATGGGATATTTCTATTCTTATTTCTTCTCTCACACATATCTTTTTGTACATGGGTTGTTCCCCCTAGGCACGTACCCCAATGCCTTTTTCTTTACTAGTCAAATTACCAATGAGAGGATATCAATACTACTAACAGTACTTGTTCAGATGGTACGTAAGCGTCTTACCCTTTCCTAATATAATAAAAGGTTACAAATAGGTGTCGAAACAGCTTTTGTTTTGCTATGTCCCGTTGTTTTTAAGTGCTTCACAATGTTTTGTTGTATTCTGGTGAAAACTAGAATTTTGTCACTATTGTTTGGCATGACTCATAGAAAACGGAAACTTTTCAACCTTGTTCGTTTGGAACCCACAAACCGGTTTTGGGACCCGATTCCCGTTCAGTTTACTCAAAGTGACTAAAATCAGAAAAGACTCATGAGAGAGAGAGAGAGAGAGAATGAATCGGAAAAGTCAAAAGTAAAAAAACCGCAACTTATTCGTTTGTGTTATGCTGGGAAATGGGGAGGATGAGAGAGAGAGAGAGAGAGTATTACAGTAAATATGGAGAGAGAGGGGGACCCACATGTTTGTTTGTGTTACTACACTGGTAATGGGGAGAACCTGACTTATAAGAGAGAGTGTGTTATTAATTTATGGTGGGACCCACATCACAATATCTGAGAGGGTTTTCAAAATAGGTTTCGTGCAAAGACTTCAATACATAATGGTAAAATCTAACCGAAAATGGTCTTCGGTTTTCAACGGAAACACAAGGACATGGTGTTTCTTTACTCTAGGGAAGTCTCCCCACCCCAGTACTGTGCATACACACTAGTATGAAGATAAAACAATTAAATCGTAATATTTTGGAAACAAAAGTAATTACCTCATCTGACTGACTACCATATAGAGAAGACTCTTCCAGCCGCAAAACTTGTGACTTACTCGTCCACAGAAGTTGCATTAGTTTCCTCCTCGCAGTTGTTTTGCCACACAACAGATCCCAACCCATGGCAGCTACCAGAGGTTGAAGTCGTGGAAACAATGAAAGAACCTATCTCACAGATGAAAAGAGGGTATTGGTGAAACTAAAAGAAGCAAACAAACAAAAAAAAGTAAATATCATCATTCCACACATTAGAATAAACACATTCACTATTCTACTCTCTCTTACAAAATGTTACACGGAACGTACAATGCTAGCCTCTTGAAGCTGCTCCCTCTTGACAGCAGACAAGGCAGTGTCCATGACACATTCCAGTACATGCAATCCAGAAACACGAGCATAATGGAACATGTCTCTCATGCAAGAGAATGTTGCCATTCTCAATGATGAAGCTCTTTCATCTGGATTTATCTCGGGTTCCAAGTTGGCCATAAAACTCTGAAGATGCTCAAGCGGAGGAGGAATCTGGTTGTTATCTGCCGCTCTGAACATCTCAATCTCTCCAGCGAGAAAATCATCATGAATAGACTGTAAAAGATCATTGATATGAATTAAGTTGCAACTCCAAAATGTAAATACCGTGGTTCTAACACTTCCATATGTGGTATACAAAATATAACAGCAAATCCACGTCAACCACAACAAAAGCATATATCAATTCTTCATACAGTGGACACATGCAAATTACTTAAATCTCATCCCTAATTTTTCGTACTCCTATTAGTATAAAGTTGATGGTCAATTTAGAAAATAACATGACGAAGATTGCGAATGTCCACATGAAAAGGAGGTATGAAGAAATAGCACAGATGCACAGAACCAGCCATTCTTGAATCTTGATGAAGAAATCTCCCACCCATATTACATGATGGAAGAGAAATAATAAAACCACCTGAATCATTTGAACAAGATTTGTGCAGTTTGATGAAAGAGCTTCCCCATAAATTAACAACAGTTTATTTCGCATGGCCAACCAGGTGTCTCCATATTCATTCTTCGTTGACAAAACTCTCTTGAGGAGATCTTGCAAAACCAAGCTATCAGAGACATCAAAAGAGAGTATAATTTAATATCTAGAACAAGAGAAGAAAAGGAAAAAGACTATCTACTGTACGTTTTGAAACCAATAAAGAAAAAGAAGCAAAAAAACACAAATATATCCATTGTGACTACATGTATGCAGTGCCTGGTATATAGATTCAGCTTTGCCACAAGAAGATATTCAAATTTTAATGAAGATTATAGCTGCAAATAATAGGAAATTCTGACCATATCAGTCTATCCTCAAAATTCAAGATACTAGAGACGCCTTCAAAATGGAGGAGGTCGTTGTTCATTGAAAGCTTGAGCAGTGAGCACTTTTACCATTGCTAGGAGTTTCCCAACTATGAGAAACTAGAGTTAATTGCTGCTCTATTTAGTATTCGAGATTTAGCTAGAAGTGAACAGTTAAAAGTTGACAAGAAAACAAACCAAGAAGCAATAACCTTTTGCTTTCAAAAAATTCATTGACCAGAATTTACACCAGTGAAGAGGAGACAGAAGCAAAACATTTATATCATGCATGGACCAGCATTTAAGTAACTTCCAGCAAAGGAACAAAAGGTTTTCAAGAGCACGCCAAAGAAAAACCAGCCTTTAGAAAGTTAAAAAATATACGAGAGTATGGAGCAATTAGTTTTAATCTTATTCAGTAGATTGTGGCCAAGGACACAGATATTTTGAAGCACCGCGATTTCTGATGAATACCAACTTACCAATTTGCCTGTTCAGAAGTAGCAAAATAGGAGCATTTCAGACTTTAAAAGCTCAAGACCACAAGTTCTGAACCATATTTGGAGTTGTTAAAGGACAAAAAAGCATAAAACGAAGATACCGTAATAGTTATCAACAAAACTCTTCGAGACCAGCTACATGTATGCCAGCTCACAAAGATGGTGCTGATTTTTCACTCTCTCAATTAAAAAACTTCTATGGAGGAGAAAACTCATATGATGCAGCTCACTTCAAGACATATAGTGCATGAGAAAGACATCGCTAACTAGCTGAAGCATAAAGATATTTTGTCTGGTTAGCGGTCACCGTTATTAGCCAAAAGAGCTTGTTGATGTGAGGACAATGGGATAAGAAAACTAGTTAGGACTAACATTTTTCACACTCTATGTACAATGGCAAGGAAATTGTGTAATTACAATGAAGCTGGGACAATTTGATTTCTGGGGAAGTTGTTAGTATACTCATCTTGCATGCAAATAGAAAGTGCGGACTACTATTCCCTCATCCTCTATTGCTTTCTGTTAAGTTAACATCAGTCCTAAAGGCTTAAGCTATTAGGAAAGGGGCCCAACTACGTATATCAAGCTATCTATCACCCTCCCTTGCATGCAACTCCGTCTTGCACCTGGAGATGCAAATTTTCAAAGATAGAGCAGAACAGAATACGAATGGGAGAAACAGAATGCAAACAGAGAACAAATGCAAACAGCAAGACTTGAACCCAAGACCTCTCGCAACCAGAGCTTTGATCCCAATATGTTAAGTTACCAACGGTCCTAAAAGCTTAAGCTGATAGGAAATGGGTCCAACAATGTATATCAAGCTATCTAACAGCTTCTAGACCATGTTACATGCACAGCCCCATTCATCCTCATTTGGGTCATAAATCCGACCATAGCTCACCTATGTTTGGAGTCCATCACGGTTCCCTTATAAGTCTTCTTAAGAATCATATTGTCTTTACGGATGGATCTTCTTGGCCCATCCTTGGAAAAGTTTCCTCGTCAAACTAAGTAATTAACTTTACCTTCTATTTTTCATGTCCCTCTCTTTCCCTTAATATGCCTTATGTAATCAATTCTAAATGTTCAAGGTTGCTCCGAAGTATTTTCTCCAACTTAATGTGTTCTCCAGCACCTCAAGACAAAGATGATTGACTCAACATGAGAAGGACAACTTGTGATTCTAGATCCTAATAGCTCCTCTCCAATTCAGGGCCGGTCGTGGCTCAAAAAAAAAGGCCCCCAAATCTAAGATCATAATAACTACTGTCTACTAATATTTATGTCGGACTTTTGCTATGTAGTTGCCAGCTCAGTGGTAGGAAAGTGTTGCTTTAATCGAACCTCATTGCTACGTTTTTCTGTTGCTCTAAAAAGTCCTCCTTTGAAATATGTGAGGATAGATATTGTTGTGAGGTTTGAACCCAACATCTCAGGGTTAGATAATCACAACTTTACCACTGCTCTACCAGTGCCTTATTGCAACGCCTGCGCCGAAAAGTATACATATATATGTGTATATTGTTCAGATAAATATATTGACTTTTTCTTTTCAATTTCTTCTCCCTAAATGTAACTTAAATCTTTCTCTTACGTATTTTAAAGTCAATTCGATTTATGAAATAAGAATATTATATACAGTTTCATATTAATCTAATCCAACCTTTTATTACTTATTACTAATAATTCAATTTATTCAAGTGATTCTCTCTCTTTTAATTGTAGTTACAAAATATTATCAAGGACCCCCTGTTGAATGTTCACTTTGGGCCCCCAAAATCTTAAGGCCGGGTTGCTTCAATCCCATCATCTGTTTTGACTTTTGACCACCACCATATAACCTCTTTAGTGGTATTTTCATCTTGGACACTTCGTCTTATGGCCAAACTTACGTGTATCCTTCTTTGACTCATTACTCCATTTCAGCTTGGTCTATTTTAGAGTGCCGAGCTTGTCAGCCTTATTCTAAAATTTGAGTGTAATCGCCATTGGTCTAAGTCTTTTGATGTGGTCCATCGAGGTCCTTTTGTGCTACTACGAATGGATCTCTTTTTACTTTGTTATGGTTGTGGACATGAAAGAAATACATGAATTACCTCATTTGGGAATAAGTTGTTCTACACTCAAAAATTTTATTTATTTTGGATGCGTGTTAAGAGTTTTGATTAAATAATGCATAGGCTATATGCATTTTGGTTAACTGTGTTGATCATTCGGGAAGCTTCTTGAGTACGAACATCAGCAAAATGCTATTGCTATATGAAAGAATCTCCGTTCTTTAATGTTGCTCACACCTTCTCATTCAATATGAAGGCCCCCTCGAACATTTTTGGGACAGTATTTTACTTGTTGCATGCAATCTGCCATATTTCTAATCATAATTTCAAAGGCTATTTGGCGTAATAAACATGGGGCTCTGTTTTCTCTATTCTCGGCATTCGCTATTTTTGCTCACTCTACGGTGTGTGTCTTTTGCTCATCTTCTCGATCGTGGCCAATGAAGCACAAATGCAGATAAGGATAAGGATACAGATAGGACACAATACAGATCGTAATTATCTACTGATTACAAATGTTTGTATATAGCGTGTGCATGTGTGCCATAACGTGTGATTTTGTGTGCCTGAGAGAGAGAGAGAGAGTACCAGTGCTTAGCATTCGAAACCTGAGAAGTGAGAATAATGCTGCAGAGACGACGAATCGTTGATGTTTCGATTTACTGGTCGGGGTTTGTTCTCAGCTTCTGACTCTATTAGTATTGACTGATCCTTCAAGAACATTTGAATTTATAGTTTGCCCCTTACTAAAGCTACACAATTCTTTAACCAATTTCATTTAACCCCCACTGCAAGCCGAAAGTTTCCCAACGTATCTCATCAATTTCCCGTGGGTATCCGAAATGTATGTAGAATTTAAACACATATAAATACTGGATATTTATTTGTCATATCCGATAGGTATCCAGTGTGCATAGCTATTCCGAAACAAATCCGATATCCATATACGAATAGTTTCAGAGCCATGATTACTTATCTACTTGACCTCGGAAGTGTAAACTTCTTTGGCCCTATCGTACACAGAAAGACAACTGTCATTGCCATTCTACGACTTTGTTATTCCTAGTCGGTGTTACAATTCTCACTTGACCTCTTTTTCCATACCAGGTCAACTAATATGTGTCGACCTCATCATTGCCATGAGTATCTTCATTTCCACAGTCGACTCTGACTCCTTTACCAATTTCTCCCTTGACTAATTGTCCTTTGCAAGTTATCATGGATCTCGAGCCGTGCTACTATGCTAGTGGTTTCTTGATTAGTATTTTTACATCTTTCTGACATATGTTCTGGCTATTTCCTGCATTACTTAACCTAATTATTCAGCTTCAGCTATGTAGCAAGATACACTTGTATTCAATTGTACTTGGTGTTTCACATTGCATTGCTTTGCATGAAAATTGTCTTCTATTTCTCTCTCATCTTAATGTTGACTTTATCTTTATCTAAACGAAAATACTTATCAATAACAAATTCTTTATCTGAAAGAAAATAATTTAGGGGTAATGAAGCGCTCTTCAAAAGAATTATACACGAAAGCTTGTTATGTCTCCAGTCCACCTAGTAGACGAGCAGTTGAATGTCATTGCATTTACATGGGTAAGTATCTTTCTGATGCTCGAGGCACAGATTGTTACAAAAGTTCACACGTGACATGTGGTGGTTGATTATCTGTACACCTCCTCTATAGCACGTTAACCCTTTCTCGTTTCCTTCTATAGCACATTAAGTTGTTAAACCTTTCTCATTTTCCTTGCGAACAACTGTTGAATGTTTTTACAACTTCCATAGAGGTTTCACACATGTTCTATGGCTTCAGTTTGCTTTTTGAAAGGGAAAAAAGAAGAACAATTGGCCAATAATCTATATTACTACCTCCATCCTAATTTGTTTGTCCCTTATGATGTGCCAGCTTTCTAAGGGAATGAGCAATGCAGTTTGAATTCTAATTTCAACAATTTATCCTAAGAATGCCATTTATTCTCATTTGTACATATACTAACCAAAATTGAGGGCTTGTTTTGAATCTAAATGCCGCTTGACTTTTCAAGAGGACTAGTAGCTATGGATATCCAAGATCGATAGATGACTAACAATAGGGGACTGAGACCACCATTTGTCGCCAAAAACTTAAAAACAGAGTGATGAAACTGGTTGTTAGATGTGCGTTAAGTTAATTAGTTCAGTGCCCAACTAAAGAACAACTCAGGAAATAACAAAGCCAGTCATTAACAGATGTCCCTTGTGTTGTGTCCCTATTCAAGAAGGGTGTTGCTGATTTTGAAGTCTTAAACACTTAATAATATAAAAGAGCAAGGGACATAAATTTTAATGGAATAAACTTCACATAGAGCAATTTAGTTGTTCACGATTCCTAAACCATAGCATCTTTTAACTCAATTAATCAACAATGTAGCTAAATCCATCCTGGTACGTGTCCCTATCCAACATGGTATGGAGCGGCCCATCGATGTGAACATCACGAACTGTCCCGTAACAAAACCAGTCATTGCTGCTACCCGTCCTGGTTGTCTTTTATGAAGAAACTGGCTACAACGAAGAAATAGCCGAGACCTACGGTGGTTGTGGTCATAAACCCACAAAAGAGTCCGCTTCCAATCATTTTGCTCACTTTATAATACAAAAGAGCTAGAGACACATACTGCAGTGGAATAAACTTCACAAAAAGCAATTTAATAGTTCAAAATTAAAAAAACTATAGCCTTTTTCAAGTCAATCAATCAAGAATGTAAACAATCCGTACCGGTACTCAGTCTCTTCCACTCCATAACCTAGGTGAAGAAACCGAATATGAGACACCACTCCTTCCTCATCACCCTCTTCAAGGCATTCCCTCATAGCATCCAAATGCACAATCTGCACACTCCTCTGTACCAACTTCATCAACCTCACATCCTCGTCCTCGGATCGCTCCCCTTCCCTCCGCAAAGTAATAGCTAAACCCGAGTCATCACGCACACCGCCCTCCACTTGTTTCTGAATATTCTCACACAATACATCAAACACCATGGCATTTTCCAATACAACTTTCCTCAAACACATCAACTCCTCCTCCTCCAACACTAACCCACCCCCACCCGAACCCTCCACATTTTTCCTCTCATCAATCAAATCCGGCTTCAAACGGCTCAACCCTAACTCCGCTAATTTATCCAAAACAACCAATTCACCACCCAACTGTTTCGATTTAGAACGGATTATTTCGACGTACAGAGAGAACTCTACGCGTAAACGTAGCGAGTCGGGGTCGAAAGACCAGGTCGGGGAAACGGCGTCGTTGAACTGGAGGAGTTCAAGAGTGGAGAGGTAAGTGAGCAGAGAGGGGTTAGGGCAGGAGCGGGACCAGAGGATGTTATCGAGGCGGCCATTAAGGGAGACTAGGGTTTCGAGGATTGCTCGGGCGAGGTCGGGGTTGCGGGCGCGGAGGCTGAGGAGGGTGGCTCGGAAGGGCTCGAACTGGGCCAGGTAGAGGTGGTTGGCTGCGGCTCGGGCGAGGAGTTGTGTGTCTTTGTCTTCCATTTTTAGAGAAAGAGAAAGAGTTAGAGTCTTGGATGTGGGATCATGGCGGTGGCGGTGGCGGTGGTAGAGAGGATTGAAGGTGGCAGAGATGGCGGTGGAGTGTTGAGATTT